>JAQQZR010000004.1:5850618-5865722 GCA_030068235.1 Notoglanidium macrostoma
CAGGTGACGACTTCATGCAGCTGGGTAAGATAATGCCCACAATATCATCAAGCTCAATGGGGCGACTTTGAAGAATCTAAAATATGAAGCATATATATATTTTTTTTACACTTTTTTGTTTACTATATAATTCAGTATATGTGTTGCTTCATAGTTTGAGGTATTCATTGTTTTACAATGTAGAAAAAAAAAGAAAAGAAAAACCTATGAAAGAGAAGGTGTGTCCAACCTTTTGACTAGTATTGTATATATATATATTGTATACATAAGGAATTATGACCAGTCCAGAGAGTTCATCATCACTCTGCTCATGTGTGTGTGTGTATATATATATATATATATATATATACACATTGGAGCAGGTGTGATAGTGAACTCTCTGGACTGGTCATAATTCCTTGGAGTGGATGGGGGTAGGATTTTAAAAGAGAATCTGCCATCACCTGTTCTACTTTATATAATAAAAGAACCCCTTGAAGAACCCTTTATTGAAGTAGAGAAAATAATCATGTATGAATGTATTCAGACAGTCAGTGGAACTGTGGAATAATTGCACTGTGAACTTTCATTCATTCATCTTCAGTAACCGCTTTATACTGTTGAGGGTCGTGGTGGATCCAGTAGTCGCCAAATCCACCTACCAGTACCAGTGGAAACCCACACAGACACAGAAATTCCACACAGACTGTAACCCAAACTCAGGATTGAACCAGAGACCCCAGAGCTGTAAGGCAGCAACATGCCATTCATGGAACTATCAATTACAAAGTGGATGGTGTGGTATCTAGTGATTTCTTCTCCTATTATGAGCCAGACAATGCAAAACAAACAAATACCCTGACAGATATAAAATGAGAGAGAGAGTCAGAAAAGAAGACAGACTGAACTGATATTGTAAACTGCTGTGGCTTGGTGGTGAAGGCCATGACGGAGTGAACAGTTCAGAAAGAGTGTGTGAGAGAGAGAGTGAATTGGGAGAAATAGAGAACAGCACAAATGCCTTCTTGTATAATAGCTTCCATCCCTGAAGTCTGGGCCGGTGCCATCCGGCACTTCCTTTGTCAACAAGCGAGCAGTCGCTATTACAGACCTCATCCAGACTGCACCCAGTGTCTATTTCGGAAGCTTTAGGCTGAATTCCTATGACTCACAGTGGCTCCCCGTTCCAGCGCCATCCCAATCAATCCCAGGATGGTGCTGGCCAGGGTAATGAGATGGGAGGCCCTGCATAATTACTCTGCAGTGAGTAATTATCAGGTTGTTTCACAAGCTCTTTAAACTCCTCCGCGCATGCTGGTTGGCCGGGACTCGGCAACAGGGTTGCCCTGTTAAATAAACCGACGTCTCAGTGGGCTGCACACACACACTGCTGCCTGCAGGGGGCACTGTTTTCATTTCCACTAAGTGGGAGCGAGACACAGAGAGAAGAGCAAAAGCGAGGAGTTGCTCTACTTGTGTGTCGGCATCACAGGGTGGATGGGGAAACCTTTTACCTGTGTGAAGTACTGAAGCGCAAAACCCGGGATGAGGTTTTAATTTAGGAGTGTGAGGGAGTACCATGCATACTGTGTGAAACAATGCAACGATAATGTTGACAGAAGCAATTTTCAGCCCCAGCCAGCAGGAAGAAGAGGGTGAAAAAGAAAAGGCTGGTAAGATAATTACAGGGCCAGCAGACAGAGAAGAGTATCCATCACCTGGCCATCGCTCAACAATCGCCTTCTCAGAGCTGGTTTGACAGGCCTTCCCCCAGGGAATACTGCTGTTACTGGCTGTCACTGATGATACAAGCCATGATAAATCTGTGTAGTTTGTATTTGTCTGCGAAGAAAAATAGCCCAGCCCTCCCTGGAGAGTGTGTTCTCCTCACGCTTGTTTAAGAGCGCGTCCCTTGAGAGTGGCTCGGCACATTTATTTGGCTTAATTACTATGCTGTATTCACAGGGGGGAGTGCGAATGAATGACACTTCACTTAACGACCAGCATCGTCTGGCCAACTACTGTCTGCCGGCTCCTTTCATTAAGCCACTCTCTCTTTCCCTCTCCATCCCTCCATCCGTCTCTCTCGCTGGCACTTGGACAGCGTGTGGGTGTGAGCGCCGATCTGTCACTCTGAGAGGCATCAAAAGAGCCATCAAACACCTGTGGACCACTCAGTAACACACACAAATACACACACACACACACACACACACACACATAACTCTATCACCATGGCCAGGTGTCTAATTATCTTAGCCTGGCTCTATCTTCACATCTCGCTCGCCAAAAGCACATCATGATCCTCTCTCTCTCTCTCTCTCTCTCTCTCTCTCTCTCTCTCTCTTATTCAGACACAGCCTCTTTTGTCCACTCTTTCTCACAAACTGGGTATCTTTGTACCAAACATGGTACTGAAGTGTATGTTTTTAAAAAAAAAAATGTCACTCTCATCTCCATTTGGTCCGTGTGGAATCCTAACGTGTGAAGCTATCTGTCAATTACTTCCTACTCCACCACTCCCTCTGTGTCATATCAAAGATGAATGGCAAGTAAGGTAGCAGACAAGGGTTATTTATTTCTCTTTGTTTTTGTTCGTTAGAAAGCAGCCGCTTTGATGTCAAAACGCATTTCCCACAATCCTCTGGGCCATCCCAGCAGTGGTATTAGCTCTAAGAGGCATATGATTGGCTACAGGTGGACATACACCTTTTTCATATTAAAACCTCGCTGCTATTTTTTCCCCCCTGAAAAACACATGCTGAAGTGCAGATCCCAACCACATTCCAGTCTGGCACACTAAAGTTTTTATGTATATTCTCTCACGAGCTTGTACTTTCTGTAGATTTGAACCAAATCTCTGTGCGCATGTGTGTGATTTCTCACACCATCACATTTTCGGAGCACTTCAGATGACAGGCTCGGGGATCAAAATAACTCGCGCCATCTATAAAAGTAATGAGAGGGTGTTTTAATGGCTCGTACTGGAGTAAATCTATGCTTCAACCTTACAATCAACACCAATGCTGGAAGAAGTATACACAATAACATGAGCTTTTAAAAAATAACTGAGAGAGGAGAGAGAGAGAGAGAGAGAGAGAGAGAGAGAGAGAGAGAGAGAGAGAGAGAGATTGCCACCCTATGTCGAGTCATATACTTTTTGCTATGTGTCTCGACAAAGAACCACAGCGGCTTGCCTAACTGACAATAAAAGAGAAATGGCCAAAAATATGGCAAAAATGCTGGTGCCTATTTCCATTTGAGATGAAAGGAGCTGGCTTGCAAAAGACGTTGTGCTAGTTTTTGCTTCTCCACAGTCTCCATGAAAAATAGCACTCTGTCCCAAGAATAATGTTCCCACCACCACTACCATTCACGTCAGGCTTCTCACATCACCTCCCATTAACAGGAACGCATCAGGGTTTATGAGGGTATAAGGGCACTTCCACATTAGCTATATATACATGAATTGTGTGACTTTTTTTTCTTCTTTTTAAAGCCTGAGCACAAGCATTAAACTCCACAGCAAAGGATCACTGACCGGCCACTGGGGATCGTTACAGCAGGACACATCTCTTGGTTATGCATGGTAGCTATAAAACAGGGGACCGGGCACAGAGTTCAAACCTGAGGAGAAATCCCAACATGGGCCAAGACATACAGCTACGTTTCCCTGAGACCTCCCGGAACATATGGAAACAATCTGTCAGAGTGAAATGAGAATAGACGATCGTACGCCAGTGAGAGAGCAAAACAGAGAGAGACTGACGGAGAGAAAATAGACAGAAATGAAAGAGTAGAGAGACAGAGTGGAGCTGGTTAAATCAGGGAGGTAAAAATATACGGAATGGTTGAGTTGTACAAACAGCAGACAGAGAGAAAGATAGATAAATAGATAAATAGACAGATAGACAGATAGATAGATAGATAGATCTGAATTTGTAAGTTGTAATTGACACACAATAAATTCACCCAAAACTCACCCTTGTAGGAGAGCCGGAGCCGGGGAACGTTCCTCTTGGGGTTCTGCAGGGCCACTCTCCCGGGCAGAGCCGCCATGCCCAGCAGGACTACAATCCCAAGCAGGTAATCCATGGTGCTGGAGCGCCGGTCTCCAGCCCACGGGGGGCTCACGACCCACAGCGCCCAGGGAAGAGTACGTTCCTCCTGGGTGAAGGTCTCTGCAGTCGCTCCTCTCCTCTATCTGCACTCCGAGGGAGATCCAGAGCTGTGAGCGTCTCTACAGGAGGCAATCCGAGTCAGATTCCCGGCGAGGCGGCCAGGAGCTCACATGGCTCCATGTGGTTGGGAATGTGGAGAAGGGGTGTGAGGTGTGTTAGGATTTAAGGTGTATTCCTCTGTGGCTCTGTAAAGCGCTGAGTGTAAATCTGTGTCCAGCGACCAGAGACTTTGTCAGGGATCCCGTAACATCCACACTTCACACTCACTCACACACACTCTGACACACACTTCTCATCCTGTCCACTGCACAGGCAGACTGAGAGGGAACGACGGAGCAGTACACCATCCACAAGAGCGGAGCGGAGGGGAGGGGAGGGGAGGGGAGGAGAGAAGGGAGGGAGCGAGGGAGCACAGCTGAAGGTGGAGGAGGGGGGTGAACGAGTGAAGAAAAGACACCCGTCTGCACAGGTCTGACACTATCTCAGGCGCTGATACTCCTATTCGGTTATTCCGAATTATACGTTTTTTTATTTTTAAGTCCACTTTGTTTATTACATTTCATTCCTTATAGATAGATAGATAGATATTTCTCTTAAAAATGCATAGAAGTGCTTTATTACATTTTTTAACATATTGTGTTTCTTCATTTCTCTCTTTCTTTCTTTCTTTCTTTCTTTCTTTTATTCCTTTAACTTTAACGTCCTTTAACCTATAACTTTATTTCTTTTACTTTTTGTCTTCTCATTCTTTTGTGACTTGTTGAATTTCTGTTTTTTATTCTTTCTTCGATGATTGAATTATTAATTTTCTGTTATTAATAATGAATTATTTTCTTTCTTTCTTTCTTTCTTTCTTTCTTTCTTTCTTCATTGCCTTTCTTTCTTGATCTTTTGAATGTCAGTTTTTTCAGGTGTGCTTGAGTTCCTTCCTTCCTTCCTTCCTTCCTTCCTTCCTTCCTTCCTTCCTTCAATCCATCCAACCATCCATCCAATGTGTCACACACTGTTGCAGATGCAGATAAAAAGAAAGAACTATAATGGAACATTTGACAGATAAAAACAACCATCACACTGATAATATTATAAATGTTTGCTGCAGCTGTGCTAAACATGATCTACAGCAGTAAAATGGCTGTAAATCCAGTGAGCTGTAGTAAAACCTGATCTACTGTACAAACTAAAAGCACAGACTCACACAATGTCCTTTTCTCTCTCTTTCTCTCTCTCTCTCTCTCTCTCTCTCTCTCTCTTGCTCTCTCTCTCTCTCTCTCTCACACCCACACACACACACATGCATGCACCTTAAAGACAGTGTTACTGTAAGGTGTTAATGTGTCATAGGACAGCCCCTGTGCTAAGTAAGGAATAAAACATGACGGAGCATGCTGTTATAGGAATGTGATCAATGATGGGATGGTGTGATGAAGCCCCACTTGAAGCAGAGTTACTGTTAAACCATAAAGCTGACGATTTTTCAATAACATCACAGCCTGAAGGGTTTTATTCCTCTTTTACTACTGTAATTTTCCAGCACTATTTCTTATTATTCATTATCGAATGACAGGTTGTAATTTTTATTACAAAAACACCTCCTGACCAATCAGAATCAAGAATTTAACATAACTGTTGTAGAAATACAAAATAACTCCATAACACCTTGCATGACTATTTCATAACCACAGATAAGAGTCCTTTAAATTTCATGTTATATCAATTGCATTGGCTTTATTAAATTTTTTATTTGGTTTCTCCCTTTCTTTCTTCCTTTCGTGTTCATCATTTATTGTTAAAGGGGACATATACGTTTTTACACATCATTCCCTGAGATGCTTTGTTAAAAAAAAAAAAATTAAGTTAAAGAGTCTTTTTTTCCTTTTTCTTTTCTTTCTTTCTTTCTTTCTTTTTTTTTAAACACCTTGGTTCTTTTTTCTCATGCTGTTTTTGCATCCTATGAAAACCCTACAGGATTAGACCTCTTAGTGCCTCTAAATATTTAATATGTAAATAGCTTCACTCTGATTGGCTAACATCTTTAAACATGAACTCTGTCATCCACACCCTGGGAATTTTTTTGCCATGGTTTCACATTGCTGTTTTTATGATGACATCCAGATGCTTGTGTACATATGAAACAAACCCTCCCGAAACTATATATGTCTAATATCTTGCCAAGCTAACCTGAACTAGCAACAGCTATCTGCCTGAAGTGGTGAACAAGAGGAAGGGTTAGTGCTTACGGGAGCTCACCTCGGTGCATGGTAGCTAACAAATTTATCAAAATCACATAAATGGGAGTTGCTTATTACTCCAATACTATGGGCAATTCAGATAATGTAACCTGGTAAACTATGTATGTCAAACTATGTTTTATCTAAATTTAGCATCATGCAAAGCACAACCATGCTTTGACTGGTCATGCAAATGAACTAAGGTTCAGTCCAGAAGAAGATATCAACTATAATATTCAATAGAGCGTATAACATTTGATTTTGAGAAATTTGCAGTCATGTGTTAATGAGGGTGGTATGATAAAAAATGAGAGGAGATTCTATTCTTTCTTTGGTCATTACAGACTGGGAAGGTAACAGCCCACTTTGTACATAAAGTCCCAGTATGTCCCCGAGTCACATCCACATGTTTAATTTCAAAAACAACAAGAAAAAAGGGATTTTTTTTAACAACATGTCTCCTTTGCTTTGCACACACACACAGAGTTGCACAGAAAACAAATACTACCAGCATGGCTATGTGTCACTAAAGAATTGGAAATTATTTATTCATTTATTTATTTTTCTTTTCATTCGTTTTTCTTACTTTTTAATTCTTTTTCATTCTCTTTTCTTTTGTCTTGACTTCTTTGTTGATTTTGTAGTTTGTCCTTCTTTCAATCTTGACTTTGTGAATTTAGTTTTTTCTTTCTTTTCATACATGCCTGAATTCCTGAAATTCTTTCTTTACATTGTTGTTAATTTTGGTTTTTCTTTCTTTGTATACTTGAATTCTTATTTTTTGTTGAATTTCTTAGATTTTTTTTTCTGTCTTGACTTGTCCATCTTTCCTGACTATGTAAATCTCATTCTTTCTTTCTTTCTTTCTTTCTTTCTTTCTTTCTTTCTCTCTCTCCCCTTAGTGTAACTGAGTAGATCCTCTTCATGGATGCACATATGTACGCCTCCTGCTTGCATGAGCATGTCCACAAACATCTGATCACCCTCGGCTCCAAACACTCGCTTTGGTTGTTTACACCAAATTCAAACGGAGTGTCGGGGGAGATGAGAGACAGGCCGTATACATCAACACCTCCAAAAACCCACAGCAATCTCTTCGCCTGCCAAACATTAGCGAGGTTAAGAGCAGTCTGAACTGCATCGATCAAACAAAGCCGAGGCTTTCGGCTGGGTACGAGCTCTGTGTAACTGTTTGCGGAGGATGGTCCAGGACCAGTGCATTGAGTAATGAATGATGTCTTAATAAATAACGACGTGGCAGCGTGGGACTAAAGGGAGCGAGGAGCGAGGATACTGACACACTGATTCTCGAGGCCTTTCAGCGGCTGGGCAGTAAAAATAGCGCCGAAACAAGATACAGACAGGAGCTGTCGCTGTGGAAATCTCTCAGTCAGAGTTGTGCCAATAGAGTTGTGTGACTGACAGTTTGTGTGTTTGTGTGTACCATGTTTATATTACAAAATGTCCCCACAATGTGATAAAAACCTGTGATTTTTTTTTCCTTTTGGGAACAAACTGTGGAGAAATCTTAATTTTTCAGAAATCTGTGTATACGATAAAACAACTTAAATAGCCAAAAGTCTTATATTTGTTTGGTTACTTATGGTTAAGGTTAAATTTGGGTAAAGGTTAGGGTTGCCATAGTAAGGATTAGGGTTATGTCCATAGAAAATAGACATAAATACCATAAATAAAGACATAAATACCAACATATATGTGTGTGTATGTGTGTATGTGTTGGAGCATAACAAATAGAACAAATTCATACTAGGCATTTACACTTAGCCTTAAAAGTCATATGGAACTTAAAATGACATTAACATTATAGACAATCATATGCAGCCATGTTTCAAGATCAATTCACACACACACACACACACACACACACACACACACACACACACACACACACACACCTCACAGGAGATCCAGAAATCCACCCTTCCGTTCTTCTCATAAGAGTTAAAACTGGACTCTAACATCCTCTTAGTTGTTCGTCACTTCCTCAAACTCTGATACACCCCATATATCATGATAAATGTGTGTATGTGTGTGTGTGTGTGTGTGTGTGTGTGTATGTATGTGTGTCAGTGAGGGGGCGGGTTGTTGTGGTGATGTGGGTGATGCCTCATTCTCATCATTATCATCAGGGCCGCCTTGGTCAAGGTCCTCCATTATCCATTTCCTGTTTGGGGAGGGGGGCGCAATTCCTGTCCTGGTAGGACGTCATTGTAATATCTAATCGCCCCCATAGGTCAGTCCACCCAGCTCACTGATTCAGCAGGTATCAACACACACACACACACACACACACTAGGATAAGGTCTGTGTAATGGGAAAAAGACAAGAAGAGGAAAGACAAGTGGAAAAAAGACAAGAGGGAGAAGAGAGCGGTGTGATATTTGGTTGGCACCAGACTACACACTCGTCTCTGCTCACATCCTCTTTACGTGGTGATGAGAGCGCTGCCATTACAGCCTGCTCACCCGACAAATACTCCAGCTTAATGTGTGTGTGAGTGTCAGAGAAGATGAAGTTCACAGAAACTTGATAAAAACACTTTTAAAGTTTTCAGACGAGGTTTTACGGTAAGTGTAATGTTTCTCAAGTACTGTTATGGAAGGGCGTCTTCAAGAGAACAACTCTTCATATCGTGGGAATATTATATTTAACAGTATTAACAGGAATTTAACAGTAATTAATAGGCAAGGGCATGATTTGGAGTCAGAATTTACATGACAATCAACGAGGATGATACCTAGAAAATATTCCCCGGGTTGCATCAGGAAGGTTCAGCTATGAACAGAAGCTAGTTTATTGCTGGTAAAGAGTGATGACTACACTTCCAAAACAAGAAGAAAGCCTAAAGTCAACAAAGAATGAGAAAGACAAGAAATATGATTTTGGAAGAAATTGGGCTGATTTAGAAATAAAAGAGCTGCTTATTACCATTTATGCCAAGTAAAGTCAAGTCACATTTATTCCTTTATTTATTCAGCACATTTAACAAGTGTTGGTTAAAATACTGTAAAAAAAAAAAATTTTTATAATTTCAAACCTCAATTAATTACACCCGTTGGCTCCTGAGTGGCACAACGGCTTAAATGTTTAAACTGTTTGAATAATAAATGCAAAAGAGAAATAAAGGCACAAATCTTTGAATTTTCAAAAGTATATGGACATCTGTTATATTCATACCTATACGCGGGTCTTTCCTAAACTGCTGCCACAAAGGTGGAAGCACACAAGTATCTAGAATGTCTCTGTACACTGTAGCATTACAATTTCCCTTCAGTGGAACTACGGGACCTAAACATGACACTTCCCCTCTGTACAATACACCATCCATGAAAACATGGTTTGCCAAGTTTGGTGTGAAAGAACTCGAGTGTCTTGCACAGAGCCCTGACCTCAACCCCACTGAACACTTTTGGGATGAACTGGAATGCCGACTGCACCCCAGGCCTCCTCGCACCAACATCAGCGCCTGACCTCACTAACGCTATTGTGGATGAATGAGCACAAATCCCCCACAGCCACACTCCAATACCTAGTGGAAAGCCTTTCCGGGAGGCTATTATAACAGCAAAGGGAGGACTAAATCTGGAATGGGATGTTAAACAAGCGCATATGGGTATGATTGGTCAGGCATTCACATACTTTTGGTGATACTGAGTATTTTAGCATGGCACTGGTCTCACGACTACCTGAAAAGACAACATTCTTCAGATGAATAGCACTGCCTGAGATGTGGTCATCTGTGAGCCAGCCAGTGAGAGAAAATAATGAAAAGGTGATAAACAAACTAAGAGTGTATGAAAGTGTTCGGGATTTATGTCACACATTTTGTGTAATGGCAGATCTGAATGTGTGCAGTGTGGTAAAGCACAGTTTAAAGCCTGTACATTACTGGTAAAGGACTGTGCCATTAATGTTGATTAATACCTATGACTACTGCCCTAAGAAGACGCCTTTATTTGTATATACTTTACAGCACAGTGAAATTCTTTTCTTCACATATCCCAGCTTGTTAGGAAGTTAGGGTCAGCCATGATACAGCACCCCTGGAGCAGAGAGGGTTAAGGGCCTTGCTTAAGGGCCCAACAGTGGCAGCTTGGCAGTGCTGAACCCTCACCCTTCTGATCAGTAACCCTGAGCCTTAATATGAGGACATTAAGGACTTTCTAATGTTTTATCTCATGTTGTTTAATTAATAATGTACTTTTAAACTGTAATTTGGGAAACAAAGTTATACTTTTAAAGTAACCTCTTGAGTCAATATCACAGAAACTAAACAAAAATGAATGTCAGAACTTACTTTTCTTCTTCCTATGATGTTCAGGAAATTGACATGATGCAATTTCATGCTGAACATGTGACTTGTGGAACATGGTAAATATTTTGTAAGGTTGAATGTGTTCAGAATGTGTATGTTTTTCTTAACCTATGACGCATGACTTTTGTAAAAAGATGTTTCATACATGAGATTCTACATGGATTCATTAATTGATGCAAAAAATAATATGACTTTTGAGGTATATTAATGATTATATTTCAAGGTAAAGTGTAGTTCATCTGTAGTTCAAGCAAAAATGTGATTGTCCAGAGAGGTTTTTATTAATGTTTGAAGTTCTTTATCTAAACTATGCACATAAAGTTTACACTTTACCTGTGCTTAAAATGTTTTCACCTTTTACATACATATTTGTAAACGTAATATCAGTGAGACACAAATGCCATATTATTCATGGAAGCACTCATTTACAAGTAATGCTTTGCAAAAATTCAAAGTGAATTGTTTAAATGTTTAAACAAATGTTGTGTCAAGTGTGAAATAAATGACTTTACTTGAATTATTAAGACCTTATAAAATACTCCCATTCCAACTACTTGAACATGAATCTCAAAAACTTGTCTGTTCCTGGCCTCTGAGAATTTTAGGGCAGGTTAGATTTTCTTTTTGCACCACTTTACCCTTTTTATGCAGAGGGAAACTGGTGTCCCTGAACCTCCATTTCATCAGTAGCAAACAGGTCAGAGGTCAATGTCCGTTTTATAAAAAAGGTCAAGCCCTCACCATGTGCATAATGAAGATTCGATAATCCCCCATCCACCCTCCACCCCAGTCCAAACTCAGTCCTTAAATCCTCCTCCAGGCATATTTACACAGTGAATCAGGACAAAAAAACTGCACATAGCAATAAACATGCAATCAACCGTATAAACAACTCTAGCTTTGGGACAGGAACGTTGTTTTTGTGTAAACAGCAGCTGAGGATGGATTGCCTCAAGAACAGATTAATTTATCTGTCTGCAATTTGTTTCCGTCCATCGTATTCCCTCAGAGTCTCTTCTGCAGATGCGTCTGTTCTGACAGTGAGTCAGCGCTTTATTTTAGTTTCACGAGAGAGTCACTGCGAGGGCAAACGACAAATCTCTTCTGTGTGATTCAGTAAATGTGACAGTATCTTGACAGGACTTGCCTAGCAGGTGATGTGACATCAATGGCGAAGTAGGAGATGCTTAAAGGATGAGTTCTCTGGAGTTGACATATTTTCTAGCACTTTGCAAAGCATGTGTGTGACTGAACTTACATCTGCACACCTGCTTCTACTTGATTCTGACATTTTAGGTTGCTAGTTAGCCAAATAAACACATAGAACAGCTGCAAACAACATCCATAATGGACCCAAATGGCTTGTAAGTGCTGTGTGATATAAATGTATAAACATGTGCAATCCTCAACATCTGATCTGACATTCTTAAATAAAAAAGTCTGCAAAGCAGATTTCTCTCCAATGACAAGCAAACACTCACCACTTAATACTACAATGGACATTGACTCTAAAGTCCTGATCAAAGGCCACAGACTTTATTGTCGGATCAAGCTCCCTATGAAGCATTAGTGATGCGGAAAGGTAGCCTGGCTATCTGAGGAGGCTGAACTAATCCAAATGCCAAAAGGCCCTTTTTAAAATCTCATGTATATGTAAATGTGGAACGTCGTCATTGAATGCCCGCTCTGGAGAGCTTAACTCGAGATCGGCTGAGACAACAGAAAAGCACTCATTATTCTCTCTGTGTAACCCAATCGGGAAGCTTAGGCTTGCAGAAAATCTGCCTCCCCCCTTCCCTATCAAGGTGAATGGGAGCTCAGAGGGGCAGCCAAAGAGATTTAACTTTCTCACTTAGCCAACATAATTAAAATGTAACTTAATCAAATCAAGTGCAGTGATTTCCTGGGGTGGTTAATGATGGCATTCAAGGTATTATGGGCTTGTTTTAAGATTTAGAAAGCCTCTGTTAAGAAAAAAGCAAGGGTTTTTTCAGGGACTCTTAGGAAGACAATCCAAATGCCAAGCCACTTTACATAGTCCACGAGTCCATATGAGGGAGGATAAAGGTACATGTATCTAGGGCTTGATTTGAACATCATTTTCTTTGTAACACAAAAATCACTTTTCCCCGTTCCCTTTTCATATAGTATTCCGAGTATCAATATTGTAATATTATCCATTTTTGAAGTGTACACACCAAGTTTCCTGAGATGTTTTCACAGTTGTGGAGAAATACATGCTTTTTATAATAATAATAATAATCATTATCATCATCATCATCATCATCATCTTTATTCAATATCACATGTCATTTTCAATGAAATATCTCAAAGACTAGACGATCAAAGCAAGGTATTATGGTACTAGACAAAGGTTTGGACACAGATTCTAATTCATATGTTTTTCTTTATTTTCATTACTTAAAAGACACTTAATGTCTTAAAGTAATGACGGACTGTTGTTTCTCTTTACTTAGTTGAGTGGATCTTGACATAATATGGATTACTAATTGTTGAAAAAGGCTATTTCCTGTATACCAACACTACCTCGACACATCGCAACTGATGATCTCAAACACATTAAGAAGGCAAGACATTCCATTAATTTACTTTGACACACCTGTTAATGTCCTATATGTGTTATTTCATAGTTTTGATGTCTTTAGTATTGTTCTACAAATCAGAAAATAGTTAAAATAAAGAAAAACCCATGAATGAGTAGGTGTGTCCTATTGACTGGTACTCTATAACAAAGCATATTAAAGAACCAAATAAGTTAACTCTAAGTCTATGTGCAAGTTTACGTACTATCAATCATGAACACGTCAACAAAACAAGTCTCAAGACTATTTTAAAACAGTCATTGAATAAGCATACCTAATGTTCTCTGGAGCAATATTCCACAATTTATGGGTGATGTAAATATTGGCTGAGCTGTGACTGATCCTGAGGACTAACAGTGGGCCTGCATCAGCTGAGCAAAGTGCCTGGGATGGGCTACGGCTTACTTAAACCATTCAAGGCTGTAAATGTCATGGGTAAAACTTTGCAGTTAACGTGTGCTGAATTTTTCCTTCTGGTAAGGTCATGGGTTGCTACATATTGAATTAACTGGATCTTCCATTAAATTTAAAATCTTCCATAACAGTTGAGCAGCCAATCAGCAACATGTTACTATAGTCCAAACCTAGAAGAAAAAAAAGCATGCACTTGCTTCTCAGCAATATTTAGGTTTAGCATATTTCTTATTATGTTTTTCAGATGATAATGAATGTTTTTTAGATGTTAATTAAATTAAACTTGTGTTTTCCTTTATTGCTATACTAACTTTCCTCTAACAGGGTTTTAGCTCAATGGTATTCTTAGACCCTGACCTATTTAACAAGAATGATGATGTTTTCCAGGGAAGACTGCAGCGTACATCAGTGAGTCGCTCTGGATAAGGACATCTGCTAAAGGCTGTAAGTGTAAATGTAAATGTAATGTAAATATACAATTAAATTGTATATTTTGGTTTCACAGAAAAGCCATCAACCCCCATGACAAAATCAACAATGCTATTACAGACACAATAACATGACTATAGACAAATAATAAAATGTCATGTCTTTCTTTAATAACTAAACATTTATGAGTGGTGGCATATTTTCTTCTAGGAAGAACACACTGGGTTGTGCTGTTATAAGAAAATAATCAGCTTTGGAGTGATCCAGCATCACAAGACCCTGTCCTTGATTATATTCTTGTAACAGCATGTCCTGTCATGTTGTACTCATTCTATAAACTGTAACAATATTGTTTGACATATTGTTGAGAATCAGCTGGTTGGTTGGTTCAATAGATGTTGTGAAGAAAGATTAGAAGGTAAACCCATTATAGAACTGAAATTAGTGCAATGTAGATTGGTGGACTAGTGCAAGGATCCAATTAATTATACTGTATAAACATAATGTAGTTCATTAATTATTGGCTATTATTTACTCTCGTGCTTGATCCTAACTATTGGCTTTTCCCTCCTCTGTATTCCTAAAGGTGATGAACCAGTTGGAGAAACTGCGCTCTAGTATGGGTTGAATTTATTACCTTGAAAATCCTTAGAAAACTGCTGTGAGTTTACTCTGTAGGTTCTGCAGGTTTATGGATCACTGTTGTTAAGCACTCGGCACTTCAGAGCTCAGAAAACTGACACACTGATGCTGCAGTCTATCCTGGACCACCATTAAAAATTTACACACTTTTGAAGTATTTAAAAACTATCCGCTAGCAGTAAGGTTACATCTGAGCAGAGGAGTCTGAAATAATACCCAGAGAGAGAGAGAGAGAGAGAGAGAGAGAGAGAGAGAGAGAGAGAGAGAGAGAGAGAGAGAGAGAGAGAGAGAG
>JAQQZR010000004.1:5866114-5879264 GCA_030068235.1 Notoglanidium macrostoma
CCCAGAGAGAGAGAGAGAGAGAGAGAGAGAGAGAGAGAGAGAGAGAGAGAGAGAGAGAGAGAGAGAGAGATTAAACTCACATGTGTGGTTGAGTAAGGATTTTTGAAACTTGAGGGTCTGTAGTTAAATCTTTTTACTGCCTGTACTCAGTGTATCACTGGAATCTTAAATCTGGTTTTCATTATGCGATACCTGTTCACTTTTCATGGATTAAGTGCAGCGAGGGAAAGAATACCAAACATACTAAAGAATAAAAGTACTGTTACTGTAATTATTCACTTGAGTAAAAGTAAAAATAGTGATCAAGAAAAATTCTCAACTCAAGTGAGAGTAAATAAGTCATCTGGTGAAATTACTTTCCACATGTACAATTAACCCAATAATGTTGTGCTGTGATGGTGATCTGAAGTGATCGTCTCCAATGTCAGCAGAATATAAAAAGCTAACGTTAGCTAGCAAGCTAACTTTGAGATTTCAGTAGCTTGTTAGATCCTTTAGCTAGCTACATAGGTCATGTTAATTCATACATATTTTTAGCTTCACAGTTAGCGATCTAGCAAAGATGCCCCTCATTCGCCTTTTCCACCAAGACAGTTCAAGGGCTGTTTGGAGCTGGTGCCTAATCTTGATTCAGTTCTTCACATTCTGACAGCCAAAGTACTGGCTCTAGGCCAGGAAAACTGGTCTGAGAGCAGCACCAACACTTTGCTGGTCTAGAACCAAGAACCGATTATGTTGGCGGGATTATTGTGACCAACAAGACCAACTAAACCTTTAAGATTGCCAATAAAAAAAACCTAATGCCTGGTCCAAAGAAGAAGAAGAAGAATAAAAACAGATGGAGTAGTCCACCATTGTTGTTGATGTGCTTGGTGCTAGCAGCGCTAGCATGGCTAATGGGGCTAGCATGGCAGGGAAAGCAGAGACATATATTGACAGTGACAGTCTATAGACAGTATAGACATATATAGACAGTATTATACAGTGGCATGATGTGGCTCTATGATGGCTCTCTTGTCCATGGAAGAGCAAGCGGGTTATCAGAAGGTTCACAAGTTGACCACTAGCACCAGCTAAGAACTAGCATCTAGTTCACATTGGTGGAAAGGGGGTATCTGATATTATCCTGAACATTACCTATAAGCTGACATAACAGACAATAACTAACGAACATCAAAATGGCATCTTAAGTTTAATACGAAGCTTTCATACTGTAAAACATCAAAAGATCTGCCTAGCTAGTCAGACTCACTCAGTTAGCTGCTGGTATACCTGTAAATGTTTCCATAGGTTTGATGTTGAGCTGTAAAATGCTGATATCTCT
The DNA here is from genome assembly GCA_030068235.1 of Notoglanidium macrostoma. Classification (NCBI taxonomy): domain Eukaryota; kingdom Metazoa; phylum Chordata; class Actinopteri; order Siluriformes; family Auchenoglanididae; genus Notoglanidium; species Notoglanidium macrostoma. The sequence goes on from JAQQZR010000004.1 coordinate 5,867,439, forward strand.
ACAGGTTTTGACTCGCACGATTTGCAGATCATGTTTCCCTGGAAGCATTAAAACTAAAGATATGTGATAAACTGAGCTGGGGATGCTCATCTGCCTCCACTGTCTCAGACATTGCTACATCTGACTAAGTATTTAACATCTGAAGTGTAGACTTTCGTCAGGAAACTGCTTTATTTTGATTGGTGATTTATTTATTTAGAATTTGCACAATTGGCTGGTAGTTTTCTGCAACGGCGATCAAAAATAGATGTCTGCAGTTAAATATTTTATTGAAAAATACTCAAGAAAAAATAAAAGTATGATTTAATAATAGTATATGTACTGTTAGAGTGAACTAGGTACTTAATTACAATAAGAGAAGTACATGCAGTTTGTTATATTAACTGCGGATTGTGTGTAAAGGTGTACTCTATGTGCTGTGTAACTTTAATTGTGTGTTTCTAAGACCATGTCTGAGACAGGTGGAGGTTCTTTCATCTTATAATGCAGGCTCTGTAAAATGGCAGGGCTGAATTAATTGGGGATGGCTGATGAAAAATACAGCAGTGTGGAAAATATCAAGCCATCCTTGCTGGTGCCACTGTACACATTGAACATTTCCTGTGAGAAAGCCATTAATGTGTAGTGGCACTGTGGTGACTCACTGGCTAATTTGCCATGGTGAAGACACACAGCTGTAACCGCAGGATGGCACGTTCGCTTATATGCGGAGACGTAGCTGGGATTTATCTGCATTTTAAAACTGCTTTAATTACAGTATGTAGCTCTCCCATTACTCCGTATAGGTTATCTATTTTCCCTTTGTACTGCATTGACTATAGGGAAAGTGATACCTCAATATTTAAACCAGGCTTACTGGAAAAAAGCATAAATATGTAACCTGATTTGTTATCCTAACCTATTTTCCTTGTATGTAGGTGAAATATTACCAGCTCTCATCGCTGTCCTTATATACAATCCTACACCAAGGACTTAAAGGGTTATAGATGTAGGCTTTGGGATTAAAGAAAGGGGTCATGCTCTAATATTATACCCTCTGTCTTATAGTATCTATTGAAACCACCTGGCGTCCAGACAGTCATGATGTAACCTCTGAATCTGTCTGTCTGCATCAAAAACACACTTTTTAAAATTCCTGATGTGCCTTTGCTGATGTGACGGACTGCTGCGCTGCCTCCCACCTGCACATTACACCAATGGAAAAGTCTGGAATTGTGGAACTGGAAAAATCTGCTCCAATTATTTCGAGGTTAATCTCCAGTGCAGGACATGTGAAACCCACACACGTGAACAATGCCAAACACAAGAGCCATTCACTGTAAAATTATGCAGTGGAAAAAATGATCATGTCCTTGCCTTTAAGGTAATGGAAGGGTAATTTTTTTGCATACAAATTAAATATCCGCACGCATTAATCCACATCACTGCCCAAGCTTCACACTCAACCACTCAGTCACAAACCAATCATGTTCCCTCTAAACACAGGGTATGCCTCTAGACATATAGCTACATTGCAAATCAAGTATAACTGACAGGTTTGAGTGATATAATGCACAGCCACTCAATAAAACAACTCCAATTTAACTATTTCATCTGAATATTCTCCAAGGCCAATTACCTCCGCTATACAAACTGCTTTTAAAGCAAAAAACCTGTCAGAATATATGTTATGATATTTTTAAAGATTATTTTCCACAGCTTTTAATGCTCGGACCTTTTATTAGAGTACAGTGTTAGCAACGATAGCATGCGTGCTTGTGATTGGTCAGAAGGTGTTGATTCATTTTCTTAAATAGTGGGTCTGAATACACTCATTTGAATACATTATCATCTCTGTATGAGTTAAATCTTTAATGAACATTTAAATCAGCAGGTCAAAAAAACAGGCAAATTGGGATTGGCTCCAGCTTCTCCGCGGCCCAGACGGATAAAGCGGTATAGATAATGGATGGATGGTTGGATGCTCAGATTGGATTTGCCTATTTTGATGGTTCACATTCATAATTACAGGTGTCCAGTCTCCTGTCACCAACAACAAAAATGTCATTTGTGAGATGACTCCGACAAAATGGATGTGCTAGTAGCTAATGTGTACATCACATTTTTCTCTGGAGGACCATAAACAGTTAGTCAGCTGTACATGATCAAGTTGAGAAGGCAAAAAAAAAAACCCCAGATGGTTAGCTTTAGCTGTTTTCACAGCTATTGCTGACACTACCACAGCAAGAGATGTGTAGGTAATGGAAAGGAGCCAGCTCAGCACACGCGTGTAGGCAAAAAGCCATGTGAATTCTGATCTACCGTTCTCATTCATGTCGCATAGCCACAAATTGGATATGTACCTGATCTAGGATCACATATAAAAGTGACTCAAATCGGATTCACAAAGATCAGATTTCTGTGACCACACAACCATGAAAACATCAGATCTGAGTCACATTAAGACAAAAATCTGATTTGAGACAATGTGAATGTAGCCAAGATGCATGTTTATTATGAGGCTGGTTAGGGAATGGATGTTTATTGCTGTTATAAAATGATAACATGAATTAACTTAAATTACATTAAATGTAATTATAAACAGTTAAAAAGAACAACGTGTTGCTCAATAATAAATAAAAAAATTGCAATCACTAGCAAATTGATGACTGGTAAAATAAGATGAATATAATAATAAGATAAGGTCAATAAAACACTGGAATATGCTGAGATAGGTAAATAATCAACATCGGGTGGTAACAATAACTCTGCTTGTGTGCTTCACTTTTACTGTAGATATTTCTTACTTGTCTAAAATCGTTTAATATCTACTATTCTGTAGATTATATTACCTTTAATGTAAGGTTGTACTACAATTTTTTTTTGATTATGATTTCCTTCATTAATAGCTGTTGTATAAGCTTAAAAATAATAAGTATATAAGTAAAGCTTAATATGATTAATCTTTATAATGTTTTTATAATTGTTAATAATTGCTACTGTTGCTTTATATTTATTCATAGTTAATTATTAGGTATAGAAGTCAAGCAGTACAACACATGGCATTACAATAAATAGTTATAACTGACTATACGTAATCAAGTAATTATATATATAGCACATTAGTAGAGTTTTATGTATCATAATTAGAGTTTATAAAAATGCTTGCAAAAATGATTTCTAATTTACAAAGAATTACAAGTTACACATTACCGACTTTTAATTATATTATAAGAAGAATTATAATGTTCTAATAAGAATGATAGAGTTAGAGGAAGTACATTTATACTGACATGAATGCAGGCTTCATAGGAAGCGTTAACGAACAGGAAATTCAATTTTCAATTTCTTTCATTTCAGTCGTGTGGTGATGGTGGTAATGATGTGTACGTCCTTGCACACTAAATTAATTCAAGCTTTCTCTGAACCAGTTTAAATTTATGAGCAAAAAAAAAAAAAAACATGCTGCTATCTTCATTGTGAATTATTAAATTGTCGTATCGCATTGTACAAGAGAAGGAGTCACGTGATCAGAGTGAAGGGAACGCTGATTTATGTTGTGCTATCCTGCCATTAACTGTGGGAGGTAATTGAAATGAAAAGTGCACTATAGCTGCGATGTGTCACAGCGGGTTTGCTGACTTGTTAAAAAAATTGATATTTTATTTATTCCTCGGTGGCATGCCATCCATCTGGGACCTCTTGGAGCCATTATGCGGTTGTGTTAGCCAAACACAGAAGGGCTTCATTCAACAGCTGGCAAGAGCACACATGAAAATTCCAGCATTTTACTCACAAATTCAGCATTGGTCTTTGGCTTGACTTTGACATGTCTGTACACATTAACATGGCATATTTCGCTATAGTTACTTTTTTCCACTGTCAAATAGTGTAAGATACTGAACCTGTGAATAATATTCGAGGGTCAGTGCATGCTGATTCAATTTCATACACTTTTAAGCTTAGGGATTTATGCATAGTTGTTATTTCAATTATGTATCAATGTGTTCAATTTATATATAGCATCTTTCTAGCAACCAAGTAAGTATTTAACTCAAAGTAACACAATAAAAATGTTACGCCGTAGAAAAAAAAAAAGAATAATGTGTGAAGAGACATTTTTTTGGCAATACTAGATTATATAAAGGTTTGGCTACAAATGATTTATAAATACATTTATAAAGGGTTTTGTGACCCTCCATTACAAATCCAGTCACATGGGTCAATTTTTCAAATATGAGTAATTGTGTTTTCAAGACAGACCATTAAAAAAGCTTTCTGCGGTTTTTCAAACCATGATTAGGAATAAACTGTCAGTATAGACATTCATGTTCAATACTTACAATAATAAACATTAAATATGTATATGTTTGTTGGTTGTGAAAAATTGACCTATGTGACTGGTTTAAATAGTAATATTAATATAGTAATAAGAAGTGTAATATTTTGCCCGTGTCAAAGAAACTCAATTTGCATACTGTGTTGTGTTAAATTATATACACGGTTACAAGGTATTTTTTTTTTATTAAATTGTATGTTTTTCCCAAATTTTGTACCTTTTTTGACCTCACATGATAATATCTTGTATCATATATTTGCAAGTATCAAGCAACAGAAAATAATACAATTTATATGCTTGTAAATTTATGATAAACATATTAAAAAATGCATAATTTATAATATAAGTAGCAAACTATACTGAAATTGAATAACAGTACTTGATTAGAAATGAGGATTTTGTTACAAAAGCAACTCCTGAGCCAATATGCACATATATGATCTTCCGCACTATTATAAGCCTGACATTTCAAGAAGCTAATGGTTAATAATAATAATAACCTCTTGTACGGCTGCTACAAAAGGTCCTTTCATGTCAAATAAAAAATACCATTTCAACCGAAGAATAGTTTAGTTTTTTTTACGTTTCATATTTTTTGCTCCATTTTATACCAATGTTGAGCAATATCTTGCGGTTTATACAGTCTCTGTGCAGGATTTGCTGAATATTACTAGGACAAAACTTTGTTTTGTTAAACATTTTTAACTTGTAACATTATTTTAGTTGTTGTAATTATTTTATCAAGCTTATGCGTATGACCATAACGTTTCTGAATCTTTAAATCTTCAGCTTTAACTGTTGCACATGCAACCACAAAGACTAAGGAATTACAATACTCTTATGGAAATGTATACAATGACATGGCGCCTTTAGTGCTTTACCGCCACTACTCTATTGGATAAATTGTCCTCAGCTGGCATTTTGCATGAGGGACGCCACTTTGATGTGAGTCCTTGCTGATTGTAAATTAAGATGCTGTGATGTAGGTGCTCGGGGCAAGAAAGCCACATCAATCACCTGTGCAAGTGAACCCTGAGACAGACGAACCTTAACCGCAACCAGCAAAGTGCATTCCACACTCCCCCTGTCCTTTTTGCCTGAATATTTCAAAACACACCTGCTTTTGACCTCTGTTTCATTTCATCAGCTCATCTTGCTTGTTCACAAAGCAGCATCCGGGTCAGCTTTTTTTTCTTTGTTTGTTTTTATTTTTGTTATTTTTTTAAAGCAGGAGGCACATAATGTATGCCTGTGTCTCTGATGACAGTAGCAACCTAGGGCAACGAAAATCATCCAGCGTGCCGCCATTAGAGACGCTGCTGACAAACGGACACGTCCCGCCATGTTTGTCTTTGTGCACAAGTATTTGTATTATGACAAATTACCCACGATACCACAGCTCTCTTGCTTGGCCTGTGTTGTAGGGAGATTATTAGGGGATCACTTTTGTTTTGGATTAGATTACCCTGTGGCTCTGTTCTGTTTTTGGGTGGATTAATGCAACTCTCAGTGCTGTGTTGAGGGATTTTTAAGTAAGCACTACTCTGTGATCATGCTGCAATGGGCAACATTTTTTGTCCTCCATGAGGACACTGTAGAGTAGGATTATGGGAAAAATGCCAACAATGTAATATAACTTGGCTACAAACCCCAGTGAGTATGTAAAGTAACTCAGCTGTATTATAGAAACTCATGAAAACCACTATTGATATTACACCCAAAACGAAAGCCACAAGAATAAAAAGTACAATCCTTTGAAACCCCCCAACCTCTTTTCCTAAGATGAAACGAGATGATCGAGTTTCAACTTGAAAAGTGTGTTTTGGAAGAACATGGCGGTGGAATTCTGTGTTCGTTTGTAATCCTCTAAATAGGCTTTAGAAACCCAAAACAAGCTTTTCATTGTAAACTCCTGTTGCATTGAGGACAAGTTTTCCTACTTCAGGTAATTCCTTTTGGATTAGCATGGCTCAGATTTGTACATGGTAGGATTATATTAAAACAACATCTGTCAAGAAAAAATGTCTCACCAATCACAATACAAGGACCAGGCCTGCCCTTTACCTATACAGCATTCACCACATGTAATAAAACATGTATATGTTAATACAGTGCTAGCTTTAAGACTGTTCAGCACACCTGCTTGTCCAATATACTGTAGTGTGTACAGGGAACCGCCCTGAGTCAACATCTCGTCTCTATGATGACTGTCAAAGATGAGACTGAGATGGGGAGGATCACAAAAGCCATAGAATAAAAGAGGAGTATAAAAGAAAAGAAAACAAAGCTGCTGTTGTGAAATTATTGCTTAGAGGGAAAACACACACACACAAACACACACACACACACACAGGAAGAACCACACATCATAATTCTCCAGCCACCTGTAAACTCAGTCTCGCCTTGTCAGAGGTCTGAAGCTCTCTGGTCTCCCTGGGAGGTGGTTCACAGGGTGAAGGATTAGCTCAAGCTGCCCAGGCCAAACACTCTGGGAGCCCCACTAAAAGACCAGCTCCAGGCCCTGAGCCCTCCAGCTAATCCAACCCCAGCTGTACCCAATCCGTCTCAGCCTGGCCCACAGCCCTAAGCTCTCCATAATAGGCTTGGAGAAGTCGGACAGCCTGTCAGGCTGAGGACTTAACTAACCATGCAAAGTCAACCTGGCTAATTGAAAAGAAAAGATTTTCTCAAGTACAACCCTAAGAGAGGACATGCACAACAAATCCTATTGCCTGTTCTTTTTATCTCCTGTTGTTTTAACCTGTTATAAACTCCCAGGGCCTGTTGGCGGGTCCAGGCGTATATTTTCTTGCTCTGCTAAAAACATACCTTTCATATTAGTTGAACTGAATAAGCTGAGGGCTAAATTGCTGGAAAAGGGTTTGGGGTACTCATTGATCTTATGAAGTATATGATAATAATGAATTGCTCTAATAGAATTTGTTACAGTTAAACCCCCAGGCTATATAGGTTCATGGCGAATACAAAGAACGTTCATTATCCTTTAAAAACGCGTCGAATGCCTACTGTGTAATAAATCATTCAGAGGTCTAAATTAAATTCTATATTAAATGAGTTGCTCACAAATACACAGCCCGCTAAGAAGCCTTTTTTCCCCCCTGACAGTTAACAAAAACAGACGAAGGACACGTGTTCAACTCTGCATGAACTTGTTTGTTTGTGCAAGGTGAGCCCGTGTCACAATTCAACTAGAATGGAAGAGTTTTAGGAAGGCACTGCTAACTAGATAACTTTGCTGAGGTAAAGCAGAGACTGTCTTGACCTTGCACGCTCCTTTCCATCTCCATTAACGTGGAGTGTTTAAGCCTGCCATCTCCTTTCCACCATAATGTGTTTAGAAATGTCACGTGCATCGCCAGCACTCAATCAGCATAATGTGTTTGACTGAAGTGACCCTCTTCCCCCTCATTGTAATGTATGTAGAACTGTAATACAGTCCAACACCACTCAATCACTATAATGCGTTTGAGTATGCCAATATCGTCCCGCTTTAATGCACTGGAATCTAATAACATTCCCCTTTCCTTTAACAGAAAGTGTCAAACATTACTAAGCTACAGTCAGTGATGAGCAGATATGCAGTCACTCTTAAGGTGACCTTGAATGTTTGCTGAGATTCAGTGTAATGTGTAACCTGTCCCTGTGACCCCTCGGCTGAATAACCACAAGGCTGCACCAAGAATTTTCAAGGAGATCATCAAATTTTCCACTTCTTTACCCTTCTCATTTTCTTCTCTCTGGCTAGTTGTCCTTCTGTTATACCTGACTCTATCCACTGAAAATAATATTGCAGTGAGATTTACTCAAGAGAAGGACGGAAACAATTTCCACACATTTTTTGTGTGTATTAGTAAATTTATCTAAGCATATTTTAAGTGAGGTTTACATGGCACCAAGAATTATTCTCATGAAACAATTTAACTTTTACGAACAGTTTTCTTTTTTTTCATGAGCACATTTTCTCAAACGTGAGTTCAATTGTGCAAATAAAACAAGGAAATCCAGTTTGTTTGTTTTGTTTTTAGGAAAATTATACTTATCTTCTTCATGCAAGAAAGCTCAAATGAAGTATACAAGTCTCACACAAACCAGTTTGATCATTTTCGTCGCTAAATGTGATGCAAACTGTCAGTGCTCAGAGAAAGACGTTCTGACACTGGAAAGTCGTACCATTTCAAACTAAACTCGCTAATCACATGTAAAAATGTGATGTGATGAATTTATTTCAGTCTAGTGACCATATCGTGCATCAAATATCTTAAGATCTTTCAGGCGGCTCATCACGTTTTCCACTTCTATTTCTCTTCTTTATCGCTAGTTGTCTTTCCAATTCATCTGATTGCATCCAGCTCAGCACTTTACTCTAGACGTTTTGGCCTTTTTTGATGCTAAATTGTGGCCATGAACCACCATCACAGAAAGAAGCGTTATTGCTGACATAAATGGTAAACCATGTTTACTCAAGACAAGATGTCATGCCGCAAACTTTTTTAATCTGGTTTGGAAATCATATTGTGCCATTGACAACCAATGAGACTGCAATCTTCATAATTCTGTAGCTTGTCCACCAAACATACTAATTTGCCCCTAAACATGGTCTCTGTTCTTGAACTTCATGCACCTTGGCCAATCCTTTCCTTCTCACCAAACACACATTCACTCACACACTTGTTCACCCCTCCTTCCTCCAGTCTGCCTGTTTTTGTGGCTGAGATAGAAACACAATGATCCGTAGCTGAGATGGCCGTGTTCCAGTGTGCTGCAAGTAATGGCGTGTAGCTGTTAACCTCCAGAGGTCCTAGCTCATGGCAGCCATGGAGATCACCCACAAAGACGTGGCTCATAATTATTATAGGCACTAAATTGTCAGATTAGTATAAACCTGAGTGTGAAATCTAACACCATTTTCCAGCAATAACTCCATATAATTATACACCACAGAAGCAATAACAACAGGCAATCTTGAGGACTTTCTATTGAGACTGGACTTTCTATCTTGAGGACTTTCTATTGAGGCATGATTTTTATGCTCTACAGACCAAACATGGAGTCATGCATGAATGCTGATTTTATCTGAGCTGAGTGCATTCTGCAACACTTCATATCCACTTGAAGGCTAATGTGGAATCCAGGCTTCTAAATGCACCAAAATGTCCCTTGGCACCAATTCCACCATTAGCAAGTAATGGGGTTCTGTTTTATATCACCCAGAATGCTTTCAGAATCAGAAGAAATAACAGGACCCCTTAAACAATGACCCTTTTCGCTCAATTTGACCTTTCTGAGCAACACATGGACACACGGTTTGCAAAACTAAGATATTAAGTTAGTGTATCTAAGTACAAATGTGCACTTTAGCATGACATGAGTGTGTATCTATGTACGTATGTATGTATGTATGAATGTATATGTGTGTGAGGTAGCTTCCAGAGGAGACCCATGTGGTCCTCCTGTGACTGTGGAGGGCCTGACATTAATAAAACCTAAATCAGCTCATATAAACACTTCATTGTTCTTTGATGTGGTGTCGCAGCCTTGCAGACGGTAAGCCATACATCATCCTGAGCCACACACAGGGGCCAAGGCTCCAGTCTTAGATTGTACCCCCCACCAGCCAGCCAGAACATTATACTACTCCCCAAAAAATCACCTTTCCAGAAGCTTAAGCTACAGGTCAATAATGGCAGGCTATGTTTGAAAGAAGGCCTGCGGTATGAGTGGTGAAATTACCTTCTAGCACGAAGGTCATTCGGTAGGTAAAGCATAAACCGATCAATCTGTTAGCAAAGTGATGTGTAAAACTTTCCGCAAGCCAAATCAGGCAAAAAAAAATTCTTGCTAGGTTTAGAAATGTTTTAGTAATGCACAAATGTAGAGACAAGCTATTGTAGTCAATCCTCCTACTACCATTTTCTGGCAGGTAGGAGTAAGTTGGAGTACCTGAAGGAAACCCATGTGAACATGGGATTCAAAACACAGGTATAAATGAAATTACAGTACATGGGCTAGTTTTACTTCACATCTCTTTTAAATAAATAGCACAGAGTTCTGAAATGACCATGTTAATAATATCGGCCTATTAATTAGCAGCAAAATGGCACAGGGTGGTGATTACGATGGGTCGTTGTTGTTTTTTTTTACTTTTATTTTGATGATTTGTTTTCCTTTGCTGTTTTTTCTACTACACAAACAGATCAACAGACCACTCCAGTTGTCAATTATGACCATGTGGTTTGGAAATCATAGAAGCCTAAATGTATAGCACACAGGTAACCAGTTAACACAAATTAACTAATGCACTAATCAGTAGGAAAGTTAGTTGTTTGTTATACTTGTAATAGCATTGTTGTAAGATTAGCAAAGAAAGCTAACTGTACACATGATGTACATTCACAAGAGGAAACAACGATCTCTGCTACATCCCCCCAAGCTGTTTTTTCCTTCATAATAGCTCTGTACACATTTAATGAGAGGTTTTCACAGGACACGTCAGGATAAGATGAAGCCTCGGTTAAATTCTTCTTCGATCTTTGTGCGTCAAACAATAAATGAGAACTAATTGCAGGTAAATGCTTGCTGATAAAAAATGCCTGAAGTACATCGTCACTTGTTTCAGTATAATTAGCTCATCATGCGCACGCTGTTTCTCTATGTGAGGATTTTTGCCTAAAAGGAAGCCCTGCTGAAATCTTCCTCACCACAAAGTTCTACAGCAGCATTTGAACAGGGGTCACTGGTTCACCTCAAAGTCCCCTAATGGACATAGAGCAAAAAAAGTGAGGGTCAAAATGTCATGTTTGCTGTGCCTAGGGCTTATCACAACACGCCAAACCAATAACGGAGACAGAGGGAGCTGAAAGATCTCACGTTTGGACAAGCTGCTTCTTATCAACATGAGAGAGAGATAGAGAGAAAGAGAGAGAGGGTGGGTGGAGAAATGACAACAGATTGAAAGAATGTCACAGACAGACAGAAATTAGTGAATAAAAGAAACAAGAAGAAGTTACTTGCTGGAGATGGATCCGATACACTGAGTGAGCTGGAAGGAACGAGACGTTGACAAACAAAGTCAACAATGAAAGAGAGACAGAAGGAGGCTAAATGTGAGCAAGCTGGTTCTTATCAGTGTGTGCGCAGGGAGAGAGGACAATAAGGTGCTGACAGACTGTCCTGATTGGTGTCCTCTATCAATCACTGAGGGCCATCAGTCAGTCTGTTGATGGAATAACGGGTTACCGGCTCATGCACACCCAGGCCTCCAGGCTGCCCAAGAAACCCGCAGTACACACAGGAGCTTTCTATACAGCTGCAAGTTTTACATCTACACAGTTGTCAGTGAACATGTAGTATTTTTGTGTTTTTAAGACCTTTGATCTTGACTAATTACTGTAATTAAGTCTTTTAAGAAGTAAGATTTTTGTAAGCATAATTGGGCTGAAAATCATACAGAATACACAGTATATAAATTCATAGATTTTATATATATA
>JAQQZR010000004.1:5879364-5894544 GCA_030068235.1 Notoglanidium macrostoma
TGGTCTCAATAACATACAGAATACACAGTATATAAATACATATATTTTATATATATATATATATATATATATATATATATATATATATATATATATATATGCATCCAGTAATTTATTCTTGGGATTAAAGTCTGTTAGTTATCTGTATTGAAAAAAAATGTTTTTCCCATATAACTCATCAACAACAGTAAGTTAGTAACTTGTAGTAATTTGGGAAAACCATTCACTTGGTGAACTTCTGATGCTTTCTATATAGTTCTGAAAGCTGTAGACTGCCCTGAACTGAAATATGTTACTCTTTTGAATTTTAATGCAGTTTTAATAGCCTTAAAAGTAAAAAGGTAGAAACATTTCATAGGAAGATTTAATTCTATAGTGCAGGAACATTGCAGACATTTTTGACAACCAGTATCAGATTACAAACTGAATAGATTCGGTTTATTCCCATTTTACTATGGGACTTACTCCTGACCAAAGACAGTACATGATAGCTGAAATCTGGTTTAGGCTTTGTCAGAATTGTGTATTGAGAGCTACCCAAAATACCCAAAACTTCAGAAAGGCCTAAGCATTCAAGGTGTTTAGGAACAGTAGGAGGATCTCACCTGTCTATAACACCATGAGGTTCGCAAGTAGGTGAAAGTGCACATTATATTGTTGTCTGTTTAATAAAATTGTGGTGCTTTGACAGAAAAGGTCATCACTGAGGAGGTAAGCTTGCGATTTGGATTATTCAGTTTTGGAGAATGTCTTTTCCAAACCGCAGCCTATTCAAACACCATTTCTGACACTTAAGAATCATAAATCAGGCTTAAGGGCCAATTTGTACGTCTGCAAAGGTCTATGTAAACATATTTGCACCAACAGCCAAGCTGCAGAGAGTAGGTTTATGGGTAAGTGTATTTTACAAAGGCTTGGAGATGTCAATCGACGCGCAAAACCAGATCAAGAACCAGTGTTAAAGAAAAATGGAGTAGTTTTACGATGTGTCAGAAGAGGGGCAAAGTTTTAAGAACCTTATATGACTCATTGACAAAATATTACAAAACCAGTGAAAGGAGAATGAATTCTTGGAGGATATTCTGGGGTAGAAAACGGAAGGTAATGTAATATAATATATTGCCACAAATTAGTAAAAATAGCTAAATCCAGTTTAACTGAATACAACATTTTGCTTCTTTTATCCATTATTTCTACTACAGTGAAATGTAGGACTTCCATTATTGTTTTTATATTTTCAACATTTTGGTTTGGTACATGCAGCCTTGTGCAACATCGCTAATGTGGAAAGAGAAGACAAAAGAGATTTACAGTATATGTTAAAAGAAAAGAAGACACTGCATACATCAAAATTTCATTCCAATGTGAAACGTGGTGGTGGAAGCATACTGTTATGGGACTGTTTTGCTACTTGAGGGTCTGGAAGGCTAAGCAGTCATCAAGGGAAAAATTATTTTAGAGATGTATTGAAATCTTATAGCTGTATAACATGATGATCTCTGTCTGTGAGACGTTAAAGAGATTTGTTCATGCAACATGTCAGTGTTGCAGGATGCGGGAATAAATCAACAAGAACGTGAAGATGGAAGAAACTTCATGTTTCAATGGCCAAGTTTTGACCTCATTCCCATTGAAATGTTGTCATGTGATGTAAAGCAGACTGTTTAAGCAAGACATCCCAGAGACATACATATGAACTGATTCAGTTTTGTTTAGGGAAGGAACCTGAAATAATGGCTAACCCGTGAAGAGCACTGATCAACAACTACAAAAAACATTGTTCTAAGATTATTGTGTTACTACATATGCAGTATGTGCAAACTGCTGTTTTTTCTGTTAGTATCCTTAATAACATTCTTGGAAAAACTGACTCTTCAATGGTTCTTTGAATTCTAAAGAGATTCTACAAGGAACCCTTATTTGTAGGGAAACACTAGTTTTATTCCCTCAGCGAGACAAATGGAAGAATCCTTAAGTGCTCTGGATTTGACGGTGAGTGTGTTTAATCTATTTCTTCACTAAAGATATAGTACCGCTAAATGTATCTGGTACTGGTGGAACAACTCCAGGGTCCTGCGTTCTATCTTTTCTATCATGGCTCAATCACTTCATTTTTCAATGAATGAAGCTGCATATTTCTGCTAAACAGATGTTCAGATTATCATCTGTACCAGTGTTTTACCGCCGTGTCCATCAGTGACTATCGATGGGTTTTTGTGCAGACCCAACATTGACCTGAGCTCCAAGGTCCGCTGACGTTGACCCGTCAATGGTATCGATGTCTATTTGTTCCAGTTCAGATTGAATTAATTGGAAATTGCACATGCAGCAGATTACCCACAAACCAATGCAGTGGCTGGTATGGACATTAATCTCAGTGGGTTTCTGTAGAAACTTTCTGACGCTGCAGTAAGCGATTAACTATCTGATCTGGTCCTACTATATATCAGGAGTGGCTAGTATAAACTAATCTTTCAAAGATAAAAGGTTTCATTTACAGAATCCAGATCAGATTATTTGGCGTTAATAAATGGCAGATTTACGGAGAATTATTTAGGATTAATGTGAAACCAAGCACAACACCACCACCAGTGCAACCCCTAAGGTTGGGGCTGATGCTTTCTAGCCTCGACTGTAGATTCACACAGTCTATAAGTGACAGTTGTGTCAGATGAAACATTTACTAGATTTGATCTCTGGTCGAGCTAATATTTTTCGGCTCGCTTCATCGAAACGTCCATTCACACATCCTCAGCAGTGAGTGAGTAGTCGCATGTGAAGGGAGTAATGAATGAAAAACAAGGTGGATTATTTACTCTATAATCAGTTTTTTCCCCCTAAGCACTAAGCACACAGTATCCATTCAAAGTACAAACTTTTCTGTTTGGTGTTCAGAGGAAAAACAGAATGAAAACAGTAGAGCGTTATGAACTTAAACACACACAAAAATGTGATTTGCCATGTTCAAGCCCAATAACTTCAGTGCTGACCTATTGATAGTTTTTAGATTTTAGCCTTCCATCTAATATGATGACCACCATGTAGGTTTAATTTGTTTTGCATTTTATCTTCTGTTTTTTTTTTTTTTTTTTTTGTACCAGTTCTCATCATGGTAGACACACACACATACACACACACACACACACACTATTCCCAGCAGGGCTTGGGGGAGAGGCTAACAACAGACAGGACCAATTTTCTGCTAATTGAAGCTCCGGAAATTGCACCTCATATTATTTTAGTGCTGCTCAGATGGGGAGACATGTGATCCACTATGACTCCCACCAAGTCCCTGGACTGCAGGTGTGAGGGTGAGAGGAGAGAGAGAGAGACAGAGAGAGAGAACGTGACACTAACCTTTTTTTTTCACACACAGGTGAAGGAGGTCAGGCCTCCGGACATTAATATGGCTTAAATACAACATGAACTCTGCCAAAGGCCAGGCACACGGGGGAGAGAACACAAGCCAACTGCTCCCATTGTGGCTTTTCATCACCAGACCCTAAAACTGCCGTGCTAATTCAATTGATGTTCATATTTTTCTTGGAACCCCACAAGGGCATTGGTCAGCCAATTTCTAACAACTGTCACAATATTTTAGAAATTAAAAGACACCCCTAAGTATTCGAACGTGCTGTATTTATCCACTTGTCACCAAGCCCAGTTCATCACAGCTAATATGGAATTCCGGACGTCACCGGCATGTGATGCTATCGGCTCCTGACTCATGTGGATTGGGATAACGATGAGAAGATCAGCTTCAACACTGCAATAATAACATTTCTAAGGGGATTATCCTATTAGGGATGACCTGAGACTTCTATGGGGAAATGTGCTACTTGCTGATTCCTAAATAAAAGCAAAAAGGGCTGTGGTATATATAAAAAGAGATATAGCCATGCTGCTGTAAATATATTTTTGTTTAATAAGATTATACCTTTTGAGAATTATTTAAATAAAAATAAAAAAAAGCCAATGAATTGATGTGCCTATACAACTTCAAATACAAACAATACTGATTAAAACATAGATAAAATAAATAACATGAAATTATTTTTTTGCCAATTTTACTGTGGAGCACAAAGTGAAGGGCTTATTATTAATCTTCCATGATACATTTACACTACCATTATTTGCATTCTGTCACAACATAATATATATATATATCAAAATATAATTTATATAGTACATTTCTTTATTCAAGTTATTGGAAACTTTTAAGGGGATTTAATAATTTAATTTACATTTTGGTATATATTTAAGTCAGATTTTTTTGTCTTATTCAGTAGTAATAAATGTAATAAAACAAAAAAAATAATGTTTCTGATTATTTATTATATCAAATCCTCTAGTATAGCTACAGATTCCCAAATAAAGAAAGAAACCAAGGTGATTCTACGTTTTGAATCTTCTGCACTCTCTGTGAAATAAACTGGAGTTCAGGAATCCTAAAAATGCCCCAAAGCCTAATGTGACCAAGTGATTCATTCATTCGTGTGTATTTTATCCTGGTCAGAGTGATGATCCGGAGCCATAATCACCCTGAGGCAGGATTACGCTCTCAACGTACAAGGAAGACATGCATCTAAACTCTTCTCTGTTTTGGCACCTAGGTGGTGGAATGAACTTCCCCTGGATGTCCGAACAGCTGAGCCACTGGGTGTCTTCAAACGACGACTAAAGACCTACATCTTTAGGAAGTACTTGGACTAGCACTTATTTATTCTTCACTTCTTCTTCTTCAAAAAAAGCCTTTCCGTATTACTTGCCAACAGTTTTTAGTGTGATAGTATTTTTAGCCCAGGTCCTAGTGAGCCAGTATCAGAATATATTTATTAATAGAGGCTTCAAAGCACTTATGTACGTCGCTATGGATAAGGGCGTCTGCCAAAAGCCGTAAATGTAAATTCATGGATTCCATCGCAA
The DNA here is from genome assembly GCA_030068235.1 of Notoglanidium macrostoma. Lineage (NCBI taxonomy): Eukaryota > Metazoa > Chordata > Actinopteri > Siluriformes > Auchenoglanididae > Notoglanidium > Notoglanidium macrostoma. The sequence goes on from JAQQZR010000004.1 coordinate 5,884,291, forward strand.
GGTGGCCAGGTTTTGGGAAAATAAAATTAGCTTGCACTCATAAGCTTTACATTCATAAGTCATGTCACTATTTGGAGTTTTGTTGACTGCAAAAAGTTTCCATCCCAAAAGGATGGTGAAGGCTATAATATAATATAACTATTGTATCCTCACTAGAAAACACTTCTGGTTTACATCTTTTTTGATTTCATTATTTTATTATTCTTCTTGCTTTTTTCATTGTACTGGTCCCTCATTCTGGCTCCCCTCTTTCTGTCCCGAACTGTTTGTGTCTCTGCCTGCTCTCATTATTGTTCCAGGACTTGCGGAGCTCGCCGTCTTGCAGGAGAGACGTCAGGAATGTTTATTTGGGATGCATGAGGTTCGCCACATCTCTGACAGTTTATATTCTTATAGAGAGAGCAACGTTACTTCCTGACGGTTTTAGTTCTCTATGTTTGCTACCATTTTAATGGCGGTGAATGGGAGATTTGACAGAGCATTTCAGCAAGCTATTTCCCTGGGGTTGGAGCCAAGCCCTATGTGGTGAGAATCCACCACCCAGAGTTTATTTACTGTGGGATTGGGGCAAAAAACGAGACCACCAAATTTAATGTGAGGGAAATTAGGTTAAAATGCTGCTCTCACAGTCACACACATGCACATAAAGTCCATACAGTGGTGCATAAACGTACACACCCAGACTGAGAAGCATGCTTAGCTGACCTTCACTGACATTCAGACTTGGTCATGCATTCCCAAATGGCTCATTACTGATGCAGGATCAATTCAGTCATGTTTTAACACTGAATCTTTCTCTGATCGATACCCAGACAGATCCAAACACACACGTTTACTGGTCACCCTAACACAGCTTTATCCCCCACTCATCAGGAGCTTAATCGATGAACATTTCCCTCCTGTGCGCATCAAAATGATCTTCAGAGACATGTTTGCCAACACTGCTGTTAGCCAGGGTGTAAATGCATGCAGGGCCTTTGTATCACTGACAGGGTGGAGTTATTGAGTCTTTGACCTTTCCTTTATGAAATACCAGCAGCAAGCTTCGGAGCTTAAATAAATCCCATTTTCCTGCCAAACCACCAGGGTCTGCTAACACAACCTCTCTTTATCGATCCCTGGAGTCACACACCATGATGTACAGACTCAATCACATACTTTAAAACACATTATCTTTAACTGAAGGTCCTCTCATCTCTCACTGCTGTAAGCAAAAGCTATATTTGTTCTACTTGTAAAGATGATTTAACTGCTAAAGTTTCTGTTATAATAGATACAAATAGAAAGCAAAGCAAATTAGTTATCATGCAGTAAAGCAGCAAATCCAAACAATTGGCTCAAATGATTAAATGGACTTAAAAGTTCTGTTGCATGTGTGATTTGATGTTTTTACCTGTACTTCGTTCACATTCACTGTGTGACGCACAAAAATAGAAGAAATCTTATCTTATCCCTATCCTATCATATGCACCCTCATTAAATGTGCATAGAGACATTACACTCTAAGAACAGATGTGTTAAATATAACACAGTTTGTGTTGTTTTTAACACATCTGTATGTCTAGATAAGGACAATGCAATTTGTTTTATTTCTGTGTAATTTTCCACCCAGATGATTGCTGAGATTTAAAGGTGACCTGTAGTGAATTCTTTTCCCTTGTTGTTTTTGAAACAAGATATGTCAATGTGGGAACGTACGGAACTTTCAAAGTGAGCTGTTACCGTCCCAGTCTGTAACGGCCATAGGAAGAAAACAGACAGAGAGAACAGGCCATTTAGAAAAGTTTGTCATTCATGCATAGCAACATGTATTTTACACCCCATCACCATATAACTGATCATAAAGAGTCACAGAAACATAGTAACACAGTGGCGAGGAGTAAGTGTAAAGCCAGCCTGACACTTGCACGCAGAAGTGGCATGAAAAGACATTTATTGTTGTATGCAAGTGAAGGAACTAGTCGTAAAAGAGTTAGTGGCGCGTCATGGGGCTTTGTTTCCAGTGCCAAAAGTTTGGCATGACAAACTTTTCGTGCCAGTGGTGTAGCTGATGCGCATCTTATGAGCAACCTATTTGCAACAATTGCACATCACGGTCACTGCTTGCCAGGTGTGTAAGCACCGGTGGAAAGCAAAAGCGCATACGTCGTGCATACGTTGCGGATGGTTTCCGCACACCACGCAGTAGCATGCAGTGGCTCACCAAAAGTAACAACTGATCCTATTGTCTATACTCATGTCTTCTGGTCAACCAATCTCTGACCCGCACACTCCTTTTCTTTCTTTTTCTGCCTGGGACACTTTCTTCTCTCCTCGTTCTCTAATTTCCACTGACGGTCGACGATCGTATTGCCCGTGGCTGAGTGACCACCATAGCGTTCCAAAGTACGGCTGTCGTACCCCAAATTCCTGCACGATGATTTCACGCATGCGTAACTATGACGTGTCAATGAGTCATCATTTGTGTCACTGAGTGTACAGGCGTGGCCAGATGTGACATCATCACAACTTATCTGCTAATAGTGTGTGCCCTTGGTGCAACTATGGTGTAATAGCCATTGCTGTTGCGTGCTATTGCGTGTATTAGATGTGTCACGTGTTCGTGGTGTATATTACACATCTAGTTTGTAACTTATGCGTGACAGATGGCAGACCATGGTGCAAACTGTGCTTATTTTTGTCGTGATGACGACAGTGTCGTGCCCCCTTGTTGGCACGTGTTGGCATGCCACTATGCAGACCTGTTTGTGACTAAAATTTGTGCTGGCTTCTGTTATAAGATACAGAAATAAAAAGCGGAGTCGAATAGTCTTTCAAAGGAACATAATATACGAAAAGACCAACTGAATTTTATTCTGGGGGACGTCTCTGAAGATTTCAGCCCCGATTTAGTGTTGTGCTTGGCATATTTCACTGCATGCTAAGCTAAAGCTCCAGCAACCAGACCACCTAAGGACTGCTGTGCCTTGATTTTTACAGAAACATGGCTAACCAAGGATATCCCAGGCTCAGTTATTCAACTACATACTCATTCCATACACCACAGAGAACGGACATCTGAATCCGATAAAAGCAGGAGAAATGGCATTTGCAAATCTTCTATTTACAAAGCTTATACTAAACGACAAAGCTATGCCAACTCTGTTGGAGTCGACCGCCAGTCCACAAACCATAAGTAAAACTTATACAATTTTAAATGCTGTAATAGATATTGTAGATTTCACATTTTGGGCCGAACCTATTTTTTCACTTAATTTGCAGCTTTTTTACTGCCTTAGTCTTTAACATTTAGCATTAGACTTCAGTGGCCAAATAAACACTCTGTCAAAATGTGATATGCATTGATAAATCAGATTACCCAGACTTATAAATTATAGTGAGGCATTTAGCTTTAGCCTTTTAGCTTTAGTGGCTGAGTTCCAAACTGCTATGCTCTAAGAGTGCACTACATAGGGCGTATAAACCAGTACCTCATACTCTTTGTAGTGCACCTGTCTAGGGAGCATGTTGCAATTTGGAACTGAGAGACACACACATATGAGATGAAATTGTCATTGCGTAAAAAAAAACGTGTTGATTTCTAACACATTCGTTTTAACCGTGTATGAAGAAACATTAGGCTTGGAAGGAGATTGTTGGTGCCTCTGGTAAATATTTTGAGCTAGTAGAGTTCATTTGACTATGACTTTCCCATGACTCGTGTGTTTTGATTTCATGCTGTACTAACAGGGTTTTTATCTCAATGGCATTTTCATGTTTTTGATGGAAGACGACAAAAGCACGTCTGTAAGTTGACCTGAATAAGGCCATTTGATAAATGCTACAAATTTAAATGTGTGTTTTGTCAATGAAGCTAGTACAGGTAACATAAGCAACTTGTCATTGTCCAAGTTAGAGATTTTAAGACATTACACTGCACTCCTCCTGACTTATTTGTGCCACTTCAGTGATTTCTCAAAAGTCTATTAGGAATAGAGGAAGTTGTGTGAATTCAGTGTCGGAAAAAATACTCATTAACTGCTTTCAGCTAATTAGAAAACGCTTCACTAACTCTCAGCACATCTGTGGCTTCTTCATTGCCCTCAAAACTCTCCCCATTCTGTTTTTGTTTTGTTTCGCCCTGCCTCCCATCTCCATAAGAGCTCAGGGTCATTCAGTAAGAGTATTTTTCATCTGACACCTCTCTCTCTCCCTCTCTGTCTTACTATTCTTTCTCCCTTTCTCTCTTCCTCTCTATCTTTATTTGCCTTTCTGTTTCTCTTTCCCTCCCTTTGAGTGCATGTTATTAAAGCAGATGTCCATGACAGTAAAAGTGGTCTGTTGCGAATGATATAGCCATCCATCAAAGAGAGTGGTATGTGTCTCCTGAGGCTCTCTCTCCTCTTCTGCCCTTAATGAAGTACACCAATCACTCAAAGATCTGTTCTCCCACTGTGTGTGTGGGCTCGACCTCCATAAAACACAGCTCAGAAACCCATTCGCTTAAATGCCTCATCATGCTCAGGGACTAATGTGGTTTAATGCTTTTAAAACACACTCACTACGGATTCTAGCTATGAGTCTGTTTGTAGAAGCGAATAATTAAAGTAAGAAACTGAAGAATATATGGTGTAAATGTAACGAATATATTCATGTGGTATAATTAATAAAGTGTACTAACTAAACAGATCTTCATTTGAGGCTATAAATGGATGTGATTATATCTTATACCCTTTAAAATTAAACCCTCTCTTTACCGCATTGCGTAATTCTTCTTGTCTGATAAAATTTTCTCGAACTGGACCCATGCTCATGCTGCTCTCTCCACACACAGGGCTGGTATTCTCTTTAGGGCAGCATTGCAAAATATTAGTTGTAAGGGTGCAGATAAGTTCTCATTATCTCAACCCTAATAGTTTCATTGAGTTATTAATAGAGTTTAGATTTTAGCCTCATGTCTATCACAAACAAACCTAAAACCTAAATCCTTCAGTATTGTTTTTATAAATATGTATGAAAGCGCAATGTAGGTATCCTTCACATAAGTTTTATACTTGACTCATGACTTGTGATGCAGCAGCTATGCACAGGTCATTGTTCACATACATCTCTATGCACTCAGAGTCCTGAGCCACGGTTTCATTCCTCCCCAACACCAAAATAGTTCCTTCTGTCTTTTCTGCTGGACAACAATATAAACATTGAAGATGGCTGGAGTTGGAGTGGTTATGATAATGTGACAAGTCTGTAAATTTCCCTTCAAAATTTTCCGCCATTATTGTGGTTGCTATTTTTTTTATATAGTTTTTTCTTTTTCTTTTTCTTTAGGGGCTTCTATTGTTGTCTGCTTTGCTCTTCTTCTGTATTTAGTCTTTTGCTGACATCACACACAATGGCTGCCATTCATGGATTTGTCAGTCCGATGCTTCATTGTACTTCCCCTTCGTTTACTCTGGTATTGCACAATGCTCATGCACTTTGGTGTTTTTTTTTTTTCAGATGTGCACAACTGGTCCGTCACATCAGAACATGCTGCAGCCGTCTTGTGTACGCGCGTAAGGTATAAGCCCATCCTTACCAATTAGATAAATGTAATTTTTTGATACATGTTTCTCAGTTACACATTTCCTTAGAGTAAAATGGCTGTAACTGTGCTGTGTGGAAATGAATCAATGCATTTTGTGCACTAACACACAAAGAGCAATGCAGCAGCAGACAGCAGGTCAATGCAACACTGAAACCTGCTTTCCAGACTGAGCAGCATAGTGCAGCAGCTTGTACACAAACGCGTCCTCATGAAAATATTGATGAAGCTACAGGGAAGGAAAGTGCACAAAACTCCTTGAGAACAGGTTCAGAGAATTTACCAGTGGCTCTGCCTGTCTAAAGAATGAGCGGATTGTGAAGGGGAGTGTGACGTCGTGCAGAAAGCGCTACCTACGTACTTTGTTATAGAGGTTAGAATATTTTGTAAGAAGGGCAAAAGAGAGACAGGAGGATATGGAGATGGGGAAAGTTTGAGTAATGTGGCTTTAGCTCAGTGGAACTTATGTGTGAGTTTTATTTAAGTAAACCATTTATTCAGCTGTCTCTACTACAAGAACAGAGAGGCAAAAGACAGAGTACAGAGGCACAGATCCAGGACACACACACACACACACACACACACACACACACACACACACACCTGAACCTTCACAAACTCTAAAATAACTTCACCAGGAAAGAAAGATTAATAAGCACTATGGCTGTCAGAATGGCCCAGAACGACCTTTACTGTTCAAACACTACCTCAATGTTAATATTTTCATAATATCCACATATTCAAAGCAAAGAAACCCTCATTTGAACATTAAGAAGCAACCCTTTTTTGGAGGGGCCAAATGACCCTAATGTCTCTTGATGCAGAAAATGATGTATATCCCAATTATTAAAACACAGGATGGGTCCTTGTTGCAATCACTTTTTTCTGTCACTAAATCCCTAACAGAGGTTTTGTAAGAGTGCACTATACTTACGACACTATTGTTATACACTGTGTAGTGAGCATCTGTACTTTCTATGTGGATGCACATATATGTGTAACAGATCTTTCATGGCAAATGTGCCTGCATGCAAGTTTAAATGACACAAAGCCCAAATATTACCAATCAAAGAAAGCCCTTAGTGTTTGAGATTTTGACAGTGAATATGACTATATATGTGCCATTACTAAAATAGCCCTGGGAATCATTCCATGAGGGCAAAACTTTGACCTCTAACCTCAGAACTTGCTTACTAATTACTCAACACCTCTCCTGTTTCTGGAATATTCTCTGCTCTGGAAAAGATCTGGAGGAAGGGTTATTTTTTTGCTTTTGCTTTTTTTTGCTTTTGATTAAGTAACTCATCTTTAAGTTGGTATGTATGTGAATGTGTGTGAAGGGTGAGTGTGTGTGAGAGAGCAAGAGCGAGAGAGAGAGAGAGAGAGAGAGAGAGAGAGAGAAATATTACCCTTACGTAATGAAGAGGTGAGGATAAATGGGGGTCAGTGGCCTTTGGCTTAAGGGCTAAACAGAAGCCTGGGGCATATTGACTGTAAACATAGAGAGGAATGATCTCACTGATGGAGAGAGCATGTGTTCTGATGCAGAAAGCAGCCCCTCAGGAGTTACAGAAACACACACTCTCCATGCTGCACTTCAGCCAAAGGACTGTCAAAGTGAAACAGAGCGTCTCACACCCATCTGCATATATTGGCCTTTCAAGGACATCATGTCAACCAATCATAAACATCACTTAGCCCTCTCTGACCCAATGAGCTCCTCCGACACATACACCCTCACCCAAGCCCAACGCAGCCATCCATCTCTTTCTGCAGTTCCCTCAGGTCCTTAAAAGTAAAGACATAAACTTCAGGCCTCCTTGGTAGAATTCTCAGTGATTGATGGTAATTGCCCGCAACTCAAAATGGCAGTCTTGAGAACTTTGTAAACCTGCCATTTCTCATCTCTCAAAGATATGTAGCCTCGAGCGGGGCGTTCCCCATCCAACCACCGGCAAGTCATGTCTCACACACAACTCAGGATTAATGTCCGTCCAGATGACTGAGTGTTTCTGTTAGTGCCATATTGTACTCAAATTATAGCTAGATGTAGAATCAGGTTAGAAAAGACCATTGTGTAGTGTGGGAAGGTAGAAAATAAGAGTTGGTTTGAAATTTAAACCAGATGTGTATAAAGAAAGAGAGTGAAGTTGGCCAGCTGCTTGATGGTGATTTTTGAGCAGCTTGTGTGGTTTTTTTTTAAACATATCTGTGTGGTACAATTAAGAAATGAGTAAAATGTGGGTAGCATGGTAGACGGCTATACATGGCATCTGGGGTGAAGGTTGTGTTGTGTAGTTGGAAGAAGTAGCTAGAAACAAAATTGGAGGAGCAGGAGGAGATAGGGAACTGAGAAACTGAGAGAAAGAGGGGGAAATAGCTTTATCCATTGATCAGCAAGGTATTGCTCAATAACTAATCCGAATCAAGATTTTTCATGTTCTGTTCAAGTTCTGGTAACAGTTTCCAGTCATATAACACTGCATGATCAGTGACAGCATCAATAAAATGCTATATACAATTTACAGATTAAATTTATTTACCATACGTATACAAAAAAACAAGCATGAAGCCTGTCTCACTCTGAGGTACCAAATAATCTTAATTAATATACTTACTTAATAATCTCACATTGCTTAATAATCTCAGAGACAATACAACACAAAGTAATCCAGCATTTAGTGAATTTTAAATGATTATCTACTATGCATGGAGTACACAAGCTAGGGTACCATTATTTCTACACTAAGTGGGGCACAAGCACAGTGAACGAGGAAGCCATTTTGGGTTCAGATTAACTTGAAGATGGTTGATTTTACTTGGATCTTGATTACAAGTCTAAAATCAAATGGCTAAATAGTGACAAGAAAACGTTAAATTATACAATACAATTGTGTTTCTTCTTTTACCAAGCAAGAAAAGGGCTTGGTTTGGCTTGCATGGTATCTGAGCCAGAAGGGTAATCAAATTCAGTGTAGGTACTAATGTGTGAAATGACTCACTATAGGTGGTGAAAACAGTTCCAAAATGCTGGCTCATGATCATGCCAGATCAAGGTCTAAAACAGGAAAGGAGGTGAAATTCACACAGATAGAGAATATGAGTATACAAGGCAAAAGGCAGAGAAAGAAGAAGAAGAAGAAGAGGAAAGGTGGTGTTACAGAAACATATATGAGAAATGTGTGGAGGTGACAGAAGGGTGAACACCAGAAAATGAGCTGAGGTCCAAGGAGAAGGCTAGACATGATGCTTTCCTCTGAAGGAGAATATTTATAACCACGAGGCCGTGACACAGCAGAACTCTTGGCGGAAACTGTCACAACGTGACATCCTGAGTTCATATCACACTAACAAGGGAGTCCAGATCTGTTTCAGCCTGATGTCTGAGCCCTGCCTCTTCATAGGAACACATCCATCATCAGGCACATACCCCACACACACCTAACTACGAATATGCCACCTCAGCCAAGGCATTTTCACCTCAGAGAAACCATTCTCATCATTTTGATGATGTATAATATAAATCATATATATAAATAATGTGTATATATATATAAAAATTATTATTATTATTTAACCAACAAAATATATAATTGTTGATTTGATCAAGCTTTTTTGTAAGTAGAAATTTATAAAAGGAGTCTTTGGTATCAGCACAGTAATGAATGGTTTCTACATGGTTTCTGGTTTCTTTGTAATATTCTGCATTTGTCTTATTAACTTCAAGACAGAGAAACAATAGAGGATGGTGAGGGAACAACTGTTTATATACATATAAACATACTGTATATATTATAATAGCAGCTATAATGTAAGTGATAACTTGTTTTGCAGACTTTACTAAAAAGCAAAATGTCTTGGAATGAGGAATAAGAGGAATAGAACAGTTTCGTGTGATAACATTTACTCTACTTTGCATTGGCTCATATGACACCACCCCATTGTAGACTATTTTCCCATACCAGCATGCCACATTGTATTTTATTTCTTACTCAGTGAGAGTTGCCAGACATCCAGTTTCTCATGTAAAAGTCAGACTATTATTCCACCAATGTTTCATGATGTATAGGCTGTAATAAAAGAATACTTGCCCTACATACAAATGTAGCATATATGATCCAGTTGGGGCCATGAGCAGCATCAGTGGCAGTGTTAGGACTTAGCATTCAGCTTGCTGTTAACAGGAGGTGTGAATTTGTGTAGGGTTTACAACACATTTAAGACCCCTCCACAAAGCATACACTTCACCTCCCCCCGCTCATACAGTATCAGGTTTTATTGACAGGTGTGTGCTCTGCTGATCGCTCCTGCATATGCTTTACAAATCCACAGGAGTTGTGCAAATACATTGGCAGATGTTGGAGCAATAAGCAATGATGCTGGGAACATGAATCAGTGCCAACAAGCTTCAGATATGACTTAAGCAAAATACAGAAGGACATTTTGGCAAAACTCTTCAAATGCAAGTCCAGATTGTGACCTCTGCTTAATTTTTTTTTTCTTCAATTTTGGTAAGATTCTCAGCAAGCTCCCTGGAATAGGCTAAGTGAAGTGAAATCGAAAATATATCAACACATAAGTATATGCAAGCTAGGGGTGGTTCTGTTCTCCCAATCAAATACACACACACACACACACACACACACACACACACACACACACACACACACACACACACACACACACACACA
>JAQQZR010000004.1:5894644-5916713 GCA_030068235.1 Notoglanidium macrostoma
CACACACACACACACACACACACACACACACACACACACACACACACACACACACACACACACACACACATTAACCCACTCTATAAACATTACCAGTCAAAGGTTTGGACAAACAAGAGAAATTTAATTACCTTGAAATTTAGAAGGCACACCTTGCAATGTACAGTGTCCTGCATAAGTATTCAGTGATTGATTCTTTTCCAGAATTTTGCCTGGGATTTGTTTTGATAGCTCCTTGGTCCTTTATGATGCTGTGTTGATTAGGGATGATTAGTTTCAGGAGAAGGTGCACTGAAAGTGATCACATGACACTTTATATGCACACAGGTTGTTTCCAAATAACTAACCAAATAACAGTTAACCAGCTCCAGTCAACTAGTTGCACCAAGACTAATTTAATTGTTTCACTCAAAGAGAGCTGAATACTTGTGCAATGACTTTTCCATGTTTTATTTGTTAATAATTTTTGGCCTTACTTGACTGTTGTCAGCCATTTTGTGTAGCTTCCTGACATATTATCTCAATTAAGTCCATCTCAGTTTCAGTTTGTAACGCTACAAAATGTGGAAATGTAAAAGAGGGGGTGGGGGTGAATACTTATGCAAGGAACTGTACAGCATAATGCCAAAATGTTAATAATGACACATAGATGTACCAAAAGAAAAACAAAAAACTTTAATTATATTAGTTTTACGGTGCTTCATCTACTTCTACAATCTACTTCAAAATGCATTCAGCTCAGCACTGTGAAGTGCTTTACACTTGGTAGTATGTCATTGCTTTTCTAAAAATAATGCAACCTTCATTGCATTTCCTTCAAAACAGTGCAGTATTTGTGCTACAATGAAATGTAATAACTGTCTATTCACCTAACTGTCTAACTGTCTAATCAGTGAGCAACACCTACCACAGGAATATCACTGACCAGATATTAATAGGATGGTGGATTATTTCTCAGAACAGATGTGATGTATTGGCATGGGAGTGTGCATTACAGGGTATGAGCGTATCAGACACAGCTGTGTTGTTGGGATTTCTAATCATTTCAATGCTCAAAGCAGTCTGGTCATTTTCCTCTGACCTCTCTCATCAACGAGGAGTTTCCTCCCAGAGAACCGTCACTCTCTGGAAGCTTGGAAACTGTTGTGTTTGAAAATCCCAGAAGATCAGCAATTCTGGTAATACACAAACTAGCCCATCTGGCACCAGCAACCATGCCAAGGTTAAAGTCTCTGAGATCCTCTTTTTCCCCATTCTGATGTTTGATGTGAACATTAACTGAAGCTCTTGACCTGTTTCTGCATCATTTTCTGCATCACCATGAATGATTTGAGTCGCCATGAGACATGTAAGTGGCTGATTGGGTAATTGTATGAATAAGCAGGGGTACAGGTGTTGCTATTAAAAAGGCAGTGAGTGTAAATTCCTGGTTTTGTATACATTAATTAAGAGCCTTTATACAAACTAGCACACAGAACAATACCCATAAATGAAACACACTCAGACCTAGTATAGGTCATTAAATAAAGAGCACAGTCTCAGAAATACCCCTAAGACTCAGTCCTGCACTGACCAGTCTGAATTAATGACTCCCCCACTGCATTGGCTACTGTAATGTATTGACCGTTTCAAGGCAGCGGTAGCCATAAGGGCACACGCAGCCCCTAGATCCTACAGTAAATAGTGGAAAATATCGACCTCCATTAAACAATGTTTGCTACAAGCCATCGGCTGAAAGATTGCTTTGTGACATATTACACCCTCGAGCAATAAATTGAACACTGAATGCTGAGCCAACAACATGCTCGGTGAAGACTCGACCACTTTGCCTCTCCACATCATTTAGTCTGTGGACTCCGGCTGTAGTCGCCTTTATTCCCTTTCCTATGAGGGCACTGCAATTCATTAGGTGTAAATCAGCAGGTTTGTTTTTTATGCACGTAACTGTTTAGCCACGAAAGCAAGCGACTTCAGAACCAGATCAGATTGTGTTTAAATCCGTGGTTCAAGACCAAGATGTTGATTTCAACTCATGCAAAGATTGCTTGCGTATAACGCTTGCAGAAGTTAAACACCTTGTTTAAAATATGTGTGAATGCATAGAACAGAAGGCTGTGTAGTGATTTAAATATGATAGCATGTCAGTATTTTTCTTGTGGAGTTCATTGGATTGCACTCAGAACAGTGCAGCATCCAGGGATTTTCACACACAGCAGAATGGTATGAGCTCTCTCTTGCTCATGAGAGAGGTCAAGTGGGGAATGGCCAGACTGGTTTGAGCTGACAGGAGGAAAATAATCACTCTTTGCAACCATGGTGAGCAGAAAAACATCTCACAATGCAAAACAAATCGAACATCAAGGCTGATGGGCAACTGCAGCAGAAGACTGTGTCTAGGTCTGCGCCTGTCAGCCTAGAACAACAATCTGAGACTACAGTGGGCACAGGCTCACTAAAACTGGACAGTTGAAGATTGGACAAAGACTGATGAAGAGTGGACAAAGACAGCCGATGTTTTCCGATCTTCAACCATGGGCTATCAGTGAGGCTGATTCCTGTTCTTGCTGACAGCAGTGAAACTCGATGTGGTCTCCTGTTGACGTAGTCCACCTACCTCAAGGTTTGACATGTTGTGCTTTTTTCTGACATGCTTTTCTGATCCCCACTAGTTGTAAAGAGTGGGAAATGAATAGGAAATCACTTTGATTATCAGCAACCACACGCATCTTCAAGCCTTAAACATGCAACAAATGAAAGAAATACAGGCAAGTGGGAAACTTTCCCGAAACCCAAAACGTAACAAAGAAAAAGGCAAATTTAATTTCCCCTCAGTGAAATGTTTTGTGATGGTTGCTGCTCTGCCTGGGTAAGAGGAAATGAAACACAAATGTCCTTTAACCCTGATATTACAAAAACAGAGGCTGTGTTCCACCAACATCGCTGTCATTGTGGCATCAGAGTTCTATGGAGCTGGCGGAGTCCTTTTATAGTCCCTGGTGCGGAACGGTTCTCTGCAATGAGCATGTGACCTTCAGTGCACAACACACTCTGTGCTCAGTGAGTGCACACTTTAAAACCATGACCTCATGTGCCTCAAAAAGGGAGATACTGCAGAAAATGGCTAAGCTTTATTTATTTATTTTTTATTTTTTGAAAAGGAGAACTCGTCCTTTGTTAAAAAGCAGGCAGGTTCTTCACTGAAATGGGTCAGGGCTTTTGCTGAAGTGGCAAAACCAATACATTTTACAACAAGCGAAATGTGGGCATGTGACTGAAACTAAATCTGTATTCCAATAATTTCTTAAACACATTCAGTGCCCTAATAAATTTTTGGCACCCTTCATAAAATGAGCAAAAAAATAATATTTAATAAGTGATACCCAGAGTATAAATATAGTTTTACTTAAATATGTTTATAAAGATTATTAATGTAGTAAAGCAGTGCATTTTTATTTATTTTTTCTACGAAACACTGGTTTCAGGCCTGTCTTTGTGCAGATTTGTGCATGTGGACTTTCCTCTTAGTTCGGATGACATGTTTTCAATATGAAATGTATATTACTTCTAATGAGATTTAGAACAAATAGCAAATAGCTTCTCTTATTGCTGTCTTTCTGATGTTATACAATATTTTTGCTCAGTTTTCTAAAGGGTGTGAATAATTCTAGACTACACTGTATTATAGAATATCTCAGCCTTTAGTGAGTAGTTGTGAATGGATTCCTGCAACAGCTTATTGGAAACAAGGTGCCAAGTAGGTCTCAGAACAATTGTTCCATCTGAGAGGAAAGTGTAAAATTAAACACTCTGCGACTATTTAGCTGAAAATGATGCAGTCCACAGTCCCAGAGGGGCACTCAGGAGCAGCTCGGGCTGTTTTTCTGCTGCAATTTCCAAGCATCTCTGACACACATGAAAATGCACGAGCAGGAAGCTGGTTGAGAGGTTAATGTTGGCATTGTGGGGATATATTTTGACAGAATGGTCCTGCAGTCTTTTATGGATTTGGTTCAGTTTTGCTCTTTGTAACTGAATGGCTGAGAAAATGTCACCGCACAATAGCACTTCCTGTTGACTTCTCATTTAGAAAAAAATGTATTAGAAAAAAATGTAGTTATAAAAATCATAATTACAGCCTGAGAGTAAGTAGAAGGTTGGGGTAACACAATCAAGGAACAAGACAACGTGTGAATTTTCTGGTGAAAAATAAGAAAAATAACATAGGCTAGAATCTATCATTGTCTTAGTTGGACAATAATTTATATATTACCATGCTGCTTTTCTATACCTTATTGTTATACTTAAAATAATATATATGAAAGAAAATATTTAAATAATGCTAATCTAAGCTAATCATATTTTCATCATTTTATGAAACAACCATATAATGGTTATTATAAATGTCTTGGATTATTGCACAGGTTGCATTTGATTTTGACTTGAAGTAAACAATCATAAATGCAGGTTAAAACTAACAAAAAATTACTGTATATACATTTTTGTGCATCATTGATATACTTTCTAATCTTTGGTCAAAACACAGAGATAAAAACCTGAATTATTTTACACATTATTAAAATCTAATTATATATAAAATCTGTCCATAATTATAATTATAATTACAACAACAACAATAATAATAATAATAATAGTTATTATTATTATTATAATTATTATTATTATTATTATATGATGCTTTTTATATACCACATTATATATTATAATATGTTAGAAATTAAGTGAATAATATTAATTTTACATACATTTAACTATTAGGAATATTTTTATTTTAAAAAATGCACCTATGCATTATACATAATTTTAAATGAAATCACGAAAAATAATAATTGAAAAAACAAAATCCATCAATAAAAAAAAGAGTACTTGGGTTTCTGATGGCAGAGAAAACAGTTCTACAACCAAGAGCATCTAGTGTCCACTTCAGTGAACCACAACAGTACATATATAACACATTTATGGACATCTAACTACTGATATTTCCTTGTATTTCTGTATTATGGAGAACACAAGAGCACACCTCAGGACTGCAGATGCAGAATACAATCCTGCACTCTCCTTTAGTACATTTTTCTTTGTGAATTGGCAAAAATTGCCAAGAAAATCTATCCATCATAGTCTGCTCAAGTCTGACTCATAAATACCGTGAGGACACAGTACGTGCACTGTAAAGCGGAAAAAATAGCGAGTGGGAGATGAAGTGAGTGCGACAGTGGCCCAGAGGACGAGGCGAAGGAGTGGAGAGTAGATGAAGGCCAGCTTTAGTGCTGCCTCAGCAGCCGTGGCTGCGTCTCATTCACCATGCTGATTGCATTGGCCTCCTGTCTGCGGCAGGATTGATCTCAAAACCTAACGCTGCATTTAAAAAATGCATCTCTCCCTCGTTTCCCTCTCTCTTTTCCCTCTTTGCCACTGTGCTGTCTCGCCTCTCCACATTCACCTCACATTTATTTCCCCCACATCTCTGAGCAGTCTCCAATCCTATTTTCTTAGTGCTTTTTTTTTTCTTCGCCTCACATGAATCCCTCTGCTGATTTCTCACTTTTATTTTTTCTTATTTTCTGCCAAATACTTCTCATCTGTTTCTCATTGGATCCACCTTATACCACTGATTCTGTAATTGCTTCACTGGCTTTTATGCCTTTTTACAGTTGTGTAGAACTGAGGGTAGATTCCCTCAATGAAAATCATGTAAGATGCCAAAACGAGTGATGAATTAAGTGCAGCTGATGAATCAGTTTCAGCCATGTGCCAACAGGACTCCAAATATGAGTGCTTTATTTATATGTTATTGAGATCCTGACACACTTCTACTGTTAGTGACTCATATTCTGCTGTTATGGATGGTCATACACCACTGCCTTAAAGATTGGCACTTCCCAAAGACATTTCACACCCAAGTTCCAGCCCTGCTTCAGTTGATATCTCACCTGGATATTGTAAATTTCTACCAAGAACTACTGCTGTAATCGTAAAGATTTCTTCCCAGTACTCTAATACACAAATTCTTCATAGTGAACATCCTTTCAGCACACTGAGTACTGTTTGCCTTTCTCTTGTACACCTGTATGCTGGAATAATTTATAATCCGACTATCTAGAGTCACCCAGAAAAGGTGAGTTCCCTTTTCAGTCTGGCTCCTTTTAAGATCTCATGTCTCAGGGAGTTTTATCCTTTCTCCTGTCACCTCTGATTTGCTTATTAGGGACTGAACTGTG
Organism: Notoglanidium macrostoma; assembly: GCA_030068235.1. Classification (NCBI taxonomy): domain Eukaryota; kingdom Metazoa; phylum Chordata; class Actinopteri; order Siluriformes; family Auchenoglanididae; genus Notoglanidium; species Notoglanidium macrostoma. The sequence continues at coordinate 5,900,881 of JAQQZR010000004.1, forward strand.
GTTCCAGATTTCTGACAGTGAGACAATGCCTCCTGTTAGGCGTACAAATAAATTTGAATTGAACTTGAATTGAACATTATTTGCATAGGACACACACCAACATATTACATATACACATCAGTTACATGGACATAAATGGAACACCAAATAGCATAATGTAAAAACATTCACCCTGTTATTGGGAGATTACAATTTTAACTCCTGACATTTTCGAGGGAGCAAAATTCGCTGTGGGAGAAATGGAATATTTGCTTCCCCACTGTCAATCACAGTTACACCAGCCAATCATGGACCTCTGTGAGATCACGCATGAGGAAGAAGGTAGATAGCACTTTCCCCAGTGTGATACACTGTCCTGTGATCCAACAGATTCTCAGAGGAAATATGTGTCAGCCTTCATCCCCATGGCTGGCAGGATGGGGAGAGCTAAAAATATGGAAAAAGCCATTTACATGCAAGAGATACAGCATTTTAGCAAATAAAAAAAGATTTACACATATAGAGATCTTAAGTGGTTTCATTAGCTAATGTGATCAATCAATCTTTTCTTTGTTTGAGCACTGAAGTTTATCTCTGAACTCATTGCTCTTATGAAGAAGGTTAAAGAACTTTTCATCCTTCTACAACAAAGTACTTTGGTATAATCTCCTGTGACAGATCCAGGCTGTCTCCAGTATTTGTGTCGCCATGGAGAAAGTCAAACACAGAGGCGGTTTTATTCTCTACAGTAGAAAGTTCCTGACACGGTAAATACAGTGCTGTCATTTATCATAGACTCATCAGAGTGCTTGTAATAGCAAGGAACACGACACCAAGCACTGAGGTGGGAACGGTGCTCAGTCAGCATACACGGACAATACAAAGGAATGCCAAACCGTCTTTGAAGTCCCGAAACCTTAGCTGGGAGAGGTGCTAAGATCTTCATGAACATGTGATGATGGTTTCGTGGAGATATCATACACACGCACACACACAGTGATCTATGACTGGTTCGTCGAGTTCTGCCTGTCAGATTTCAGACTTGGTGCAGAAACTGGAGCAACACAATCTGTAGACTTGCCAATTTGATCCGGACAGCCTGAGAATGCATTTAAAGCGAATTCACTCTCACGGGCCGTGCAACGGGCCTAACAAAAATCAATACTGTAATTTTCTACTTAGATAACCCAATTCTTGCAGAGTGATTTTCTAATTTCCTCCAAGAGCATCTTCGATTATTCAATCAGGGAGCCCATTCTAGGCCGCTCCGGCGCTGAGGCGATAGTTTTCAAATCTGTCTCGCTATCTCACAAGTCAATCGACTTAATCACCATGCCACCATCTGCACTTCACACTGCGGTTTTATTAGCCACCAGGTCGGTCCTTTTGGCGGACTTGTGCGTCACCGAGCTCTGCCAAATGACAGAAGACCACCAGGCATATTTCAGATCAGCAGGATCCAATAAAGCAAAATTGTCTAGATGTATAAAGCTGCTTGTTTCTGCCTGAGCCTACACAGGGGTTTGAAGCTGGTTCATAACCACACTGTAAATGAAAATCCTACACATATGTGGTCTAAAGCTTGGTTGGAATGGTTTTGTGCAATGTTTTGCTTTATTAAAAATGAAACAGGAAAGGGAGTGGGGGGAAAAACATTGATAGAAAGCTGCTGAGGTGTCAGGACGATGGAGGATGGAGGATGTGGGGGTTATCTAAGGTCTTTCAGCCTTGACTTCAGTGCAATCTCTAGCACACATTATGACTGGGCTGAGAACAATTAAAACAGAAAGACAAAATCATTTATCAGGCTTCATGTTGGAGATAAGCTGCTTCTTTCCACCAATTTTCCAAAGAAGGAGAGAGAAAATTAATTAAGTTGCTTTATCTAGGTGCCTTCAATTAACCAAGCCACTGTTTCATAGGAGAAATGACATAGAGCAAGAGAGAAAGACTTCCTCTTCGAGAACATACACTTTCCAAAATGTGTGTTTTCAAATACACAGGACCACATGCTGAAGGAGAATGCTGCAAGGTTAAGTTTCATGTATTTCACTCTGGTTTGCTGTTGGGTGAGGTAAGTGTGAATTGATGCTTTGCAACAGCTGCGCAGAGCTCATCTGTCTCTCACAGAATCGTTTCCTCTTTTTCTGTCCAAGCTCAAAAATCCTCTTTTATTCCCTTGTCTTCCTTCCATTGCCAAAGGAAGTGAACAAACCATTACCAGACCTCCGTGTGAGATAAAATACCTACAAGGCCTGCACTGCACATCTGGATCTGATGAGACATCTATAGGTACCACAGTTCCATGAGTGCCCCAGTGATTACTGTATTCAGTTCTGAGCTGATCCACACCAAGCAAATAGCCAGAACAGCAAGTGCAAAGAGTTTCAAAACCTTAGAGATTTGTCCCATTGATAGTTTTCCATCGATGGCATGGATTCTTAAATTTTAAATTTTTACCTCTAATTGTAGAATAACTACAGATTTATTTTTATGAACACTATTGAAAGGTCCACTATGTAGGATTTATGTGGATCTATTTGCAGAAATGGTATATAGTATTCATAAGTATGTTTTTATTAGTGTTTAATTACCTGTAACTACGAGTCATTATGTTTTCATAAACTTAGAATGAGCAATTTATATCTACATAGGGAAAGGGTCCTCTTCCACTACAATAGCACCCTCCACGTTTCCCATTTTTACAAGTTGAGGTGTGAATCCAGAAGGAAGCACTGGAAGAAAGATGAAGAACAAGGAAGAAAAAAGAAGCGAAATCAGTGTTTGCTGGTGCTGGTTAACAAGTTTAAGAACCCAGAGTTTGAGAAATGGAGAATCATGCTTATTATTTATCATGGAAAATTACAAGGGAGTGTGAATGGAAGTACTTGGAAGTAGGCTACTGTCACCTGACGGCCACCGTACATTCAAATACTCGCTTGGAAAGAGAGGGGTAATACTGTAGAGGGGCACTCAGTTCAGGAACTGAATCCTATATAATGGACCTTTAAATGTGTCGGATAACTTTTTATTAAAATTTTTTTTATTTTTTATTTAAAGAGCCATTAAACTTTCTTTTTCTGAACGTTCTGCCAACAGAATACATTAGGTTCAGACAGGCATTATATATCTATAATATCCAATTCAATGGAACAGTCAAACAATCCAATAGCTATAATAACGTAATAATAAATCTAAATAATATATAAATAAATACTGATTTCCACCACTGTAACTAATTAAAAAACAAAATTAAGGACCCATTTGCTCTGCTTCATGGACTGCTAGGCTTCCCTAAACCCCACTTTGAGAAAAACTGATGCAATGCATGTTCTAAAGACAAAAACAACTGTACACACAGACAAGTCTTAGCACTTGGGGAAACATTCTTATTTTTCCCCCCCATCACATTTATTCATGTGGTAGAAGAGTGCACGACACCATGCTCGGGCTATTATTCGTTGGCCAGTGGAAACACATGGGTTGATATTACATCCCCGTTGTAATAATAAACCCGTTTCATCTCAGGCAAGATGGATCGAGAATTCCGACAGCACAGAGTTATGAAATTACATCCGCAATGCTGAGGGCATCTCTCCAAAAATGAAAATGAAATCCTAGAGCAAACAGGAGGACAGGGTGAAGACACTCATAAAACTGCACTATAGCGCATACAGTAAATGCCACTATTAAAGCCTGGCTTAAATAAAGGCATCTTTTCATTCACATGAGCACTCTCGCTAGGCCTTGCGCCGATCAGGAAGAACCGTGGAGAAGTAATGAATAAGGAAATGGTTTGGCGAGTTTGAAATGGAAATAGTGGCAGGAAGTGCCAGTCTACACAGTGCCAGCTGTAAGAATACTCGTGCTCATTAAAAAAATGGAAACTGTCTGACAGAACAAAAAACATGCATGGAGAGGAATAAGTTCTCTTAATTCACAGCAGAAGAAAGATGAATAAAACTCACTGTCTATTTGGGATGTGATGAGGATTCATCACAGGAAGTAGTTTTCTATGTTAGTTAACTACATTTGGCAAGTTGCTGGATCACTGGACTGTAGAGTTGGGCATCTGTTTCCTATCACTCCTCATCAGTGTACTCCCAAGGAACTGAGGTTAAAGGTCACAACATGGGAGGCCTTATTGCAGATGTACTAACCTGACTTAATATATGTAACATGTAATATGAATAGAACAGAACCTAGCATCATCTGTCACCTCTTGTGAAGGAGAAAACAATGGATTACTACAAAATCTATTGTTCCAACTTTACTCGAGCAATAAATAATAGATAAATTAAACAAACTCACAAAATTTAAGAAGTCAGACTTGCATGGCGGACTAAAACTAATAATACACGGTTATAAAAGCTGTATTTTAATTTTAGAATAAAGATATAATTGATATGGTGAAGCTTTCTGTTAGGAGATATTTATTTAACATTTATGGAATAAGTCTTCATTGTCAGTGTTTTTTCCCAGTCAGTAAGTTTTCCACATTGGGAAAGTCTTCAGAAAAGAAGACTGAATAGTTTACAGTTTACAGCCCATGTTCTTGTGTATTTATTGTTCTGTTCTGTGTGTGCTGCTTTCTTTGTCCTGCACTTGTCTTGCATACTGTTATACGTTGCACTATGGTCTTGGAGAAATAACGTTTCTTTCAAGCTATATAGAGGAACGACAATAAAATCCACTTGAATTGACTGGAATCTTGGTAACATAATTAATTTGCTTTATTGAAAGCATGAAAGTGATGAAAGGAACTAACTTGTCTAGCAGACATTAAATGTAAAAATAAATGGATAAAAAGTATGATGTGTTGTAAAATAATAACTGTGGTATAAAATGAATAAAACACTTTGGGATGTGCTGCTATAGGAAAATAATCAACTGGTAATAACAGCAACTCTGTGCACATCCACTACCCTGTCATTGATTATTTTCCTAAAGAGCAATTCTAGACAGCTAGAATTGTTATTCATCTAAAGATCTCCCAAGGAGCACTTTTCTTATAAGAGTGTTTGCAAAAGGTCTGCAAATGGTTTCAATGCTTCTGACATCAGCACTTACTTCAACACAGTTATTTTTTTGAACACATGTTGTTTGTACATTAAACCTGATACCTGGAAAGCCTCACACAATAGTTTTCACATATACCACATGAATACAAATCTCACCACACTTTCTATCACTCCACACAAATCAAGACCACCTTGAGGGAGGATGCATGAGGTTGTCGAGTCCAAGCACCTCAGACTCCAGCAGTAACATCAGAGCCAAGCCCAGCTTTCAACACGTTTTTTTTTTTCAGCTATAGCCAATCACAAACTTCTCCTGATGTTCTCATGTTCCCAACCAGGTTACCTCGGGTGACATTATGTGTGACTGTTCGGCTGAAAAAAAATCCAGCTGTGGGTTGATCTATAATGCACCAAAAACAGTTTCTACAGAATAGTCTGGATAAAATGTCACATTAAGTAATCATCATGAGAGATTTTTGGCAAATCTTGTAGTTGAGCATATCCAACAGAGTATCATGCCCAATAGAGTTATTGAAAATTCATTATCTTTTGGGTGGTAAGTTTGTATGGGGCCTCATGTTATTGATTAATGTTGATGAGCATGCTCTTGTACTCCTCTTACACCACAGCAATTTACCAATAACCATCATACTTGCTAACTATTTAAAGTTACATTTAATGTTTTAAATTTGTTAGTTACTTTCACATAATATTAACTTAAATTATAGCAGTTCAACAGTATCTCTCTCTCTCTCTCTCTCTCTCTCGCTCTCTCGTAGTTAAGAAACCAAAAAAGTGCTCCAGAAGGTGCAAAGTCCTCTGTCCTGAAGACTCCCATGTTGGAAAACTTAACATTACAGCTTTACCTGTTACTGTTACATAACATTGAAATTGGAGAGTCTTTCCAAAAAAAAAATACACAAACATTTAAACAGACAAGTTAAATAAAAATGTTGAACAAACAAGTTTTCACAGAAAACTAATTATTATTTTTTCCCCGATGTTCTCCATAATTTAGTCATGCCCAATTCCCGCCCAACACCCAACCAGGGAGGGTGAAGGCTATCACATGCTTCGTCCAATGAGAAGCCAGCGTACTGTGGCACATGCAACATCAGGGGCGGTGCAGAAAGCGTAAGCTCAAAGATGTCCATGGTTGGCTAGGGTCACTGTACAGGGAAGAGTCTCCTGATGATAGGGTGAACGCTTTTCAGTTGCACCTTTCAGCAGCCCAGAAAACTTACATTTCCAAATGATCACATTTATATTCCTTGGAGCCAGTTGATCAACACCTTCTGATTCAAAAGGTTAACAGCACTGTGGTATAAAGAAGCTTAGCAACATTGATGCTACATCCATGACTGATGTTCAAACACACAATATGTTCTCATATGATTATTATTATTATTATTATAATTATTAGCAGTAGTAGTAGCAGTAGTATTAGCAGTAGTAGTTTTCAAATGGTTGCGACTAAGGACACCACTATGCAGCTGCCTCAGAACCCACTCCATTGCAGCCCTGAAAGAGAAACTCTCAACTCTCCAACTCTTGTTTTATGGCTTCCTCCAGTTTGCAAAAGAGGTACGGACAGAACGACTGCCACCATAATGACACTAGAAAGCTTGCCAAAGCAAACTGGATGAGATGATCCGGCAGACCATGACCTGGAAACCTGGATTGTCAGTATAACTCATTTGTTTATGGTCATTTAAGAGAAAGCCAGTAAATATTCATTACCAGTCCAGGTTTTTTATTAAATTTTTCACAGGCCATCATCTGAGTGAGTGAGCTGAATCACTAGAAGCCAGTAACCCTGTCCTTCAACCAGCTTACAAGAAATACATAATCTGATACGCTAATAATAATAAGTTTGTGGAAGTCTGGGAAAAGCTGGCGGATGTTGCCGTGACTAAATTTTGGGAACCAGACCAAAATTGTGATTGTTTTTTAGCTTTTCTGCAAATAATATAATTTGAAATCTCTATTTTAAACAGAGCCATAAATATATTTTACCATAATGATATGGACATGTTTGTATTTAGGCTTCTTTCTACCCTTGCTCTGGCATCAGCCAAAGATCATGTTGGGTAAATAAGGAGCAGTCTGTTTGCCTAAAGATGTCTATAAAACTTGCTAGATAAGTGTAGTTTCCTCATGATTTGATCAAGATTTTGCATAAGTACATGCCATACACAATACACAAAGTGATATGTAGCTCAGGTGATGAGACAGAGAGTGGTGTGAATGATGCTGATAAATGCATATGAGAACACAACTCAAATTTTAGAATTGTTATTATAATTTGCCTTTAATGTTGTGCTGCCCATAAGTAGATTTGGTTATAAATGTAGCGGTAGATGGGGAATCTACATCTCTCTCTCTTTATACATTTTAGTGTAACTCCTTTTTTAAAATGCAAAATTGTTCTTGGTTGAGATATATGCAAAACAGAATCATATTTCAGTTAAGGAATATGTTTTCAAAACCTTATATAGTAGAAAATGTTGAAATTTGATCAGGTGAATCATCGCTCCCGCTGATTCTCCATCACTGCTCGACTGGTTCCACCATCTCTCAAAGTACAAGGAAGACATGCATCTAAACTCTGCTCTGTTTTAGCACCTAGGTGGTGGAATGACCTTCCCCTAGATGTCCGAACATCTGAGTCACTGGGTGTCTTCAAACAACAACTAAAGGCCTACCTCTTTCGGAAGTACTTGAACTAGCATTTTATTTATTCTTCACATTAAAAAAAAACAAAACCTTTCTGTATTACTTGCCAGAAGAGTTTTTAATGTGATGGTATTCTTAGCCCAGGTCCTAGTAAACCAGTATCAGAAAATATTTGCTGATAGAGACTTCAAAGCACTTATGTACGTCGCTCTGGATAAGGGCGTCTGCCAAAAGCCGTAAATGTAAATGTAAATGAATGGTTTTTCCAAAATTGTGGTATTTATCAATGGTACACCATTACTTTGTAATGACATTAGTAATTAGATATTAGTACATTCTGGCAAGCAAGCCTTACAAATTGTAGTGGTACAATTCACAAACATGTAGTCATACTTTGTCAATGACTATAACTTAAGACACTGTGCTGGAACAAATATGGAAAAATATGGAACAAAATGAATGCACCATCTGAACTTTAGGATTGTAACTACAAACTCCTCCATTCCAAATATCTCAGTCCACTCACTCCTGCACAGACTGATCTGTTCTGGTATATAGTTTCCGATGGGGTTTGTAAATCACTAAATAAAACAACCACAAAAATATATAGAACCCTCAGATTTATTTCCTCATTATCTGATAGTCTTTGGTATATAATCTAATTTCACTTCTACAATTTCACTTAGAACCTAGTATAAAATACGATGCTGTGGTACAAAGCATGCTGACAAGCTTAGTTGTTTTAAGGACAGCACAAAAGCTGAAAGGGTCTGCTCATAATTTTATGATTAGGTGAGATTTTTCCCAACAATTGGTTATGACTAAAGAGTTACAGTCTAGTGATTTTGGATAGTGTTTCATTCCCTAATGGTGCCAAATGGCAGCTAGAAGGGAACCTTGTGTCGAGTGATTTGGGGGGATTTCTGAGAAGTGGGTTTCTCACCTCTTCTCTCTCCTTTTGTCACACAGTGAGTTCCTCACTTGGTTCTTGTTTCTGTTCCCTACTGACAGCCTGGCCTCACATAAATATTGCTGCTTTTGTTAGCTGAATTTGGGTTTGAATTTAATGAGATATGACTGTTTTTTCCAGCTAGAGTGTGGTTGGAAATTGAAATTCCTCATTGCTTCACACTTTAATGCCAAATCAGTAGACATGTCAATATAAATATGTCATCTTTGAGTAATTCAGATACATTCTGACATAAGCCTGTGGTGATTTTCTGCCTAGACTACAATATCTAGATTTCAGAGATTTTGTATAATTTGATCAAGTTTTTGCCTGTGTTAAATCCTTATCCATCTAATTGTATTGGCCTCTGTCAGACCCCAATCGTATCCAGATGCAGGGCCGCACACACACAAACGGCGGTAAAATGGATTGGTATTTGGCACGCTCCTGAACACCTTGAGCAAACATGACCCTGAGGTGACCCTACCCCTTTCAATTGGCCCTTGAGGGTTTCAAACATGTCCATTAAAACTATTCTGATATCCTGGGGCTGACCTGCCTCATTTCAAACTCAATCAGCGTACCCCGTACACGCCATTTCTGTTCCCAACACCGTGGTCAGATGATCAAAACAGTTATGTAGTTGTACACTAAAATAAATGCGTACACGTAAACAGACAGGAAAGGAAACAGACCTGAAAAGGGTCTGCAAAAATATTTCCACGTTGAAACCCTGTTCTCAAGAATAACCAGGACACATATAATCAGGGTGTGAGCCAATCCTCTGAAGAGCATTGCACATCCAACAGGCCTTCTTTTAGTTTACACTGTGCACAATGTTGAATATCTGTGCTTATTTCCCCTAATGCATTCCCTCTGCACTCTGCTTGAGAGTTTTGGCTTTCACACTCAGCTGGAGAAAACACCATGGCCTCGGAAAATCTGGCCCTGGAAGCAAAGCTTCTAGTTGTGTGTATGTGTATGTGTGTGAGGGAGAAACAGAACATGGTGGACACTGTCAGTTTTAAAACAGAACAAAGATGTGGATTATGAAGACGGCACCATCAAAAACATGCGTGCGGTTGGAGTAAATAGTGCCTTCTTCTTTTGGAAGTATTTGCGTGTAGGCAATGATATGAATGACAGAATAAATGCTTAGATGTATGAAAGAAAAAAGCCTTGTTATATACTGTGCTTTCAGTGACGCAAATCCTTTTTCCATTTGATTCTGACTGGACATAAATAAAAAAAATCACACCGAATTAGAACAAAAAACTTATGTATGATAGTATTTTTGAAAAACATAAACATAAATAGTTTATAATTAATATGCAACATTTAGTCACTTCTAAGATTCATGTTATAATGAGTTTCTTACTTGATTTTATTTTTTAATGAATTTAAATCAATTTTGTTTACTTGTTGGTTGCTTTGGTTTTCCTACATCAGTCATAATGCAATTTAACTCGCCACTGATAGTGCCTGCATTTTCTCTGTGTAAATGGACCCATGGTCATCAGTGTACTTAGGCTCACATTAATACGATTCCGAATCTTCAACTTTCTTGCTAATACCACTACCCTTGAATAGCACCATCATTCTTGATATCTCACAGAATGCTAACTAGCCATGTTGGTTCCTGATCACACCTACTACCTCAGTGCAATTTAGTTTGAGGATTAAACAAACTCATTACACAATGTAGTACTAACACTTTTTGAAACTTCCCCAACAGTCATTTCTCAGATACTGTTAGATTTTTTTATTTGGTGTGTAATCCAAGTTGTAATACAGGGGTAATCAAATCAGCAGAGGTGCTAATACTGCTAACAAGAAAATCCCAGCAGGCAGATAGAAAAAACCCCCACAAACACCACAAATTTTACCTAAAAAAAACCATCTATTTTATTTCCGTTTGGTCTGACTGCTGCTTCAGCTGAGAAAGCACAAACGCATAACTTTCACGTGGCTCCCGTATCACTGTAGCAAAGGTCCGAAAATCATAAATACTCCTGCTCTCAATGATGCTACAAGAAAGCATTAAGTTTTACTCAGCATTACTCAGAGATTACAGGTTAGGGTTAGGGTTAGGGTTAGGGTTAGTGATGGGGTCAGTGTGTGTGCATCTTTTCTTGCAATTTTATTAATAAAATCCAATTTAATAATTTTGTTATTAAATGAAATCCAAAGAAATGTATATATATTGCCCTTATTTAGTTTTTTTTAGTTTAGATTTTTTTCTGATCATTTGGCTTCACCAGGCTACTCTTTTCAGTGACTGATGGGCTTTACTGCAGCACAACCATAATGTGGAAAAACAAGGAGAAACAAAAATGTGTGATGGGGAAACTGGAACTATTGGTATGTACCACAGTTTATCTAAGTTTAACTTTTTATAAGAAACATCTAGAGTTGAAATCATGAAAAATGAAATTGATATCAAAAGTGGGTTAAGTGAGTTTAGTTTACTTTGGCTATGGGTGTGCTTTCTGCTCCACTGGAGTAATTATCCCTGGTTAGCTGAGTAGATTAAAGAACTCACATTCTAATAGTTAGAAAATGAATGATTCGTTCAGCTTCACATTCCACCGTTACAGCTGATTTTACCATATAAGTTCGAAGACACTGTCTTTCCCATGGCCTAAAAATAGAAAGGAAATCCATTGAACTGGATTAAACTGTGATTTTATGGATTAAAATCACTTCTAAAGGAGCAACACGTCTTAGGCTTCATTACTGGGGGCTGATTGCTTCAAGAGGAATCAGGCAAAAAACATCTTTTCTCCACACCTGCCAGCTCCCACTCAAGTGGAAGTTATTCCGCAGCCACCACAAAATGATCTGAATACTTGTCAAGGTCCCCAAATTAAAAACCACAAGTAGCATGGAGTGCTTATCTGAAAAAGCACCCTCCTGCCTAATCAGATTGGAGCCTTGGAGAGTGGACCAGACATTCTCACAGGTACTGAAGAGAGTGTAAAGAGCACCTCAGAACCAGCAGGGACTCTCAAGCTCGGGTGGAGCACCTGCCAAAAGGCATTTCACTCAACCTAAACAGCCCATAATTTTCCACTGGCCTTTACAACATGACCTGAGCTGCTGTCCAAAGACTCATTTGTAGGATTACAATAAAAATGAGCAGTGGGTAGGGTTTCTTTCGCCAGTGTCCCTGGTTCGATCCTGAGCTCAGGTTACTGTGTGTGTAAAGTTCTGCATGTTCTTCTTATGTCTTGGGGGTTTCCTCAGGTTTCCCTGGTTTTCTCCAACCTCCGAAAAACAAGCTGGTATTTGGATTGGCTTCTTGTGTATTAGTAGACACATATATAGACATAGTACTTTAAAAATTAGTACATCACTGTAAATAAGTGCAAGCAAGCGGGTGGGTTAATTGGTTTAGTCGGGTTCATGTATTGCGTGTGAGTGTAAAGGCCATTTTACATCAAAAGACGGCGTGCATCGGAGCATGGAGCATTCATTTCTGTGCTTTCTTGCACTGGTTTAGTAAAAATAACACATAAATATCTGCTAATATTTAAACATGCATTACCACTATATATGATCAAAAAGCTCATTAATCCCACGAGATTTTCACTTCTAAACTCTCTGGCACTCAAAATGTTGGATTTCCACTGACACCAGAGTGCACAGTGATACTAGACTACAGACAGGATATATTCCCAACGCGATTTTAGATTATGGGCATACACTCCAAAATATACCATGTATTATATACTATATTTTGTAGTGTTTCTAGCTAGAAACCATGACTTTGCTGTGCAGAAAATGCTTAATTTTATTTTAAACAGCCGCTCTGTGTGCTGCCAGTGTCCAGTGTAAAGGCAATTGTCAGTGTATCATTAACAAGACTTGCTGGATTTGGTGTCGCTGTGGTCTGGTGTAAAAACAGGCATAATAGGAACTCCAAATTGACTGGTATTTTTTATTATTAAGCATTCCATAAATTAAAACGTATATGCAAAGAACCACATTATAAATAATGGTTAGTAAAAAACTCCAACAATCCGTCAGGAAACCACCCTACATGGAGCTGGGACCTGAGTGTTGACAGTCTTTGTGGAAATCATAAGAAGAAGACATGAAGTGATAATTACGGTGAAGTTCTTTTGGGTGGCCAATCACTTGGTTTTTTCGTACACAGTCTTGAAACAAACATTGTTGGTGTATCAGACACAACACAGGACAGACTTTCATTACTCAGAGGCTTTAATCAGCCAGTTCCTGTCCGAAGGCAGGGATGTTTACTGGCAAATAGAACCTGAGATGAATCTGCACAATCTCCAAACATATTTTGCTTGTTTACTTCCTCATTCACACAATCAAATTTCCTTTTCACTGATGAAATAAACTTTTCATTAGGTCAGTATTGACGTCTGTAGTTGCGTATACATTCAAACCTGGACGTTATAAATTATACAAAGCTGCCGATGCTTGACATGTGTAAGATTTATCTGATCGTGTTGTACTTAACATGGCTTAAACAACTGCTAAGCAGATGGGTGATCTTAGTACATGTTTATATACCTTAATGTCCTGAGTGGTTTGATCAGCTGGACGTTATTTACACCATTGTTTTACTAAAACTTTGCTTCTTGCGTCTGAGTTTAGATCGAAACCATGTTGTCATTAGCAGACTTCCTAAACATTCAGACATGTCACCTTCAATTATTATCAGATCCACGAAATCTGCTGAGTGTTCATATGTTTTGGGGGTTCTTCTCACACCACTCACCACTATCTCGTTAGACAAGCAAATGGGTTCCAGGTACCGCAAAATTTGAAGTCATGGATTTGGATCCAGTTTAGCTAAATTCTTGCCTGAGAAACCACCAAAGAGACATAACAATATGTCTTAATGCATCAGAGCATCAATGGTAAATGCTTTTTTGTTATCCCTCCACAAAAGACAGGTCCAAAATCTTAAACAACTGCAAAGTCTGCAATGTTTCTTACCAATGTATCAAAAAACAGCAGACTGAACTGTATTGTTTGAAAGTGTCTCAGCATAACACAGAGTCCTTGAAAACATGCTCCCTTTGAAACAAATACGGCCCATCTGAGAGCCATTACCCAGCATGCTTTGCTATCTGATCCATATGGGAGAAACACTAACAAATGCTCAGCCTGAATCTCTCTGGCTGTTTATCATTACAGATTCTGGCATAATCAGTGTTTCATAAACTGGGTGGAATCAGAGCCAAAGACAAAGTGACAGCCACCTGAAGAGAAAGAGAGAAAAGAGGGGGCAGGAAGCCAACCAATAAGTGTGTAGCATCCCTTTGAGGGTGGGCAGCTCGTCAGAGAACAGTTAGTTGGTGGGGGCAGATGATTACATGCAACCAAGTACAAAGGCATGTTATTTAATGGAGTGTCAAACAAATCTGCCACTGGTTCAAGGACGACGATTTACCCGACTGGACATATCTATATTGACTGAAGTAATGTAACTTCCAAAACCACATGATAGCCCATTGCTGAGCCAGCTGAAATCTATGAATGAATAAAATTGAATATGCAATTTGATCTAATGACTTGCATGTTGCGTTGCTGGTCCCAGTGGAAGTGATTCAAACCACTCGTTCTGTACAGACTCTATACAGTCTACAGGCCAAACCACTAACAGAGTCAGGGTAGACATTTATTACAGCGCTGGCACTAATACCAAAGGGCAACAACACGGGAGTCATAAAGCAGACAATATGAAGTGGTAATGTTTTCTTAAAGTCCCTAAAGTTCTAGGTATTAACCAGTACGTGTGTAGTACAAGCACTAAGATGATTAGTGCTAAGATATTTTAGATAAACTTGAGACGTTCTATATTTAAAGCAGGTAAGTGTGCAGTACTGGCACTGGTGCAGTACAAAGACTGGTACGAAAAGATGCTAAAACACTTTAACTAACTTTCACTCAGAGATATGTGCGTTTCTAAGAATTGAGAAGAAAAAGAGTGTTGATAATATAATTCACAATTAAAAATTAGTTTAGTTGCAATGTAACAAAATGGCACAGTTTGTGTATCTGTTTATTTGTTTAGTGCTCCAAATATCTGTTTATATTCAGATTTAAATCCAAAGTTGGTGTTGCCTAAAGCAGAAGGATTTTTATGCCCTAGTATGGAAATAATAGAAAACTCAGAGTCAGAAAGTCTCCTCAGTTCCTCAAGCTCAGCTTCATCACTGAGGTAGTAGGCTTCTTCAAACCACTATGACCATAACTAGGCAATTACTAAGGATGAATGAGCAGATGTCACATGCTCAAATTAATGATGATGGTCTTTCTTTGTCCTGCAAGCTTCATATCTAGCCACTTATTTGTGCTTGCATTAAAGTAAAAAAAAAAACAAAACTTCCTATTTGTGTGACTTTTTTGCTGTGTCCCCTATTAACTCAGTCCTGATGCACACCTCTAATCTCAACCAGATTCCCTGTGAACCCTTCTGGCATGCTTTCTAGAAAAAAAAGAAAGAAAGAAAAAAAGAATGGCTTACCTCCTATTCACATCTGTAATTGTAGGTGTCCGTTCCAAATTACCTAATTCATGTGATTCATCAAGTGGTAAATAGAAATACACTACATTTTGCTGTAGTGTAATCGGTATGGTTAGTGTAGGAGAAATTACAGAGATAATAAGGACATCTCTTTGTAGGTTATTTTTGTTGATTTGGCATGAAATTAAAAAGCAGGATGAATTCCAAATGTTTTTGGAGACGTACTGTATTTGAAATACATAATAAATGACAGTAGTTATGTGAGCTTAAATGTGTACATGCACTTAATAAAATTAAGTTCAGAAAGATCAAGATGATGTTCAAATGTCTGTCTGCAGCTTATCTTCACAATAACTCCTCCTATTAAATACAAACCCTGCGTCAGGCTTTTGTCTTTCTTGAGCTGGCAGCAACCTGTGAACGCCTGCCCTGCTGAACTGACAAACTCAAACAGCAAAGACTAACATGTGGTAGAACAATCCGTTAGTGTGTGTGTGTGTGTGTGTGTGTGTGTGTTTGTGTGTGTATGTCTATGTCTGAGAGAGAGAGAGAGAGAGAGAGAGAGGGGTATTTCCTTAAACACATTTAAATACAGTCATTATTACTTCCAGGAGATGCTAGTGTGGGAAGTAAGTGTGTGTGTGTGTGTGTGTGTGTGTGTGTGTGTGTGTGTGTGTGTGTGTGTGTGTGTGTGTGTGTGTGT
>JAQQZR010000004.1:5916813-5930456 GCA_030068235.1 Notoglanidium macrostoma
GTGTGTGTGTGTGTGTGTGTGTGTGTGTGTGTGTGCGTGTGTGCGTGCATAGACATGTATGTAGGTCCTTTCTGAGGACCAAATATTATGTCATCATGTCCTCTCAGTCACCCGGTCCTCACAAACATGGTGTTTTACATTGTGTGCACGTGTGTGTGTGTGTGTGTGTGTGTGTGTGTGTGTGTGTGTGTGTGTGGACCAGAAAAACAGAAAGGATCGAGTATTATCACAATGATGAGATACTTTAAAATGTGCTAAAATCACCTGGTCCACACAAAAAAATACAAGATTGTTTGTTTGTTTGTTTGTTTTTACATATTTTATTTGTGTGCTGTGTGTTTGTGTGTGGAGACATGTATTTAGGTCCTTGGTGAGGATCAGAAAGAACCAAATGTCATGACAATGATAGTGTAAAATGTCCTCACAGTCACCTGGTCCTCACAAATACAGTGTTTCACATCTTTCATTTATTTGTGTGTGTTTGTGTGTTTCCTTGTGTGTTTTCACAAGGATATGCATATTTGTGACTTTAAACCCTGTGGGTACATTTGGCAGATTCCCAGAAGAAAAACTGCTTTTTTTATTAGAAAATTCCAACTTTCAGTTAAAATACTAAAAGAGACAAAATATTTACATTTGGATTCAGAGGTTAGGGTTAGATTTAGGTGTATTCAGGGCATTAATGCTCTTACATCAGTGAAAGGTCCTCACAAGGAGACTAAGACAAACATAGCCTGTAGCCTGGTCCTCATAAAAATACAGTGTTTTTACATCTTTTACACACGTGTGTGTTTGTGAAAGAGGGAGCGCGTGTTTGACCAGGCGGCCAGAAACAAACAGGACGCACCAGTGTGTGGACACAAATGGTTGAGTGATCACAGACGAGGACGTCAAATAGCTCCCCCAGGACCACTTTCACACGGTTCAGCTGTCTTTCTAATCCCACACACTTCAAAACCGAGCAGGCCAGCACTTAAAAGGACCAAGCTTCTCATCTCATATAACAGAAGCCAGTGGCTGCATGTAGGAACTTCAGAACCATCCTAATTTGTCATCTGGTCAATGAGTTAAGGCATATGCTTTACTGAGAAAGCAGAAGTAAGCTGAAGCGATCTGTTTTTGAGACTCACACTTGCTCAGAGGCTTTAAATAGGGACAGTCAAGTATCTACAAGTCCAACAATCTGCACAGGGGATCCAATTAGACCGGAGAAGTTCAGTAGCTTGGGATGCCATGACCAACTCTATTACACTGTGCTATTAGGTAAAGTTCCAGTAGCTGAGATAGCGCTGTCATTGCTATCAGTCAGAATGGCTCAAGTTTGATGACAATCCCAGCTTCAGCTTCAGCTTTAACAGCTTTCCCAGATAATGACAACGTAGACTGAATCTTAAAGCCAAGGTCAAGAGCATATACAAGAAAAGTGTCCTCGTTCCTACTTCGTCTTGATTTAATTAGTTAGAATTACACGAATATCTCTCTTTTTATTTATTTAGATAAAGAAAATACATAAATGATATCCATTCCTTGTACGGATAAGGATGTATAATAATGAAATAACTCTAATGGATAATTAATATAGCTATTTTTTTTTAGGTTTTATGATATGGAACCAATGGAAGTTATTTCCTCTTATCACTTACATTATAACAGGTATAAACAGTCATTCCATCACCATCCTTTTTTTTCTCTCTAGTAAGACAAAATATGCAGCTTGTTATGGCACCAAGAACCACAAAGCTCCCCATCCTGAAGACTTTCCCATACTGGACAACAACAAAGTGCTGATACTGGAAACTCCTTCCAAAATGCTAAATAAACATCTTGTTAAAACACCAATTAAACTCACCATATCAACAATTACATACTTTTTTAACCTGTTTAGGTGTTTGCCCTGCAGGTTGATACAATAGAAATAATAACATGTTCATACTGTATATGTCAGTCATACTAGTGGTATGATGTAAAAGAAGGTATATGTAAAGTCATGCTATTGCTATATTGTATATGCTAATTATATATAATTACTATATAATATGCTAATTGAAATTGTCATTGTGGTTTGTAAAAAAAAAAAAAATGCAGGCTGCTAATTCAAACAAACTTCTCTCATGTGACTGCTAACATAGAAAAACAGAACATCTCACCCTATCACAAAGGTCATCTTGGCAGACTTAGATTTATATGAATAGGTTTACAAATAACATAATTTATATCAATGTTGATGGTTTTCAGCAGTGTTCCAAAATTGAAACCTGCATTTTGTAGAAACTTGTTTCAATCTTGTACCTAAGAGTTTCAAAAATGCAGGCAACCTTAAAGTGAGCACGTGTATCTTTACTGAAATTAAAATGTATTTTTATTATGATTATCATTGTAGTTATCAACATGGGCTAGGCCTATTTTTCTATAGCTATTATATGCTATATATTTATTATATATCCATGCACTGATGATGACCCTGTTTAGCAAAAACTAGAAAACCTTTTGCACCAAGCACTTAAATTTTGATGTTCGAATGTCAGACACTTTTCTTTTTTTGTTACAGTAATCTGCAATTTCAAATTTTACTCCATGAAAGTTTTTGCTCATGCTCTAATTAGGAGAAAAGAAAACGCTGAGACAAAGGGTGGGCCATTTTTCTTTGTCCTAATAAATGTGTGTAGTCTTTAGAGACGGATTCCAGAACACTAAATCTGGTATGCTTTGTTTCCGTGGAGACCACGCAACCATAGCGATAAATGCCAGGTAACCATGAAATGAAAAAAGGACACTCTCCTGCCAAAGCCACGCATGCAAATGTGAAGTAGGGACATAGCATTCGCAGATAATAAGGAGAATACAATGAGTGAAACAGTGAGGATGATGTGAATCTGATGGTCTAACAGAATAGAGCAAATAGAACAATTTTAGGAAATTTCCAAATGCTTACATACAGTGCAGCTGATTAGATGCATGTTGTATAATATTGCACTACAGTTGCACAGTAAAAGCACTATAATATTGTTTATTAATGGTCTACAAAGATTTCTTCCTATTAAACCACCTTAGACATCAAATGAAACCATTCCATAATTTCTTTAGCTACAAGAAGTTAGCATTTTTTACAACAATTTCCATTACAAAAATATTTTTTGACAACAAACTTGAGTGAAAAGTAGAATCACTGAAATGTTTGCATGAATTTTAGAACGAGTTTCGTACGACTAAAGCTAGCATGGACTCCAAGTTTGTGGAAAAACCTTAAGATCCCTTTCATCAGAGAGTCATCTAAATATGTGCTTGCAAAGAAGACATTAGGCATGAGGAAAATCTGATCTTTTGTACAAAGCAGTTAACATGATCAATATCTCACACTGGTTTACAGTTACATTTCTAGATTTACTCTCTTTAATTTAAATATTTCAAATTTTAATAAAAAAAAATCCCATATTTTCAACGTGGTCTCAAACTTTTGGACCACACTCTATGTACAAAAAGCTTAGTTCCACAAAAGAATGCAACAAATGAAACTGATTATGCTGTTTGTAAATCAGCAGTGAGATCTGAACAACCGGACACTTCTGCAGGATAAAGAGATGGAGCTATAGAGCCTTTTTGAGAGGAGATGAGAACAGAAAATTTAGAGACTTTGTCTTTCATGGCTTTCAGATGGAGACTGTCATGTTTTGGGGGGTCTTTATCTGGATATAATTTGTTCTTGAGTGAAAGCATCACTGGCTAAACCAGTATATTTGGCTAATTTATCCTGTAATAACTTAAGACAAATACTAAAAAATACTTTATATTTCTTTAATAATTCTTCTGTTTGTCATCTAACCAGGATTTCCTGCATCCGTTGCACTTTGATTTTACAGATCATGCATTGATTTTATTTATTATATTTCTTCATCCTGCTCTGAAATTAATTCCTGGTGTTGACAATGCAATGACTGTGTGTGTGAGTGTGTGTGTGGAGGGTGTAAGGCTCTTCTGTCAGCCCTCAGGGTGTGGGACTGTACTATCAGCTATAAATAGTCCTGTCCCTGATCTTTGTAGCCTCCTCATTTTACACTCATATAATTGCCATCCAGTGCCTGACATTCCGAAAGCCTTTAACCCTCGTGTATAAACCAGCACAATAAAAGTTAAACGAAGCTGTCAAGAGACCGTGCATGTGGTTTTGAAGTCGTGTCCACTGTGTCGACTGGCGGTCAGAAAATAAGCCCCGATGTCAACAGTTCATCATACATAGGAAGGGCCGGTATGCGTGGTGTGTCTCACGCTCCTGCTCCTCATCAAACTCTGGCATCATGCCATAGCATCTGCCACATGTGCCAATGCGCCTGAAGAATAATTACATGTCACATGTGGAGCAATGACTGTAATTCATGTGTTAGAAGACGTTATCAGGAACACATGCCCCTGCCTCTGACTGTGTATGTTTGCAGAGAGAGGGCGAGAGAGAGCGAGAGACAGGAGGAATTACAGCTTGTCAGAAGAGAAAGTGCAACAGGACTGTCTAAATTATGACAGGTATTAATGAATGGTAATGAGCGAGGCAGCAAAGAATGGGTGGGGATAGATCTAGGAAATGGCGATGGAGATGAAGAGTTGCTTTGTACAAAGGAAACAACTGTAAGCTAATGACAAACGCTGAAGATAGGAAAGAGACAGGAAGAGAACCTTGAACTTTCTATACTAGGAGTGTTGGAGTTATACCAACCACACACCACAAAAAAATGTCACATGCAATATATCTTAACTACAGTCAAATTTATCTAATAGTTCTCATTATGAGATTATGATAAAAGCAGATGTATGATGTATTAAAACATATTTTTTTTTCTAATCTCAACCTTGAACTAATCAGATATTGTTTGCCAGATAATTTTGCTTCTTTCTTTGAAATAATTAATTAAACAAAACAATTTCAAGATGTAAATAAGTAAAAATGTTTAGCAATAATTCACACGCTTCAAAGTAATTTGAGAATGAACAAGCAATCGCCTATATTCTATAGATTTTCACATGCAAATATATCATTTCTGCAATTTAAAGTTGACCTTTGTTCAAGTGGATTTGTTTATCATGAATATGTTGTAAAGGCTTTTAGATTTAGATCATCTGTAATATATACAGGACATTTTGTGAACATAAAGCATACTTATGCAGTATTTTAAGAAATCCATATCCTTTACCTGAACCTTTTGTCTTCCCAAATCACTATGTTTGTATCTGAGATGTTTCAGAAGATTAGTGGTGGTGAAAATTCAAAATTCAAAAACTTAACATTATTACGCCATGGCTTGACATGAGATGTCCTGATATATACAATGCAGTTCAGTGTGTAGATCTCAAATTTGGTTGTTGATAATAGTGAATAGTCACAAAATAATATAAAAATGATGCAAAGCAAGATGACAGCTTTAACAGGTGTTTTACAGTTGATTCTTCATTATTGCAAGTAGCCAGGAAACACCCACATTTCATCTACAGCTTCCAAGTTTTAAAAAATTATATTTTATATGTGAAAAAAAAAACCTAAACTTTGTACATTTTAATAGTAGATAAAATCATTGTCTTGTCTGTAAAAACGTTGAATGTGTAGTAATACATTACCGATGTTCCGAAATTTCCCACCTGGGAAGTTTAAAAAATGATGGCTTATATTACTGTATCTCTATTAAGATACTAAGTGCTGGATTTTCCACAGCATAACTTGATCTGTCAAATAATTTGAGCTACTATTGATATCTCACTACTCTATAGATTTATATACCATTGTAACATCAAAGCTTCACAGGCCTACAAAGGCCACATACTTCTACAGTAGGCTCCCTTGGGAACGACCACTAAAAGTATCTAAAAATGGATTCTGAAACATGGGAAACAAGGTCAGCGGTCACAGAGGTGGCAGGTCAGGGCCAGTCATCACATGCCCATGGTCCTCACCGATGGCTTCATCAGATGTTAAGTGTTACGTTATAGGTTTTACTGTCGACACGGGTACGAGGCATAAAATCTACACTGGAACCTCTTAATAAGCCCATCAGTAAGCCTGAAAACCAGCGTGTAATGAGAGATGGAAGTGTTAAAGAGCGGACATGGAGTATTTAAACTGGGACAAGTGCACCCGGATATACATCAGGAAAGCGGACACTGCTGTGGCACTAAGGCAAGATACTGTTGCGAGATATTGTAGCTTAATGATTTTATTTAGCCTGGGTGCTGATGGGAGGGTGATGATTTATTAATAGAGAGGGATTGAGCCTAGCTGTTAAATTACCATGTTTATGCCTAGTGAGATTTTTCTGCCTATTTCAGGTGTCGTTGAGAGATGGCATGTAAACGGGGGTCATCTTTCCACCCTGCACCCCTGCTCAGATTCCTTCCCCTGTGTACTAACCTTTGTCCTTTGCCCTGCACATCACAGTGAATTCCCATATCAGCACTCGGGTCGTGACCTGGAATGGAAAACATGAAACGGAAAAGTGCTGGCACCTGATTTTGTGCCAATCTGTCCACTCTGCCATGCTTGCTCTGCCTCTCTTGGCTGCTTTTCTCACCCTGTGGGTCTCTCACCGCTATTATATGAAGGTGAGTCCTCTCCATTACAGGAATCAGACACTGCACTGGAGGGGTCTGTAATTAAACACATCCAGTGTTGGTCATTACCAAATACCATCCCTAATTGCCCCTTATCTGAGGTAATTACTGCCTAACAGGAGGAGAAAATGACTTCATATCATGTGGCGAAAGGCTGTATGTGTGTGTGTGTGTGTGTGTGTGTGTGTGTGTGTGTGTGTGTGTGTGTGTGTGTGTGAGAGAGAACAGAGAGAGAAAGAGAGAGATGTTTTTGCATGTAAGTTTGTGTGTGTGTGCTTGTACTTGCTACATACTGAGGACATCTTTTGGAAAATGAGGACATTTTGGCTGGTCCTCACTTCTTCAAAGGGCTGTTTGAGGGTTAGTTTTAGTGTTCAGGTTAGATATAGTTTAGGTTAGGGTTAAGGTTGGGGTTAGGCATTTAGTTGTGATGGATAAGGTTAAGGTAGGAGGCCAGGTAATGCATTATGTCAATGATTGTCCTCATAAAGATACATGTACAAGTGTGTGTGTAATAAATTCACAGAAAGAAGATACTGAGGGTAGGGGATGTGAGAGCTGCTTGGGATGCAGTGGTAATGGTTCGGTACTCGAGCAGGTGCATGAATGTTGAAAACACACACAAACACACACACACACACACACGTCTCTAATAAAAGAGGAGATCAGAAACATACAAGGGCGAGTAGCTCAACCATATACCTTGTTGAGTCTAGTGCTGAAAGAGACAACACAATAAAAATATGTTTTGGCTGGTTTGGGATTGTTTTGGTGGACACTAAAAGTACACACACAAACACACACAAACACACAGAAGATAAAAGAGCTGAATATCGGCTTTGAGGATGCACACATGGATCATGCAGTTTGAACCAATAGACTATACACAGATGAGTGAGCTCTACCTCTATCTCAGCGCTTTTGGACCTGCTGCTTCTCGCTCTGTGTGTGTGTGTGTCTGTGTGTGTGTGCATGTGCGTGTGTGCATGTTACACAGCGCTGAAGGATCGATGACTTGTGTCTGACACAACTATGTCGATTCAGCATGTACCCGAACAAAGACACACACACTGCATGAACTATGGCAAACTCCTGCAAACCATTTCAAGGTCGGTTCACTCGTTACAGCAGCCCACGGGACCTAAAAGCCCATGTCCTACTTTAAAGTCATACTCTGACAGTAAAGGTGAAATTATTAAGTAACACAAAGAGTCAACAAGCCATGCAGAGTCCTCCTCAGTTCAGAATTTTAGTTTCATGACTGTTTTGAAAAAGGATGCTCATAAATGTGTCTTAATGGACTATTGGCTATTTGTACAGTCTGGGTTGTTAAAGGAACACTCCACAATTTTTCTACCTATCTCTAGCAACAGTATCTGTAGTGTACATGTGACCAACAAGAACAAAAAACCTATTTACTCGAATCTGACTTATAATGAAAATTATAATGAAAGCTTTAAATGCATATTATCTTGTCATTTCAAAGATGGTGATTGGATACATCTATCTAAATACAGCTTTGGTAAGCCTCTCCCATGTCTGCCTCATCCCTTAAAAATTATTGCTATAGTGTAGTGATTGTGGTTTTGATTTTATGTTGTATAGTCACATACTTTAAACATTTCTCACCCGAGTTCAACAGCTTCCCCTAGACTTGCTTTAGAATTCATTTTTGACTAAATACATTTTCTGTTAATTTCTCAGTACAGGAAAATATATCAGAATTCTCGTTCAAGGTAATAAGACGTACAGTATGCGACATATGCAGTGGAAAGAGATTAGGTTGAGAAATGGTAGAACACGGTGACGGTGTAATTAGTATTATGCAGAATATAACCTCCTTATGTCCTGTGTCCCTGGAGAAATCCCTTTTACTCTCGAGTGAATTGAAAAAAGAGCAAAATTATATTACAGTGTTTGCCTGTTATTAAGCACCCTCCTCCCATTCTGTGTGTGAAATTGGATGGAAAGCGACAGCATGAGTGCATCTGACAAGCGCTAAAGTGAAGCACTCAGAAAGCCACAGTGCTCCTGCCTCACACACTCGCTCAGATAATGGCATTTCATTAGCATAGCGCTGGTCTGATTCCTACACACCAGTGCTGAGGAAGACATCTGTTGTGTGCTTATATTATGAGAAATATCTTATGAAAACACTATGAATTTTATGCAGCCTGTGCTACTTATGTATGTACACAGCTTTCCTCTTGCCTGCTAGGGCAAAATCATTTATACCGTTTGAGTATTATTCAAATTTTTATATTATTTGCATACTGAAAGGCAAAAAAAAAAAAAAAAATCACATTCAAATATATAAGATTCTTAGCTAAATAATCCATGTGTCACTTCATGAAGGAACATTTATTTAAATAGAAGCATGCTATCTGTGGCATACTGAATTGAAATTGTTTTAAAATTATGCATTCATTTTCTAATTCTGTAGTCCATCTTATTTAAAGCCAAGACTCCAGTACAAGATCCAGATTTTTACCACTTAATCCTGAGACAAGAGCAGACTAAAAAAAAGCAAAGCCAAGTTTGTAAAATAGCCTCATGTTCTCTTGCTTTTTAGTGCAACTGATCATTTTCATTTGTTTCATATTTTCATAATTCATCATATTATTGCAATCTGTTCAACGCAGCAATATCAGCTGAGGGCACGGATATTGCTGCACTAAGAAGACTGCGATAAGTAATACATCATAAAAGTGGCCTTTTTTTATATTTTTGAATTGGGGCATCATCATTTTTGCACTGACCATCTTCCGAAACTTACGGTTTTAAGACCGAGACAAAATTTGTGTAGGGATGTAACCGAATATGAATACTTTATTCAGCTTTAACACGTTCTAAACAAATACAAATCACAATATGAATAGGAGGTGCGCTATTAAATTTTTTTTACAGACACGTAGTTATTAAGAGTATTATTTTGAATCCGAAGTGCTAGAAAATAGACACATTTTTCATTTAAAACACAGGTATGAAGACAGAAACACTTTAGCAGCTATGTGAATGTCAGGGTGCTTGTTATTTCTTGCCAGCTCTCTGCAATTGCATGAGTGATGTCTCATGTCTCCACGTCCCTGTGGCCCTATTAAGCAGCACAGCCTGTCCAAACGTCTCTGCTCCAGCCGCCGTGGATCTCCCTGCTCTCCCTTCACAACCTGCACAAGGTCTGGACAGGGCTAAAAACCTGCCATCCCCCAACTGTCTCAAATGAAACAAGAGCGCCGCTATGCTCCAGTACGGTCCCTCTGCAAGGTGTTGTTTTCTGCCAGAACCAAATCAATATCGACTTTCCACCTCCGTCTAGTCAAAGTGACCATCAGCTCCTGGTCTTAACATCTGCCTGAGGGCTTTAAGTCCCCATTCATCAAAATCTTTCATAATATTTACAGCACACAGCAGTATATGAGATCTGCACACATCCCATATGGAGGATGGGAGGGTTGGACGTTGGTTTAACAGATGGGAGATGTTGACATGTATAAGTGTCTCCCATAATTTCTTGCTCTTAAATGATTCCAAGGAGTCTGTTGCTACTCTGTTCCTCACGATAAATGTGAAGTGACGTGATAGTATTTTGGTGTCACTGAAACCGTGGGAAAACGTGTAGAATTTAGTGGATGATTTAGCACTTCAGCTTTATAAAGCTAAACAGGGCAGAATGCCAAAACGATTCTGAATAGGAAAAATCCTATCAAGTTGATATGTGCAGCATATGACTATCAAGGCGCCCAAGGCAACAATAAAGAACAAAATATTTCCTGCAACTTTCACAGTTCCTTCCAAAAGCTAAATAATATCCTTCTTCCAGAAACATCCCCTGGGATTGTTTGTACGAAACTTTCCGAAGCAAGCTCCTGCTGATGTGGGACCAGCTCTTTCTTTCATACCTTAATTAATTCCAGTGCTGCACAGGAAGCTAGTCCAAGATCGACGGCGACTGTCTTCCACTGGGGTGAATGATATTCTGTGTAGGTTACTGATTTGCACTGATTGCAGGTTCATTGAGAGAGTGTGAATTATTGACGATACTTCTTGGAAGATGTCTATAAGGGGAAAAAAAAGACAAGACAAATCAAGCTGAGAGTTGCAAATATCCCATATGACAAAGTTGCAAGCTCAAGTGTTGATTTGAATTCAGATAATGTAAAAAAGGAAGAAAAAAAAAATAAGTAGGAATAAGCAGTGATGGACAAATCACTGGCCTGGGTGTGCAGGACATGCAGATTTCATGTATTACTATTAGTTTTTTATTCATAGAAGCTGGACAAGTAGGTTCAACAATCAAAAAAAAAAAAAAAGAGAAAATAAGCCCTCACATATCAAAAAGAAAATAAAAGCACCAGCCAGACTCGAAGATCTTTTACTCATAGCCAAAATGTAGGCCAACAACATTTGGGCGTAAACACAATGTGCTAAATTAACCAGAGATGCATTTCCAAAAGAAAATGTGAGTGTGATTGCTCTACAGTGCAAAAAAAGACAAGTGTGACTCATGACGGATGGACGTGTGTGTTGGGTGAGCTGGTCTGAGCTATACTGATTAACCATGACCAAGCAGGAAGATTTTCATTCATTTTAATGGGGGAAAAGAAAACCCCAGGAAAAAAAGAGCGAGTGTCTTTCCAAAAGCTGTACACAAGCAGACTATTTGGGCACAGGACAGATGAGTTGGAGTTGGTTTGGGGTCAATAATCCTAAACTGCTGGAGCAGAAGGACTGATCAGTAGCACAATCACCCTAATAACAATCCTGAACCTGTTTGTCCGTACTGAGGCACAACTAGCTAATTACCTTGATTATGTTCTTACATTACCTTAGGTACCAACATTTTACCTGAGCAACAAACTATGGGACTAGGCATCGCTGTCAAGCTTCCTTGCATTGTTGGATAGCTATAAATGCATGATTTGTCCACTACTGGGGAGCACGTTGAAAAAAAAGGGGCCCCAAAAGATTGGTGAACCGTGGGCTGGGACACAGCTCCTTTAATCAGCATATAATCTATTCTAATTTGGCTTGCACTGATAACCCCCATCACCCCAGGACTGTGAAAAAACCCTACACACACCAAATAAGTGGCCTTTCACACAGCCTGCTCCTATTTATCTTCTTGAAAAGGCTTTCTTATAATTGGAGGCCCCTCACTTTATTAACAGGAGAATGGATATGCAGTCTATAGGAAACACGGCTGTGCAGTCGGATGCTGAGCCAATTAAGTGTGCGACACGGATGCGATGCAAGCGGTTAAAAGACGAATAACCGGATTACTCTGGCGTTAAGGCTCGATTTGCTCTCGAAGTTCCTCATCGATAGTATTGACCGCAGACTTGCAATTGGAACGAAATAGAATTTTTTTTCTGACACCACAGAGAAGCTTCTCGTCTTAGAGAGTCCCATCGAGGGGAGGATGTGAATTGATAGACTGTAGTATCCTTGTGCCCTCTCTCTCTCTGTTTCTGCTTCCCTCATAAATGTCACCCCAGTCTTTCTACACATTAATCTCCATGAGGCCAAACAGATTTTTCTGGGGCTGCTGGCTCATACCCCACTGGACTATAGGATGGCAGGTTTTGAGAGGCGAGAGAGAGAGCGAGCGAGAGAGAGAGAGAGAGAGTCCATTTTTCATACAGACTAGACTACAGCAGCAGGGGTATGAGTGGGAAAATATGAGGGGTATTATGAAGGCGGTCATTCCTGCAGTCAAAGGCAGACACAGAGGAAGCATGGATACCGACCAGCACAAAGAAGAGAATTGCAACACTGTGGGACAAGACAGCAACCACATGAGAAAAAAAGATTCAATCAAACAAATTGAATGCGTGTGTGTGTGTTTATTTGTGCATCACAGCATTGCGCACTGCTGCGATATAAATAACAACCAGCAGAACCATTTGTGCTCCACCATTTGATATCTTATAAACAGGAACAAATGAGAGAGCATTTGACGCTCAGGGAAAACAATCTGACATCACTATACAAACACTCCATTGAATACCGGCCTGCATCATGCCAGGAACTGTGTGAAACTGCTGGAGTGTGAAGGAGGGGGTTTTCGAGGGCAGTCTCGCATTGCACTTGGGTGCTGAACTCGAATCGAAGCATAATTGGGATTCGTTCCTTTGACACTGACCTATAGCTGCTTGTATAATATCTGATGACCTCTATGGCACACACCCAAAATTAAATACATGGATCTCATTGGCTGAGGGCTTAAAACAGAAGACTGTGACCTTTGGCTGAGAAACGGTTTCAAATGCCACAGCAATTTTCCTTGATGCTAAGTTTAAGGCGGCTTGTGCTGGATTACAAGACTTTATTTTGAGCGCAAGATGAAACAACAGCAGCAAGTCCAGTTTGTAATTAAAGAAGCATAAAAATGTTGCATCAGAAATAAAATATCTGTATTTCAGCAAGCTGAGCGTTGATGATCATGGTTCTGTCCTTAATTCGGTGCAAAAATACTAACATGCGCATTCAGGCCTTTGTGGCAGATGTATTCACAAATTAATTAAAACGTGAGATGAATGAATAGAGCCTTCATGTCAATATACAGTATAGCCTCAAAACCTCCATTACTTTTTAGAAGGCAAAATGAATGGCGAAATCCTTTAGCAACAGCGTGTCCATAGCAACAGCAGAACCAGCTTGTCTCCTAATAAATGAGGGGTCAGAACAGTGTTTTATTTATCTGTCACTATTAATGCTGGAGGAACTGTGAGATTGTAAGAGTGATGCTCTTGATGATGCAGAATAGCGGCACTCTAAAAAGCTTAGATGGAAAAAAAAAAAACAAAGTTTGGCAGGATGTCAGTTTCTTCAGGTCTGTGTTCACCTCAGACCCTGTCACAGCTTCCCCACCTATAGTTCCCTCTGTGTGCATTTCTTTTTCACCAGCACCTCAATACCTTTTTGAAAATAAAAAGGTTTAAGCACCCAAGAGGGCCAATCTTTTGAAAGAGAACAGGGCTATAAGATTTTCTCTCTCTCTCTCTCTCTCTCTCTCTCTCTCTCTCTCTCTCTCTCTCTCTCTCTCTCTCTCTCTC
>JAQQZR010000004.1:5930556-5945220 GCA_030068235.1 Notoglanidium macrostoma
CTCTCTCTCTCTCTCTCTCTCTCTCTCTCTCTCTCTCTCTCTCTCTCTCTCTCTCTCTCTCTCTCTCAATGGTTTAAAAAAATGACTCCAAAGCTAAAAAGCTGCAACTATTACTCACATACAGTTGTACAGGCATTACCAAACCCCTCCCCAATCCCCCGCTCAGACCTAGAAAAAGTGCTTTTAATTTAATAAGTATTTTTCTTAAAACCATTTTTGTTGCATAACTTTAACATCGCCGCATTTGGCAAGCTGTAGATTATTCTCTTGGTATCGTATTATTCTTTCGGTATTGTAGTAAATGTTGCCGTAAGTGATTTTCCCCTAATGACTAGCTGGAATAAGCAGTTTGGGGACGAACAAAATACCAAGTGGTTAGTACAGAGTTATTAATAGGTCATTGCTGGTATTTGGTGCCCTTTGGAGAGCTGAAATGATCTGAAAATTACACATAAGCCGTTTGTGGTTTAATAACAAAAAGGACATTTTTTTTAATACCATATAGGTCAAGATAAAACTTGTAGGATGCACACACACACACACACACACACACACACACAGGTTTTAAAATGATATTTAAGAGACTCATGCAAAAATGAGAATTAGGTGTTCCATAACAAGATGGACACTCGAATGTATGTGATGTGTTCAATGTGATGGTTTTGTAATTATGAAGTCATGCAGCATTTTCTTATTCAGGGCAATCGCAACAGAGTGCACATGTGACGGACATGTCATAACTGAACACAGCCTACTGAGCTAATATGAATAAAATGGACATTGATAAGTGCGCTATACTCACCTGCTGAAAAAAGTGATGATATGATGTTGATTCACGCAGCAGGGTGAACAGTACATTGATCGACAGGCTAAGTAAGGAAGAAAACACCCTGAAGCAGATTATTTTCCAATAACAGCCTCCTGAAATATTTTTATTTCACTTATACCATAGCGATTACAGTTTTCAAGTTGTTAATAAACAGCGTCACGCTTTTATGCTGTTTAAAGTTTCATTTAATATTACAGAATATCCGCTGGACACGTTAGTTCCTGGTATTGCTTACTTTATAGCAGATATAAACAGTGGTTCCTCTCTTTTTTCCTTCCTCTTGATGTCGAGCAAAAATGCAGCTTGTCATGTTACGGAGAAACTGGAAAGTGCAAAGACTCTTCCATGGAGGAAAACTACAAAGCGCTGGCCGATACTGGAGACTCCTTTCCTAAATGTTAAACAAACATCTCCTCACAGAAAACGTCACTGAATCGACAATTATAATTTGACTTTGTTAAAATGCAAGACATTTTTAGGTCAGTTTATTACTATTATTGGCATAATCACTGTTTAGAACATGAAAAAAGTTAGAAAGGACTTCATTTAAAATAATAAACAATTTTTTAAGACTTATACATCTATTGCTGTTTGTCTCAGAGTTAGCCTTGCGATAGATTGGCGACTTGCCCAGGATGTACCCCATCTATTGCACGAAGTCAGCCGGGATTGGCTCCAGCTTCCCTGAGACCCCGATGGATATACATAGTGGATGGATGGATGGATGGATGAATCTATTCTTTGAAGAAATATGCTAAAATAATCTCCATGTATGGAAAAAGCACTAGTCTGAAAAATCTAAATAGCAGAAATTGTTAATAGCATTATCCAGATTCTTAGAACTGATATTATTTAACATTTTACATAATGTTAAAATGTTAAAACAAAAAAATACGCATTTTAGAACGAGTTTCCATTTCGGCTATTTGTCTGTACATATGTTCATAAATAGACATAACAAGCCATTAGGGGTCATTTTTATAACTGATACTGCTGCAGATTTATAATTTACAATTTTCTTCAATATTTTGAATATTAGCTATCACAGTAATGCCTGAAGTTTCTCTAAGATGGCACTTTCCAAGATTTAAAAAAAAAAAAAAAAAATTGGCAAAATTTGGCAGGAAGCTCAATTGCATGGATTTAAAGGCTTGTCGTCATGGTGATTTGTCTCAACGCCCATGTGATCTGGCCCCCCACATCTGTTTTGCTTTCTCTTCCCTCTCTTTAATCTGTTAATTATTTATCATTAATTATTTATCTCTTGTCACTGCCATGTGTTAAAGTGGGCCATTCATGAGTAATAGCAGAAATATTTCTATGTTGAGTTTTTTCTTTTCTTGACTGGTGAAAGTAATAAGCATCAATGCAGAGTTTTCAAGGTTTAATAAAATTTTTCATGTATCATATTTCCCGTTATCTTAAAACTGAAGTAATCATATTAGTTACTCCCATTACTGATCGTCACAAATGCTATCACTTTACAAAGTGTGCCTCGGGTGCACCACTTTAGGCCAACATTGCCCTCTGCTGGATGACTTCAGCACTGCACAAAAGATCAGCCATTTTGTATTGGTTTTTACTGTTCAATAATTTAAGCACAGACATTAAATCCTACACTGATACACAGCAGCATAATAATAAAAAAAAAAGAAATATAATTAATATCATAGAGCTCATTTCCACACACATGGAATGGCCTCTTATAGCAGCAATGAAGATGCCAGCTGTAATGCGAGGCATGTGTGTGTCCAACCATATGAAGGCCTTGCAATGCTAAGCATGACTGTGGTGGGATGTGGAAGTGATCTGTGTGTGTAATGATATGCATAGCTCTGTGTCAGCTGAAGTTCGATACAAAAAGACACATACCCACACTTCCCTAGGGCAGCAATATGCAGAACCGTCTCCAGGACAAAAGGGAGGGAAAAGGAAGAAAGACGGAAAACAAGTGAGAATGAGAAACAGAGCAAGCTCTGAAGAAGGTTCATCATCGAGTACCGGTCTCTCTGACGCCACCACTCACCACAACAACTGCCAGAAGTGAATTCCATTAACCACTGACCTGAACTTAACTTCCTCAGCTGTTTTCTTCTCGTGTAATGCTTACTACCTCTACAGACTAGCAAGCCAGAATGCAATATTCTCTAATAAGGCATCACACAAATCACTAAATTCCAGCTATGGCTCACGTATAAGACATCAAAACTACGCTCAACTATGATTTCCTTTCATTTTTACTCCCTTAAATAAAAACTCCAACAAGTATTACAATGACTAATATTAATCTCAGATCATAAATTCTTTTATCAGTATGGACATTATTAGATCCATCCTCCTACTGGAAGATATTTTATAAAAAACAGGCACAGTTTATGTTATAAGCAGTAAAACTATCGTCCTACATAGTAATATTGCATTGCACTCCGGGACCAAAATACTACTGAGGTCCTGAGGATTACTGAAGTTACTGAGGATTGTGACTAATATCAAATTTAAGGCATTACAATACTGATTGTGAATACTGCTACCAGTAACGGCTAATTTCTCTTTTATTTTTCCATTTTTACAAAAACTGCTCGGACTTAAGCAAGCCCAATTAATTCTACTGAGTTAAATATTTTGGATTACAATTACTGCTTTCTTTTTCTCTGATTTACTCTCTCCTCATTGGTTCCAAAAAAAAACTTCCTTGTAGCTTCTCCCAAGCTAGCACAGAGAACATCAGCTATCATTCATATGATCAGCAAACTTTAAAACAAATAGCAATGTTACAAGCTTTGTGGTTTATTGTTTGATTGTCAGATCGCTGGTCACTCGAATTCACTTTGAATTAAAGCTATAACACAATAAAGTATGTCCTCGTAGCCAGTTATCACAATCTCTATGTCTGTATAAGAGACAAAAATTGCCCTTGACGACCAAATTATTACTCCTATAAACACTTCCAAATTTCCCAGACATTTCTGCCATGTTTAGATCGCAATGATTAATACAGGATCTATAAGCATCAGAATCTTTTCATTGTACTGTTATTGTTGAGGCTAAAAATAAAGCCAGGGATTAACAAAGCATGGAGAAATAAACATTACGCAAGCCTAAACCACTTTGCACAGCTGTGGCTCCAGTAACAGAGTGCAGCACCTGTTACTCCCGAGTCGAGTCTGTTTACATTCAGGCTTTGATTATGTGATAAAATATCGGGGGAGAAAATGTTGGTTGTCTTTCAAAGGTCAGTTAATGGTGTGGAACATTACAATTTTTTTGTATTACTACATACAACCTTTTGTACTCGGTATGGAGTCGTTTTTTTTGGACTTGTTCTTTTTAAAAAGACAAAAGAGAAAAGTCCTTTATCTGCTCTTCAGTCATACTTCAGCCTTTGTTCAATTCCGATACACATTCAAATGTGAAAGTACTCAGCAAGTAGATGTAAAAATGGCTTATTATAAAAAAAAAATTAAAAAAAAAGAATCAAAGTTGTTAAAGCTTGCTGCACTTTAGCTTCAGGAGTCTTCCCCATCATGGGATCCACACCTCATCACAGACCATAATGTGAAAATCATTTTTTTTCACCCATAGAAAGAATTTAGAATTCACAAAAAGTTGCAATTGAAACTAAATCGTGTGTGCTGCTGACACATGATACCTCACAGTATGACTGTCACCTGCTATGTAAATAAACTTGATATTTAGAGTGCCTTTCGCTCGAGACAGGAGCTTCACCCAATCGAGGGGTAATTTCACAAATTACTGAAATTTATCCTTATTATTAGTAAACTGGAAAACATTCGCTTCACAATATTTTCTGCAAAGAACGACAGCAAGTGAAAACTGTAAATACAGTCAACTTTATCCAGTGTTCCTTCCTATTATAAGATTACAATAAACCAAAAAAAAAAAAAAAAAAGATTATTAAACCCATTTCCATTCATTTTCACTAGTTTCAAGTTGTCGGACAGTCTTTCTAGAATTAAATTCTTAAAATTAGCAACATTTTCTGCCAGTAGAAAAGGATATTTCAAGCTTGAAATGAATAAAATGTTGAAAATTCGTTCGATAAGCTTATCTTTGGTTGACTGTATCCTAAAAGGAAATGTTAATAAATATTAATTCATTCTAGATGTTTTCACTTGCTGTCATTTTTTGCAGTGAGTGTCCTTTTTTTGCCTAACCTTACCTGAAGTCATACTATTCTATCTTCCTATTTACTCTAATAAGTAAAATAACGACTTTGCATTGTGTTTTGTAAAATCTGGTTAAATATTTGGACTACAAATATCCTTTGCATGCACAAACAGCCTATAGTAAACATCTTTGCATTAACGTTATTGTGCCTTCCTGTGTCTTTGCTTAATTCAGTTAATTCATTTCTATTTCTTTCAGGATTTCCTTAAAGCACATAAATGTGTTGTTCCTCCACATAACTTAAAAGATCTGTTTCAACAAATTAAACATCAATCATCATAACTGTAACATGCTACAAAAAGCATCTGATTCACGCATAGTCCTTTTACCATACACAAGTAATATTCACCTGATAACTTTATCCAGTTGCATAATTAGTGAAAATTATAATGTAATCACTTTATAATTCACTTTAGTTTCCACGCTAGGTCATATTTATTATGGCATTTTCTCAGACTCACTCCCATATTTCCTTTCAAGTTAGCTTTAGCATTGAGCTTGTAACTTACACCAAAAAGAGTGGCCTGACTTTTTGGGCCTTACTGGCCCAAAAGGGCAAAGCACTAAAAAATTTAAAAAGTCGACTTTAAATAAAAGAAGTCAACTTTAAAAAACAGCAATTTTAAAAATAAAGTCAAGTCAATTAAATTAATTAAGTAAAATAACGAAGTCAATTTTAAATAAAATAAGTCAACTTTATATACAAAAAAGTCAACTTTAAAAATTATGAAGTCAACTTTAAATAAAAAAGTCACCTTTCAAAATAAAGTTGACTTTTTATTTAAAGTTTACTTTGTTATTTTTAAACTTAACTTCTTTTATTTTAAATTGACTTTTTATTTACAGTTGACATTTTTATTTAAAGTTGACATGTTTCATTTAAAATTGGCATTTGTATTTAATGTTGACTTTATTTTTAAAGTTAATTTCATTTGAAATTTAGGGGGTTTTTTTCAGGTTGATTTTTTGTTGTTTGCCTAGGTTCCTTACCCTTCTGGGCCACTGTATGTACCCCTCCGCAAACTTTCCACAATATAAGTGGGAAAAGATGTAAGAAGAAGCAGAAGAAGAATGCACAAGTTGCTTTTTATCGTGTACGCTGTTTCTTTAATGCTTCCAGTCCAAGTTAGAGATTAGGTTGGGATACCAACAAGAGGCTGGGTGCATATTTATGGCTCTCTACAATTATAAGTCAAATCCGAATAACAGGATTTTTTTTAAATCAGTTCCTCAAAGGGTCGTGGGAAACATGAAGGGTGTTAGCTACTTTGAACATTTCTTAAAAGGAAATATCAATGTTGTACATTTTTTTTAAATAGAACCATAAGAAATAAGGAACACTTCAAGGTTCTAAATAGAACCCTTTTTTAAGTGTGACATGATTGTGTTTGTTATTGATGACACATCTCGAAAGACTTGCATAACGGAAGGACAGATGAGGTCAAACTGAGTAGTCCATTAGGCACGAAAATAAGGTTATTTCGTAAACTCAAAGCTCCTCTCCAGAATTAATTCAATTAAAAAATGTAAGAAAAAAACTTTTAAAAGAAAGAAAAGTATAATTTGAAAAAAGCATTTCTTTTAATAAGCTTTTCTTTGCTAAGTTATTCTTGAAAAAATACACATGATGCGGTTACTTCCTAGTATAAGACTATAGTAATGCATATTTTGACTAGAAAGCACAATGTTGTCCATTTCCCCAGATGCAGTTCTGTCAATACAGTGGAGTGTAATAAAATTGCTATGTTTAATCAATAACCCTGTTGAAACCAGCAAAGTCAATTCCTCTGCACATTACTTTGTCTTTAGAGTCGCTCAAGAACAATGTCTGGCAGACTCTCGAGCAGGCCCGACCTGGGAAACCAACATCTGGAGTACTTGATCTCTCAGAGGGCCTGCATGTTTCTGACATATGTCCACATGCTGACAGTAATACAGAGGCAGATTTATGCTCCCACAATGACCGGCTCTGGCTCTGGGCCCTCTCACATGCAGAGCATTTGCTATCTCAAAGGCAATATCTGTCATGCTTTGATCCCCATCCTAAATCTGTCTGGCACATTTACTGCAGGGTATAACGCAGGGCTGGAGTCAGGGGTCACCGAGTCTGTGTTACAGGAACCTGATCACTTGCATTTTCAGCTTTATGGAAGACTGATCTATGGCCTGATATACAGTATATTAATGTAATAAAAAAAGAACATTATTTATAGGACGGTGGATCTCAACAGAGAAAGAGAATAAAGCCTTTTGGCCTACAGCCTACCAGACTCAGATGCTTGATCCTTTATAACATCCTGTATAAATAGCATTGATGATTGGTCGAGCGCACTGATAAATTTCACTTACAGTGTAGGTTCTGCAAGGCTTCACACTCTTCCAAGTCTTCCTTATGCATGATGGGTAGAAAGAAATGACACCTATGCTAACTCATTGTATAAAGCCAGTTTGGGGTGGGAGGCAGTTTGGCACGTCCACCCACATATACATGAATCATCCTCCATGCATTACATAAAGAATAAAACACTTCAAGCCTT
The DNA here is from genome assembly GCA_030068235.1 of Notoglanidium macrostoma. NCBI lineage: Eukaryota > Metazoa > Chordata > Actinopteri > Siluriformes > Auchenoglanididae > Notoglanidium > Notoglanidium macrostoma. Next base: position 5,938,111 of record JAQQZR010000004.1, read on the forward strand.
CTGTTATAGAAAAATAATCAGCAACAGGGTGGTGTGATGCATTATCATCCTGAAATGTATTCTTGTTTTTATAAAGGTATGTTTTATACCGTGGCAATTTGCCCCATTGCAATTTTTTTTTCCTTTACTGAAGAATGACATGTACTTCTTATCCATTTATAGTCACATTTACTGTTATCAGCTATAAACAGTCACTTTTTCATGAGCTTCTCTTTTTTTCTATTTTTTTTTAAGTTAGTAAGTTGCCTTGTTATTTAGCAACCATAAAGCCCTCATCCTGAACACTTTCCTGTGTCTGAAAACTTAAAAGAAACAGGTTAACTGCTGACAGAGCATTGATACTGGAGACCACTTCCAAAACTGCTAAATAAACATTTACTGGTGTAAAAATGACCTCTGCATCTGACTGTATTTGGAAAAAAAAAAAAACAGGACTGTTTCCCATTTTCTCTTTCCCAATTGTCTCCATGTGATGTCAGGGCTGCCACTGACTAATCCATCTATGAAACAGTCCCTCATTGTGATCCTAGCTGAGCTCAAACTCTTATGAAAAATATATAAAAGCATCAAATATCTTGGTTGTTTTTTTCATGCATGACTGTCTTGAAAGCACATATTGTACATCAACACACCAGTCAGCCCTGCAAAGAGGTGATCGCGTTGTCTCTGTCTCCACCTGCTGGCCAAAGCACATCACACATGAAATATTCATTCACTTACTCTCTCAGTACCGCTTTATCCTGGTCAGGGTTGTGGAGAATCTCTGGAACACTAAGCATGAGAGTGGAATACACCTGGATTGGACAAGGGTCCATGACATGGCACCTTCCACACACACATTCACACCTAGAGACAATTCATTTTGGTCAATTCACAGCGGTTTATGGAGGAAGAAAAATCACTGAAAGAACGTGATCTTACCTCTTCCACAGACCACTGCTTTTCACTGCTTTCGAGAAGCCTCATGTTTTATTAAAATACCAGTGAAATTCTTGTGGAAGCCCTTTCCATAGCCAACGACATCAATGGTTCCAACTTTGGGGCCAGCAATTTTGTGGTGCCATGCTGGTGCTAGCTCTCTTTCGGTCAAAACGTGTGGAAACGGTTCTAGGCAATGGCAGCACATTGGCGGAAAAAGACTACTACTGGCTTGTTTTTGGAAGGTTGGAGGAAACCAGAGAAGCTGACGTGAACTCACATAGACACAAGAGGAACAGTCACCCGAGCTCAGGATTGAACCCATGACCCTGGTCAGTAGTGAGGTGGCAACGTCTGAACATAAACACTATGTATTTACCAGATTTATCCCAAAATCATTATATTTTCAATAACAAGGATCAGTATGCACAACTATATAGTACATGCCATTGCTACATCTGCATTTAATAAGTAAAGCTGCTGTCCTTTGAAAGAGGCACATATTTGTCTAAAGGCATCTAGGCAACAAATATACAACATATTGGACAGATATCATCAGAGTATTACAATACAGTGTTGTAGTATCTAGCTGAATAAATGATAAACCACCGAAATGGAGCATAGTCGGACATCTTAGATGCAGAGATTATTTTTTTACACCATCCAGCCAAGGGTATTGATATGCAACTACATACAAATATATGTACAAACAAAATTAAAAGTAGCATAAAGCATCAACTGCTGATACAAATATGCACAGATTGCATTATTTTCCCAATGAACTTGAACTTCAATGAGATGGTGATTGCTATGGTAACCACATTAAGCAGTGGCAGAAAACATTTTTCCTATTTGCTCTTTTCTGGTACATATTTGCTTCAATAATAGATGGAGTCTTTGTGAAGGTATGCAATACCTCCGAACCTCCAAATCTTTTCAGCCCTTAAGCTCTAATATCAAAGGCAGCTGTGTGTTAAAGGCCTCTTTAAAAAGATAAGGAAAGTTCAGCCCTGCAGTTTAACACATCAGTTATCGGTGTGGTCTCTGAGAGCCTGATGTCTGAATTGAAGATAATAAAAATTATATATTGACAGAGGAGCTGACAAACAGCTGGCACATGACATTAGGAAGATAGCAAGAAACATGGAACAGGTTTCAGTCATGTTAAGAAAGCATCCAGTGAAAATGAGATCTCTATGCAGCCAAATAATATGTGTGTATTAGGAATGCTGTTCGTTAATTACGATGACCTCCACCACCCATGAGCTTTTCCACATTGTGTAGTGTTACAACCTGGAAACGAAATGGACTTTCAGCACCACTCATTACTCTGAGAATACCACTGCCACTGTGAAGCATGGTGGTGGTAGCATAATGTTTCATGTGCAGGGATTAGAAACCTGGTCAGGACTGAAGGCAGGATAGATGAAGCCTTATTGCCAACAGAGTGTTTTACAATCCATGAATTAAACCTTCAGAGTGGGGCCCTAGGTTTTTCTTCCAACTGTACAACTTTAAACATACAGCCAATACAGAAGGCTGTACAGTGGTTCAACAGCAAGAACATGAATGTGTTAATCAAAACTCTGAGCTCAATGTGAAAGAGAATATGTGGCAAGGTATAAAAATGTATGGTGACGACTTCATTTCCATCTAAGCTCGCTGAGCTTGAGCAAGTTTGCCAAGAATAATACGCAAACATTCCAGGATCCAGATGTGAAAAGCTGATCGAGACATATCTCAGAAGACTGGCAGCAAAAAGTAGCTCAAGCTAATACTGACCCAGGGGGGTGAATACTTATGAAACCAAAACAAAACTATGTGTGTGTGTGTTTTTTTTTAAACGAATCGGTGTCAGAATGAAAGACCATTTTGCACTTTCGAATTTTAGACACAGTGTAAATTAAATAGGGAGAAAATCCCAATTAAGTTAATTCCAGGTTCACGCTATAACACTAAAAAATGAGGAAAACTTTAAGGAGGGTAAGGTGCACGGTGCTTATAGAGTATGTTATATTCCAGAAATCCCTGTTATTTTTAGCTTCTCAGCATTTCTTTTCAAGGCTCTCAGTGTACATTGTGTTAGCAGAACACATTACTACACATATTACTCATAGGTCATGTGAAAACTTATGTAGATTAAGCTTAAGGGGGGGAGATCTAGTTGCATAAAGATAGCAGCTTATACCAGATACAGATATAGAACTATACATATACAGTGCTCACAGAGAAAAAATAGATTTCTTCCTTTTCTTTCTTTTTTGAAAAAAAAAAAAAAAAAATCTGTAAGATTATAAAAAGTCTCTTTTGTGTGTAATAGGGATGCCAGCGTATAACTGCATTCCATTCTTGCTAAGACTCTGACATTACAAAGCAAGACCATTGGCTATAAATATATTAAAAGAAGGTCAAAAGAAGGAATAAGAAATATTCATGTAAGACTATGCTGGAGGGAGAACACATTCGTGCACTTTCAGAAAAGAAAAGGAGGAATGCAAAAACAAGTGTGTAAGCTGGCAGCAAGCAGTTGAGGCGAACCGTAGAGCTCCTGCTGATTGGTCAGTACGGGTCGAGCTTTATCCGTCTGTGCAAGAAACAAGTAAACACCATCCCACAGATCTAGGAAAAAAACCCACACACACATATAAGCAATATGTTTATATAAAGTTGCATATAAATGAATTAGCTCATGCTTCACAGAAGCCCACAGATGAATATTTGTATTTTAGTGGAAAATTGTAATGTACTGAGCACTTAAAAAAAAAAAAAAAAAAAGACAAAAAAGTAGTTATTTATTGTGCAGTAAAGAAATGTTCATCTATGGGCATCTGGATTTATAATAAGTGACTGGATGCATAATAATAAGGAAAAAAAACCAAAATAGAGCAGGTGCCATGCTGTTCTGCTTTTATTTCAGCTTCCAGCATCATTCTTAAGCCCAATTCTTCTTTTGCCTGAGCATTTTAATAGTGAAATGTGTGTTTTTAAATACTGCCTTATATTAATCACATGCGTATGTGGTTGTACTTGTAGAAGCTCTTTATAGAAGCATCTGATGAGGAGATTGAGCAGCATCCAGTTACTATGGGAACCGAGGCGTAAAGCAGCCCTTATGGCAGCAGTTCTGCAATCGGGTCAATTAGCATGTGTGGGAGTGTGTATCTATACACGTGCATGCGTTTGAAGAGTTAGACTGGTGGCAACTGTTAAAATCAAAAAGAGAGAGTAAACAGCCTGTGTGTAAACATTCAAATACAAATTTTAAAAACAATATTTCATCTTATGAGGGTGGAAAAGTCACAAATAAAATCTGAAGAGTAAAATCTGTAGATCTGTGCAAAAAGAGACTGAAATGTAAGACATCACTCCATATTCCTTAGAAAATGTATACAATACAATCTATATACAGTAAAATAGAAAAGAATAGAGTATAAAATTCCCTAAAATTCTGCGTTTCCCTAAAAAGCGGAACACTGAAATTACAAAAAAATAATAATAATAATACATTAAACACACACACACACCAAGAGTAAATGAGATAAATCTTAGCTAATTGGTCTTAATCCATATTGACGTTTTATTCATTCATTTATTTGTTTGTTTGTTTATAGGAAAAGAAGCTTTGTGCAGGCGGCTTCCTAAAGTACAAAAAAAATTTGAACTTTTCCTTCCCATAAAACATGGACACAGAGGAGAAACCTGAACAAACCAGTGAAATCTAAAATCGAGTTCAGCACCATGTGTTCATTTGCCAATTCTCACCCACAAGCTAATTCTATCAGCTATCAGCCAGAGAAGATGACGGCTAACATGTGCTTCCTCCAAGACCCAGAATCCAGCCATCACTATATTCCCTCTTCCACATACACTTGAGGCCAATAGTTTATAAACACCCAGACTACAGATATTCAGTATCCATTTTCAGAACTCTGCACATTTCATGATGCCATACATTTCTTTTTCAAGTCAATTAGAGCCCATCCTTTTTCAATTAGAGACTGATTTATTTCAGTTTTAATTCACTAGATCAGAATTCCAGTGGGTCAAATGTTTACATACACCAACATACAGTTGACTGTAACTTTAAACAATCAGGAAGATCTGAGAAATTCACGTAATGACAATTATACGCTTCTGTTTGGCAAATTGTTTAATTGGGAGTGCACCTGCTGCTGTGTAAGCCCCTGCCTTTAAAGACAGTGCCATTTTTGCCTTTGATATCATGAGAAAATCCAAGACATCAGAAAAAACAATAACTATGGACACCCAGTTCCTCCTTAGGAGCAATTTCCAAACAACTGAAGGTACCATGAGCATCTGTAGAAACAACTGTGTGCAAATATAAAAATATTGGGATCATATGGACACTGCAATTCAGGAAAGGCACAAATTATCTCCCAGTGATAAACAAGCTTTGGTCCAAAAGGTTCTCCTGAACCCCAAGACAACAATAAATGGTACTGGAAAAGAAGTTGGAGGCATCAGGTACCAAATATGTACATCCACCATTAAGAGATTCCTACTTCGCCATGGCATGAAAGGCTATTGGGCAAATAAGTGTGTCCTTTTCTAAGAGAAAAAAAGCCAGATTGAAATTTAACTGTTTGGCCATAATATTCAGCACTAAGAATGAGGAAAACAGGGTGTGGCTTTTAATCCAAAGAACACCATCCCAAATGTGAAGCACGGCGGTGGCAGCATCATGCTGTGGGGGATTTCTGCTGGAGAACTTACTGGTGCACTTAAGAAAATAGATAGCATAATAAGAAAGGAGGATTTTCTAGAAATACTGAAGCAGAACCACAAGACATTAGCCAGAATGTTAAAACTTGGTAGCAACTGGGTGTTCCAGCAAGACAAAGATCCTAAGCACACCTCCTAAATTAGCTGTTGTAAAAGACGACAAAGTATTGGAATGGCCACCACAAAGCCCTGACCTGAATCCCATAGAAAAAGTATCGACTGAACTGTCTGAGCAAGAAGGCCCACAAACCTGTCTTGACTTGGAAGTAAACTGCACACACATGATCTTCCACATGGTCTATAAGTGTTATGTCATGTTGTGTGCAATCTAACACTATGAAGCGCTCAGTGATATGCGCTTACAGAAGAAAGATAGCAGATTTTCCTTAGGACTACAGGAACGGATTCCTGTGTGTGTGTGTGTGTGTGTGTGAGGATCACTCTTCCACTTTTGAGAAAGAGATGAGGGAACATTACTGGCTTTACTTCACCCATAAATGGGAAGTCACAAATAATTAATGAAAGGTAGAAGGGGCTGAGGATTCTTTGTGCAAGACAATCTCTTAATAGCATCAAGTGGAAAAAGAATCAGAAAGCTAAGAGGGCAGACAAATGCTTTAAATACATAATTTACTGTATATCCTATATCAGATAATCAGCATATTCCACACTTCACTGTCCTTTTCAACCAAAAGTTGGCTAAAACTGAGTTGACACTGTCTGAAGTATGCTCTGCAGTTGCTGTTGAGCTGAAAACCATTCAGAAAAAAAATAATGGCAAATGAAAAATCGACCGGGTAAGGCACATGTCTCTCAGAAAAGTGGAAGAGGTTCTTCGGTATACTAAAGTAACTCAGTGACTGGAGGGGAAAATCATTTGATTGAACATATACACTATATGACCAAAACTTCGTCGATTCCTGACCACGTGGTCCGACTGTTTAGGATTTCATTGTATGCCGTAGCATTACAATTTCCCTTCAGTGCGACTAAGACGCTCAAACTCGTTCCAGCATGACAATGCCGCAGTGCACAGAGCGAGCTCCATGAAGACTGCATGGTTTGTCCTGGTTGGAGTGGAAGAACTCGAGCGTCCTGCACAGAGCCCTGACCTCAACCCCACTGAACACCTTTGGGAAGAGCTGGAATGCCGACTGAAACCGGAACTCCTCATCTGACATCAGTGTCTGATCTCACGAACGCTCGTTTGGCTGAATAAGCACAAATCTCCACAGCCACGCTCCAAAATCTACTGGAAAGACTTCCCAGAAGAGTGGAGGTGATTATAACAGCAAAAGGGGAATAACTCTGGAACAGGATGTTCAACAAGCACGTATGAGTGTTATGGTCAGGTCACTTTTGTCCATATAATGCAGTTTGACACTTTGAAATGTAAAGGTATTGAAAAGGTACTGAAGAGAGGGGGGGGGGGGGGGGGGGGGGGCCCAA
>JAQQZR010000004.1:5974793-6009635 GCA_030068235.1 Notoglanidium macrostoma
ACACACACACACACACACACACACACACACACACACACACACACACACACACACACACACACACACACACACCCCACTGGTTAAACATGTCCAGCTTCAGGTTTTAAGCTGTAAACCTTTCCATGTGCATATAAATATAAAATCTTTTGAATATGATGCTGATATATTTAATTTAAATATACAGCAACTTTCAAAGTCATCTATTGGTTAAGCATGAATGTAACTACCCTTTAACAATTAACCATTATTTGTGTTTCAAGGCCAAGTGGTTTGCAAGTGCTGTAGGCTGAATTAGTCTCACTTAAAAAAAAAAAGCAGGATGATGATTAATGTGTACTGGACACTGAATGAAAGAAAATATTTCTAATATTCTTTTCGTGCAAGCGATCATTGCTCTAATATTAAGAAATACTTGCTGCCTACATACTTTCAAGGATTGCACATGTATTCAACTAACTGAATAAAATGGATCCTTGGACACTGTACAGTAAATAAGGTCGGATTGTCAGTTGTGTTGGTTTATGCAATGCATGACTTTGTCGTTCTGCTTGAGTGGGTGTGTGTCCTTCAGTGTAGTGCCTGAGCAATACATGCATTAGAAATCCCATCATCAGGAGACGATGTAGAGAGCACCAGTGTTAAGATTTCAACTGAAATGCTTGTATCAGGCTATTACCACAGCTTTTACAATTACACACAACTACAACATATGACTGTAAAACCACATCTATGTATAGCCTACATATTTCAAACAGCCACTTAACTGTAGCCAAAGTTGGATTAGCACGTAGGCTAGAACAGGGTTTCTCAAATGTTTAGCATTCCAGTTATACCATCCAGAGGTAAAGAATTTCCAAGGAGCCCTTAATGATCACATCACTGTTGTTATTTTCTTTAGCGCTTTTTGTTCATCAGTATGTAAAACTGTATATCTTAACAGCACTTCCTGCATTTATTAAAATTGCATTAAGATTAAGTGTTAGCTATTTATACATTATTGAGCGATTGAGTTACCTAGATAAACCCTATTTTTATACCAAGTGACCACTCAATATGGCTTACTTTTATGATAACTAAATAATAACTAATCATAAAACATTCGCATATGATGTCATGCTTTTTTCCACCTGTGATCACATAGTCACTGGCACTCTCAGACACGACTACTAAAATGTACCATTCCTTGTCACTGAGGTATTACCCACAAGCACACAACTTGTACATTTACTTTTGTATCATTTACCTAGAAAAGTACATGTAGATGAGTACTGTCCAAACTTTACTCTAAGTGCCAATTATGTACCTGAAATCTTTTTGAAGGTGTAAAATATAGCCCACATATTAAAGATATACGAAACATAAAGGAACCACCCCAGCTACAAGGATCATGATTCATTTATTTTCACACGATCACATACTATTGTGAAATCATATATGTAGGGTGAATTCAGCTATATTGGGACACTTCAAATTTACATTAATTGTCTAAGCTTTATTTCCATTAATCAAACATTCAAATATCCCATAACCACTGTTTTCTTAAAGTGGACCTGCAATACACTTTTCAGTTATTTTTATATGGTTCTCTGAGATGCCTTTGTAAAATTTCCGAGGTATTTTTTTTATTGTAAAAAGGCCTTGCTTCTTTTTATCTCATGCTGTTTTTTCACGGTATAAAAACCGTACAGAATAAAACGGGTTGATTTTTGGTGGGTGTAATTGAAACATGTCAATAATTAAAAAACAAACAAACAAAAAAAAAAAAAAAACCTGACCAAGCCTATAGGCTATGTCATTTATTAAAGTCAAGATTTTCCAGTTTGACGCTGATCACACGTCATTATATGATGTCACATGAATTAAGTAAAATTATTTTGCCAAGCACTTCGACTTCAAGGGTTTAGCAACAAAAAGTTTGCCTTTGATTTATCAGGTATGAAAAGCAGTGCTTCTAAGTTTGACTATCTGATGTCCAAATCCATGAGTATATCATCGAGAAATATAAGCGGGGATAAATATAGACCGGCGCGCGCGGAATTGCTGGGGTGTCACTTGTTTGCAAACCATTGAACAGTGACATAACTGCAGTGCTTTTGTTTGATTATGGTCTTATGTTCTCGCGCTTTATCCTTGTCATCTGGAGTGCATTGTGCACATCCAAGTCAGGCGCAAAAATGCCTAGTTTTCGCACCATAAAGCTGTTGCCCTATATAGGAGAAATAAAAATATCCTCGGTCCATTTAAGTGTAAGAAAATGCGCTCGGCGTGTTCAGTCAGTGTGGAAGATGTGTGGGCAGGTGGAGGTGCCATTGCGCGTGTAGGAGGCACCGATTTAGTTTCGGGATCATCTCCATGCACTTCATCTGCTTTAACCCGCTCCTGTCCTGCGCAACACCGAGCCAACTTCTTCTATTCGGGGCTGAACTTTCTTTCAGGAAGGGCTGGAAAGACAAGCAAGGCGCTCGAATCACAGTGGAGGCTCGAGAAAACCTTGGAGTATATTCTAAAAGAAGTCTATTAGCTTCATACCTTTAGCATATAGGACGGTATTTAAGGCATGTGTGCACTTCGCAACGATGAGGATGCTCAGGCTTTTTACAGGATCAACTGGTTTCCTTAAGTGTCGCTTTCTAGGATCTTTCTGTTAACTTTGCACAATGGACCACAGGACTTGGATGCTTGTCTCAGGTGGTGTCATGACAGCAGATCGCAGAGCGACAGATCTCTTGCAAAAGTCTTTATGACAATCTCCTAATCAGTTTGATTTAGAAGAAGTGTTATTGTTTTGTTTGAGAAGCGAAGTGTGTTTAAAAAGAATAAAGCTACGTGGCACGTCGCGTAGCTACTTTAGTGGATTGTTAAAGTTGTGTGAAGAGATCTATAGGCTAACATTGCACTTAGGAAGAATTTTTGTCCTTTCCGAGTTCATCGGAATCCTGTTGGCTCATATGGGACTGAGGCACTCATCACGGTGCCTGCTCCTGCGCAGGAAGATGGCGGAGGCTGAGAGCTCGGAGGTGAGTTATTTAATAAAGACCTGTATTTGTATAACGGATCAGCCCTCGTGATACAAAGTGCACGGCGATTAAAACAACGCGAGGAATGTTCTCCAGTAGTTTGCACATTTGGCTGCGTTCAAAACGTCAAAGCGCCGAATTTGAATATGACATTCGCAAAGCAGAAACCGTGCAGGATTGCATGCAACATCACCAGCCGAAGATCACAGTCATACACCTGGCATGTGCTGCTGAAAATAAATAGGCTGCTAAAATGCAATTTCCTAGAAATGCACATAACACGACGTGCCATTAAAACACAAATAGACTAAGCTCACAAAGCACGCGGTCAAAAGGACACCCGGCTACTGAGCTTTACACGACGCTCAGATTCGTGTGCTACGAAAATAGAACACAAAGAAACCGGATAAATCTGCGTTTTTTTTTGCCATATTTGGTATTTATGACGGGCGATGATGGAAAATCCGCGCCATCGCGAACAGCCTCCGGGAGCGCGAGCGCTGTCCTTGGTGCTGCAGTGAAGGAGCCGCTGGTGTACCGCACAGTGAAATCCCCAGGGCTCATCCCTCTATAGTTGTACTTTTCAGAACATTGTATGCAGGAGATTAAGCAATGGCTTTCATTCGTTCATCTTAAATAACCGATTTATCCTTGTCATAATCCACAAGATGGCATGTTTTGAAGAAGTGGGAAGAAACCAGAGACCACAGAGGAAACCCAGACAGACATGGAGAAAACAAACAAACCTCAGGATCACACCAAGGACCCTGGATCAATGAGGTGGCAACACTACCGTCTGCTGCCCTAAAGCAGTACTATGTAACTATTCATTCTTCAGTAAGCACTTTATCCTGGTTTGTGGTGGATCCAGAGCCTATCATGGGAACACTGGGCATGAGGTGGGAATACAAACTGGATGGGATGCTAGCGCATTGAAGGACATAATGCCAACAGACATTCACACCTGGATGTAATTCAGCATAGCCAATCCATCTACTGGCATGTTTTTGGGAGGTAAGAGGAAACCAGAAAACACAGATGAAACCCAAATGGACACCGAGAGAACATGCAAAAACCCGCACAGGTAGTAACCTGAGTTCAGGATTGAACTGATCCCGTAAGGCAAAAATACTATTCGCTGCATCATTGTGCCATCCTAGAGCAATTTTTTTTGTAAAATCAGTTCTAACTTTTAAATCAATTAGATATTAGGATGCACTATGCTGCTTCCAGACCAGTGAAATTCAAAGAAGACTGGTTGGAGGCCTATGATGCCATGAGTTAAAAGTTTAGTAGAAATGTTCATCATAGTTTCATCTCTATTTGCTAGCAGAAACAGCAGCAGCGGCAGCAGAACACTGGCAATCCGCCTTCGTCACAGCCTCCCCCTGTGTCTAAGCCCATGGCCTCAGTTCATCATGTCCCTCGTCCCCCTCACACCCCACACGTCTCAGCGCTGTCCACCTGCCCTGGACGTGGAAAAATGGCCAAACTCCTCAATCCGGAGGAAATGACCTCACGAGACTACTACTTCGACTCATACGCCCACTTTGGAATTCATGAGGTACATAGTATAAAAATGTATGAAGTGATGGTTCACGTAATTTTCATCTTTTGATCATGATTTTTGTCAACGAGTAACATTTTACAGTCTTAGAGGGAAAAAAAGGATCCTTAATTGTTCTTTGGATAATTAAGTGGTCTTTGCTTCCCAGTGGGGTTCTATGTATAATCCCCTGTGAAAAAAAAAACATATTGTGGCAAAATCGTTATTATATTGTCAAAGGCTTTAACATGACTGGATGAGCTAAATCAGATGTCTGCAGTGTCGGCGCTGTAAATCTCTGTAGTGCACTCAAGCGCTCTTCAGCTCGTCCCTCTTCAAGAAATCATCGAAGCTGTCAAGGGTTCCCCTTAACAGAATGGGTTTGTGGGTTCTGTCAGTATTTTTTATATCGCATACTCCCATTCGAAACAATAATTGTTAAAAAAACTGTAACAGGTTTTAAAATGTGCTGCATGCTAACACTTTGTTTCCAAACCTAAATATCTTAATACATATTAAGTTTCCTGAAAATGTGTTCCGGTATCGTGATTTTAATCTTTTGTCATATTTCCCAACCCTAAAATGTTAGATGTTGTACTACTTGCGCTTAGTCACTTCTTGACTAATCTGTTATACAATTTTAGTCAGCTTTAATTTAGTTAGTTTTACAATTTAGTTCGTTTTAATCTTGAAACATACTGATGTTGCAAGGCTGTCCACTGAAAATATTGCTTGTGTCCATAAAGAAATTCGTTCAGTTGATGCATTTTGATGCAGTATATGAGACTGGCACATGTTGAGTTTTTGGGTCAGGTCGAGCTGTCTGCAGATAAAGGAGCTATTCCTGCTTACAGAGAAAAAGCAGGACGGGGAAGAGCAAGAAGGAGAAAAGAGACATGTGTATCAGATAATCCCTACAGAGTGATAATGATACCCATCTCTCTCTCTCTCTCTCTCTCTCTCTCTCAAAAAAAAAAAAAAAAAGAATAGCAGAATACAGTGCTTGGTGTCCTACATATCACACTGTACTCCTGTAGCAAGACTGAAACCGGAGAGCCTATGCTATGAATGGGTCTTTCAGTTTGCATGTGTTCCCTGCGCCGTTTTGAGCAGAGCGTTTATTTAGCATTTTTGGAAGGATTCTCCTGTTTTTAGTGTGTTTCAACACACTGAAGCTGTAATACATGTCAAGCTCTAGTTTTTGTTTTTTTTTTGGTTATGGTATGAATGCTTTTAACTGTGATAATTTAAAAGATATCAGAATATAAACAGAATACAATATAGAAAGTGATATCATTGGTAAACAGCCCAGGTATATGAGGAATAACATTTCAGTGCTGTACATTAAATATATACTATTTACAAACATGCTACATGTAAAACTTTTCCCCTTGACAGGAGATGTTAAAGGATGAGGTGAGAACACTGACCTACAGGAACTCCATGTACCACAATAAACACATTTTTAAGGACAAGATTGTTCTAGATGTGGGCAGCGGGACGGGAATCCTCTCCATGTTTGCTGCTAAAGCAGGCGCCAAGCACGTCTACGGGGTGAGAATACAACTTCGTCTCAGCACTAAGCACATTCGCAGAATCATGTAGCTTAGATTAGAAAAGAAGAATTACAACTTCATTAGTTACAGAGTTTATAAAATATCTGCACTGCATTATAGGACTATGCATATGAGAGTGTGAGAGTGAGTGGGAGAAAGACAACAGCTTCTTATTCAGTTCTTCACTATTTATAACTACTATGAGCTGATCTGTAACTACACTGGAAATAAAAGGAAACGGTTTGTAGTTACAAGAGTCAGGAATGGAAGTCTGGACCCACTCACAGATTTTAGGAGTTTAAGAGTTTTAAAAGGAACGGAACTGCTTTCGCTTTCTACAGTGTTCTAAAAATATTCACTCACTGACCACTTTATTAGGAACACCTGCACACCTGAGCAGACAAGCAATTATCCAATCAGCCAATCATGTGGCAGCAGCGCAATGCATAAAATCATACAGATACAGGCGAAGAGCTTTGGTTAATATTCACATCAAACAGCAGAATGGAGAGAAATGTGATCTCAGTGACTTTAATTGTGGCATGGTTGTTGGTGCCAGATGGGCTGGATTCAGAAACTGCTGATCTCCTGGGATTTTCACACATACAAGTATCTAGAGGTTACACAGAAGGGTACAAAAACAACCAAACAGGAAAACATTCACTAAGCAGCCTTGTTGATGAGAGAGGTCAAAGCAGATGGGTTTGAGTTGACAGAAAAGCTACAGACACTTAAATAATCACTCTTTACATCCATGGTGAGCGGAAAAGCATCTCAGAATGCACAACATGTCAGATCATGTGAAGAATGGGGTACAGCTGCAGAACACCACATCAGGTTCAGCCAAGAAAGGGAATCTGAGGCTACAGTACACTAAAAAAAATTCTATGGTAATTTACTGGCAGCTTGGGTTTATTACAGTAAAAGACTGAAATATTTTTACAGTAAAGTGTTGTCACATAATTTAAAATGACACATTGCATTTGTAGAATCCAACTGAGCTGAAGAGTTTTACTCAAGGACTCAGTCAACATAGTTTGGTGGTGCAGGGATTTGAACACACAACCATCTTATTGGTGACATGAATCCCTAATGACTGCGCCACCACTGCCTAACAACCACCACTGTTGATTCAAGACAGTCTTTTAATGGACTTAAATCAGCGCAATGCAAACTTGCAGTAATTTGTTGTTGTGGTCGCACAATGGGTAAGGTATTAACTACAGTACAGAAGGTTGTATGTTCAAGTCTCTAAACTGGCATGGTTGGGTAAGACCTTCAGCTCAACTGTATCCTGCATCAGCCAAATGAGTAAGCATGCTGGCTTATGTGTTATTTTATATAACATTAATATATTACATTACAGTACCATAAATGTAAATGTAAAACCCAAGTTGCCAGTAAATTACTGTAAAGATTTACAGGACTTTTTTACAGTGTAGGCACAGACTCACCCACACTGGACTGCTGAAGATTAAAAAAACAGCAGGCAGTGTTGGAATGAGGGGTTATCATAGCCTGTCTGTTTCTGTGTAAACTCTAGAGACTGTTGCATATGAAAATTTGAAATACTCAAAACGGCCCATCTGACAACAACTACAGATTGCCATGGTCAAATTCACTGAGATCACATATAACCTGCATTTTAATGTTTGCTCTGAGCATTAACTGAAACACTGGACCAGTATCTGCACGAGTTTCTGCATTGCCCTGGCTGATTGGATAATTTCATGGACGAGCAGATGTACTTATTAAAGAGGTTGGTGTGTGTGTTTTCACTGTCACAGAAGTTTATGAATGAGAGTGGGGCCTTACAGAGGCACCTCTGAACAAGAAGGAATGCTCTTGTGGTCTCATTTTAATTAGTCAGTCAAGTTCTGATCTGTGACCAGAGTTTAACACAAGAAAAACATAGACATCATGTAAACAGATACTCTGGAAAAGGAAGCTTGTGTTATGGCTCAAACTTCCAGGTTGCTATTGTATAATAGTCGGAGTACCAAACAGCGTATAGGAAGTGGAAATGACCAGGATAGAAAATAATAATAAAAACATATGTTGTTTTCCTTAAACAAAGACGACCTACGAAATATACAGTATATCACATTTTTCAGCACTAACATGTAACAGTGATAAATCCAATAGGATACGGAAAATCAAACAGGCATTAATAAGTTCAGATTAACAGAAATTGGATTATTGGTGTATCTTTTTGCAGTTAATCATATTTGCAGTTTGTCATGTCTATGTCTTTCTGCAGATTGAATGCTCAAGTATATCAGAGTACTCGGAGAAAATCATCAAATCTAACCACCTGGACCATGGTAAAAGCTAAACATCTTGTGTAAATGAGTATTTGTTGGAATAAAAGAAATTACTCAGGGGCTGTATTCAGAGATGGTGATGTAGCGTCCTCACCCCCAAACTCTAACACTGTGTGCCATGTAATTACTCCTCACAGGCAAATGAGTAATACCCAGTGATCCTCATAGGAGGATCTTACAAGGATACACACAATGTAGTTGGGAGAAAATGACCCATATAATGTCCTCATATGAGTGGGGTCTCCTGAGGTTAAGTCAATGGCTTAAATTAAGAAATGCACCAAAATGTACATGAGAAATTTGGCAGCTCATTCAAACTACTGTAATTACCTCCAAGCTTGACATGTATTTGTCACATAAAATTCTTGGAGAAGTTTTTGAGCTCCATCTAGACCAACCCCTTTCTAAAAAACGATTGTTGTTAATTGCATGGAGAAATGCAAAAAAAAGTTACATAGATATTAATATAGATACTTCCAGCACCAGGCATAAAAACCTCACCTTGAACTTCAAAGGAGATTTCATGTAATTGTTTTCTCTGCATTTCATTTTCACCCTTTCCTTAGATATTAATATAGATAGATAATATATTAATATCGATCAAATACATGCAAAAAGAAGGCAAATATTGAAATAAACATCTAATGGCAACAGAATTTACCATTTCTGCAATTTGCCTCAGTTAAGCAAAAACGCATTCCAAAACACGTGAATTTTTCACACCATTGAGATTTCCAGTAAGCATGCAGAATTAGCACAGTTTGCTGAAATTGTTTCTGTGTGCAAATCCTCACATTTTTTAAGGGTGATATTTATACATCATACAAAAGTTGCAAAAATATTGGGCTGCTATAGGAATGTCAAACAGATGCATGGATAATTCATGTAGTCATTTTTTTTCATAATGTCATATTTAGATTTTTAATGGTAAAGGGTAATGTACGTAATAAATTTGTTTAAGGTCACAGCGATGTATTAGAGACACTTCTCCATCATTTGGCAAACTTCACTCTGGATTAAGCGCATCATTAATTCTGAGGTCAGAATACATACTGTACGTATTAGATCAGTATTAACTCTGTTATGCACATCTAACTCTGAATACAGCGCTAATTGTTTATATGTGAGCTGAAATGTTTCTGATTTCTCTGAGGATGCAGAGTTTATGTTTTATGTTTATGGAGAGGAAAGGGTGACACGCTCACGATTAGCAAACAGCGTTTCTTTACACAGGAAAAAGCAGTCAGTTCCTTACTCACATCCTGTGGTGTGACAACGTTGTTTAAATCAGTTCTCAACGGTTCTGATGAATACAGTAATGCCTAAGTCAACGGGAGAGGACTCGTTGTAGTGTGCTTACACACACACACACACACACACACACACACACACACACACACACACACACACACACACACACACACACACACACAACTCTCTCAGCACCTTCTTCCTTTGCAATTAGTAACTGGAGACTGGCAGCTTGCCTGCTGGAAAAAAACATGATGGTCAGACAAAATGAAAGAAGTCCATAAAACCATCACCTTGAACTTCAAAGGAGATTTCATGTAATTGTTTTCTCTGCATTTCATTTTCACCCTTTCCTTAGAGCAAGATCTGTATGTCTAATCTTCATATACACACAATCTTTATATAAGGCATTTTTTTGTACATTTCTATATGTGTGTTCATGTCTTGCAGTTATTACCATCTTTAAAGGGAAAGTAGAGGAGACAGAACTGCCTGTGGATCAGGTGGACATTATTGTCTCTGAATGGATGGGATACTGTCTTTTTTATGAGTCCATGCTGAAGACTGTCATCTACGCCAGGGACAAATGGCTGGTTAGTAGCTGTGTTCACAGGCAGCCTAATTATCTGTTAATAATTCCATGTACAAAAAACTGCCATGTATACAACTCAATAGAAATAGTTCAAACCAATTTAGGCCAAACTGAATGAAATTTCTATCTGACTGAACAAAGTGGGTTAATATGCTTTAATAATTTATTAAATAGAAGAATAACAGCCTTATAAATCTTTGTGTATGATTGTTTTCACTACCTGAATCAGCATGTACTTTCTGTTCATGTATGTTTGGACCAATGTGCTCCTTGTGCATGGTTAGTACAGTAAGCATCAGTTTATTTCCCAATCATTTTTCTCCCAGTTTGGACATCCGTCAATGCCTCACCCACCAGCCAACGGTTAGCAACCAGGGAGGTTGATTATTGACACTGGCTTCCTCTGAGACATGAAACCATCCAACCGCATCTTTTCAAACTGCTGCTCATGCTGTGTCACAGGGCAGTGGAAGGCTGCGTCCACATTACCGGGCTGAAGTGACTGAAATCAGATATTTTTTTACTTAATGCAACACAGATCTGATCTTTTCAGGGCCGTGTGGACACATAAATTGAGTACCTTTCATATGTGGTCTTAAATCCAATACGTGTCTGAACTGTGCTCATGCGAGATGAACGAGAGCAGTCAGATCAGAGTTCTTGTGTCTTTTTGCCTTCACGCATGCAGGGTGTTCTGTCAATTTGTACTACCTATCAAGATTTGCTACTTAGAGGTTGTGTGTTAGGGTTAAAGTTAAGATTTTAGGGTTAAATTTAAGTTTTAAGACTTAAGATTTTAGAGTCTATTGGTAGCATTTATTCACACTACTGGAACATTTTTTAACAAGGTTGCACAAATTGTCAGAACAACAAGTTCTGTGCAACAATACAACAGTGGAGCTACAGCTGATTAATTGTTTGCCATCCTCCAGAGCAAAATGCGATTCATATATTAGCTACTAGTAACTAGTATGTCCATTTTAGTGGCTTTAATACCATGAGTTTATTTTAGTTTTTTTTTTTGTTGGAAAAAATGTGCCCATTCATGCCATTTCAACGACAGATATGCTCACATTACAGTTAGATACAGGTCACTTGTAATTATGAACGTGAACCATTAAGATTCGATCTGAGCAAAAAAAACAGAATTCAACAATGTGACTGAAGAATGGCGGCTGTGTGGCTGTTCGTCTGTGTCGGCCCTGTGGTGGACTGGCGACCTGCCCAGGGTGTACCCCGCCTCTCACCCCAAGATGCTGGGATTGGCTCCAGCTTCCCCGCCACCCAGACGGATAAAGCGCTATAGATAATGGATGGATGGACTGAAGAATGTGAACGTAGCCAAATACACTCTGAGGCACTCTGCCCTGTCCAACATACTGTACATGAGCTCACAGATGCCCAGGATTCGCTACTGTTGCTGGGATTCACAGGGGAGGGAGAGTATGCCATCCCTTCCACCAACACCAGTTCTGCTCCTGGGATTCACGATTCTAACTTGCGATCTCTTGATGATAGAGCACTGAAAACTAAAAACTTTCATTAACTTTTGCAGACCACGGTTGTGGTTAATGTTGATAACATTATGATATGAGGAACAAATGAAATGTTGACTGACTTTACTGTGGTCACCAACATCTTGCTATTTGTTAAAAAATTGCACAAGGATAAAAATAATTAAAAACTCATTAAAAACACAAGATTAAATGCACTCATGCATTTCTCATCACTGTAACTTTGGCACTAAAGTGCGCTCTCGCTCTCTCATGCACACAACGTTGGATTCCGTATAGCGTAGAAATGAAAAAGGGTTACAAAATGTCCAGTTTAGGATCCATAAACAGTTTATCAGTATTTTGCTATGAGATTAAATTTACTTGGACTTATAAAAAATCTTGCATGTAAACATTACCAGAGAGTGTTATATCTGTATCTCTATTGTATATGATTCTCAAATAAAATCAATGTTATTCACAGTGAATCATTACAGAGGACAGAGTGTAATGAATAAATATTTGCTGCATATATAAGAGGAACATGTGTGCTTTGTGCACAGAAGAGGGTTAGAGAGTGTGAGTGCACATGATAATGATATTTGGATATGGCACTTGTGTGAAATAAATATAATAATTGTTCGGTGACATAAGTGATATGATACTGACCTCTTTCAGAAGCCCGGAGGGTTCATGTTCCCAGATAGAGCAACACTACACGTGGTGGCTATAGAGGACAGACAGTACAAAGACTTTAAAATCCACTGTGAGTATACACACCCACCACACCAACACACCATTTAATCAATAAAGACAGGTAGAGAAGCAGCTGTAGAGTCCCTCATAGGCTTTTGGGTCAAACTAGAGTTTCTCACTCCTTCAGGTTTTTTTTTAGAGGAAACCTAACACTCATCTTCAGCCAGCATGAGTTCTGGACTGGGCTTGTTCACAAAGCAAGAAAGCCAGAAGTGACAAAACGTAACTAATCAAATCTTTGGGAAGAAAGAGGATAGTAATGTCTCCTTGCACGCACAACAGATGGTGTCGGTTTCTTGTTCGCAGAATGTCTCATGAGCTCTGCCTCGTAACAAAACCCATCGACTGCACCCACTCTTTTCATTTTTCCTCCTTATGTCATGTGAACATGCATGGTATCACTTTTACATATCTAGTTTAACATTGCATCATATTCAAAAGACTGTACAGTGCCCCCAGAAAGCCTAGAGGTAAACACGCCTCCTTGCAAAGAGATAAGCATACATAACAAGAATACACCACAAGGTCAAACTGATGGACAGCCTTATTATTATTATTATTATTATTATTATTATTATTATTATTAATTCTGTGTTGTTTTTTTCATTATTATCTCCTTTAAGAACAAACCAATTCAACATCACCTAAAATGGTCAATGCAGCCATGTGCCAATTCTTAATTATTAATTTACATTAGTTATATTTTAATGGTTATCTCGGTGGATGTCAAACATATGGCATCAGATCATCATACCTTCTTACAGCATATGCTCAGAACTGATGACTCTGCCAAAGAATCTCAACGTTAGCATCCATATTTCACACACTGACACATTACACAAGTGCTCGCACCTCCTCTCATCCTCCTGCTCTACTCTGCATTCGCATTTGCTGCGTTTACTTTTATTTCATCCTACACTTTGCTTATAATAGATTTATACTACGGTGCTGCTGAATTCTGAATTCCTATTCCTATTCATTTTCTACAACAGTAGATTCTGGTGCAATTCAAATCACAGATATAGTTATAGTTATTTTTCTTTTCTAGTAACTTGTACATGATGTGAAGGTTGACTTGCGTGTTGAACGATCCATGTAATCGACGGCCAATCATAAATGGATGTTTAAAAACTATGGTATTTACAAAAGACAAACATGTTGATATGTACTTGTTAATATGTCGAATCTTTCTGCGAGCAGACATTTATTTATCGCTTGTGGAAGGAGTCTCCAGTCTCCAGATCTTAGGGGCTAACTTGTTTCATGGTCATTCCACAACATCACATGTAACTATAAATGGTTAAACATGATAATGCATGTTAGTTAATACATTTAATTAGAGGTCAAATTGCTGTGGTATTAGAGGAATAAAACATTCAGCATGTGGTAATATTGGAAAACTTGAACTTCCCTTTCTTATTTACTTTCCTGTAACAGCGCACCGCCAAGTGTTTTATTCCTTGTATAGTAATGATCGTCTCTCCAACTGACGTTAGGGTGGGAGAACGTGTACGGCTTTGACATGACCTGCATTCGCAACGTTGCCATGATGGAACCACTGGTTGATATTGTGGACCCAAAGCAAGTGGTGACCAACTCCTGCCTTATTAAGGTAGGAATATTCTGTTTTTGCAAGTGTGTGGGTTGGCAGACGTAATATGAGAATGTGAATATGAGTGTTTGATCTTTTTGTGAAATCCCTCATCTGATTCATAGAGCAGATTGACTAGGCGCTACCTCAGGACACATGCTGTGTGAGTGTTACATAATGACCTGATGATCATTAAGAGGGTTTCTGATGACTGGCTGCTAATCTGTTCTCATTTCTTCTGTGGTTGGTGCATCCACACGATAAGACCAAAATATCACTCTGGTCACTCTGCTAAGGAGTGGCGTTCAGTGTGTTGGTGAGAATTTAAAACCAAAATTATGCATGCTGGGTATCAAACCTCGGAATTATCAATGGACTTAGAGGAAAACTCACATATGTGATATGAATTTTTTGCGATTCTGGTGCTCATTTGTTAGTTGGTGCTGTTTCATTTGTGTGAAGATGTTGTCACAGGAGGATGCAGGAAGTCAGGTTTTGCTGTTAGCCACTAAAAACAAAAGAACAAGAGACAGTCTTAAAGATTAAAGCTCTGCTGCATCACTCTATTCAGAATAGATGACGCAAGGACTTAACACCACTGGCACCGCTATCAGCAGGTAGTCAAATCATTGTCAGTAATGTAAGAAACCATTAAGTGAAAATCAACACGTCACAAATTTATACTACAAAGTGAGCTCAAAATAAATCTTATATGCCACTGAATATGTTGCTAATTGCAATAGGGTGGGGTTTTTCCTGCTCAGAAAGATGTAAACTTGTGATGGAGAGATGCATTCCTGTATCGCCCTTGTTCATCCATTTGTTTTAAATGTTTTTTTTAATTTTTTTATTATTTTGTTGTAATGGACAATGGTCCAGCACCTCTAATTTGTTGTAACTACAAGATTTCACCCAAATCATGTTTTAGGTCAAATAAATACACAAATAAAGCAATGGAATGCCATTTGAGGAAAAAATAGAGAAATATAAAATTATAAAGTAAATCATATGACTCATCCATGGACATGTTTTTGTTTTAAAGGTCACAATCTACATGCCAAAAACCTGGTAGTCATGGAAGCTGAACAAGATTAATTATAACAGATTAACCATAAAGTATAAGAGAGCAGTACTTTGGTTATTTGGTTAAATTGAGATTTAAAGTTTAAAGATTTGACATGTCAAAAATTGATCCCATTTCAAGTATATATCTTGTAATTGTCTTCTTGCGCCCTAATCCTGACCCCGATTTCTTTTTATGAGCCACCAGTTTGTCATTCATTGGACAATTTTGATAATTAGCACACATTTTCTGCCTGAAAATATTTTGCATTATTATTTTCAGGGTGTTCATGACAACATTCTTTCATTAGTCAAAATATCATAGAGTAGAGGTGACTACAGAATAAAGGGCAGAGATGAAACACGGTGCCAGACAGATTAAAGTAGAAAGCTTGAGAGAAATCTCAGCATCACTGCCTATTCACATGGTGTATTCATGAAGTACCTGGAGGATAAGTGTGTGAAATGAAGAATGGTGTGTCGTCTCTCTGTTAGGCTTACTGAATGACATGAACAAATGGGAGGGTGAAGGAAGTTAATGATCTGCTGTTTATATAATGATGAAAGGCATAAGGGACGCTTTTCTCCATCATCGCCAATCCTCTAATGTTTCCCTCTAATGTTTTAGAGACATGAAGGCTTAGTATTGTGTAATGTTAATAGATTGAGCTTAACAGGATTGTGCAAAGACTTCAGTGGAGGCAAGTGTTTCAATAGGATTTTAGTGTATAAAAATAACCATATAGAAAATAATTATTTTTGCAGTTATATTGACATAATGTAATCAGTATTCAGATATGATAGAAGTTGTAAAATCTTTTTAATTCAGTAAGTGTAACCATAAGCAGACTAAGTTCCCTTTAAGGTTTTACAGTTGCAACCAAACAATGTCTGGTCTCCAGAGATAGCTGTGGGTTTTACACAGGTTTTTCCACAATTGCATTTTAAGCATTTAACCCCTTAAATAGGGCACTATTTGTTTTAAGACAAAAGGAAATGGGCTCATGCTTATGCAGCCTCCTTCCTGTACAGGAAAAGATTAACAGCTACATTTATTAATTCATTCATTCATTCCTCATCAGTAAGTGCTTTATCTTGGTCAGTGTCATGGTGGAGCCAAGGCCTGTCGCAGGACACTGGGCACAAGGTGAGAATACACCCTAAATGGCCTGGCAGTGCATCACAAGGCTTCATTCACACACTCACACCTATGCGCAATTTAGAGTAGCGAATTCCCCTGCCAGTTTTTGGGAAGCAGGAGGAACTTGGAGAACCAAGAGGTTTTATGTGATCTGTGCCGGTGTGTGCTTTGCAGGAGGTGGACATCTACACAGTAAAGTTGGAGGATCTGGCCTTCACCTCAGCCTTTTGCTTGCAGATCCAGAGAAATGACTACATCCACGCTCTTGTCACCTACTTCAACATCGAGTTCACCAAGTGTCACAAGAAGACTGGCTTCTCCACAGGTTCGCTTCCACCTACCAACTACGACAAACTACACCTTAGAAATAAAGCTGCTATTACAGAATACAATCATTCCTGTCCTCATTTATGAATAAACAAACACACACATATAGATTTTACTCATTTATCTCTCACATTCTTAGCCCCCGATGCTCCGAGTACTCACTGGAAGCAGACAGTGTTTTACCTAGAGGATTACCTGACAGTGAGGAGAGGGGAGGAGATCCTGGGCAGCATTGCTGTCAAGCCCAATGAAAACAATGAGGTGAGTCAGTGAACAAAGAGAGAAAAAACAGAGCGAAAGAGAATGAGAAAAAGCATAGTGAGGATTTAACATTCAGACCTAAGACGTGATGCCACAAACAGGCACTATTCAGAAGCAAAGAGAGAGTTGAAACCGTTTTTGGAAACCGAGGTGTGGAGTTTTTTTTTTTACAAGGCAGACATCAAACAAAATCATTAAATCATTGGCATTTTTTTTAAAGCCTGGTCAATTTTACAGTATCATGCACAATAATAGATAGTGTTGGATCAAGTGCTATTTTGTAAGCTATGAATGATGAAGCCATACTGGTAAATTAAGTCAATTGTGACTCTTCAAGCAGAAATATACTGGCATTATATTGAACACCTATTAGGTTGCTTGTGCTTTTGCTTTTATTTTTACATCAAATCACATCATGAAAAAAAATACAGTATGGCTTCGGGTTCTCCCGATTTTTTTCTAACACCTCTACTAAAAAAAAAGTGTCTATCTTGGTGTGACTAACTCACAGGTAATTTACCTAATCTGACTGGGGAGCCCAGAAATTCAGTGGAAGCAGATGCGTAACCTGAGGCTGACTATGTGTAACTTTTCACACGTAAAAATTGATGTAACTTTTCAACTTAAGTCAATCATTCTGAATAAATCCTATGTTAAAGAATTTTAAGTCCCTCCTTTAAGTCTGTGTTTTCATCTAGCGTGACTTGGACTTCACCTTTGAGCTGGATTTCAAAGGGCAGCTTTGTGATGCAGCGATTTCCCATGACTACAAGATGCGGTAGGATTCCACCAGAGGGAGACTTTCCCTAACAGCTCGAGCACCCAGAGAACGACACAGGAGGCTGTGATACGCTCTGACCAAACAGGAGAGACCATCAGCAGAATATGAGCCAGTGTGAATCACATACAAAGAGCAATAGTGTCATCAGTCCTCCAGTTCAGCAAAACTACCAGTCTGTGAGAGAGCATCGCTCTGAATGTAACTGTCAATGACCTTGAGAATGTCTTAGTTGTCCTTTATTTTATTAAGAAAGCATGAACGCAAGTGCAGTGTTGAATAGTAATCTACAAGGAAATGTGATAAAAAAAAATGAGGCAAAATGCCCAAAAAGATGAGTACAGTAACCGGATTTACAGAATGAGCATTCTTATAGGAGATAGCATGGACGAAGGTTTTAAAAGTAAGACATTAGATTGCTTGTTTTCAAATATTTCATTTATGCTTCATTATTACTAAACATATTTAATTGTTTCTTCAGGTTTTTTTTTGTTTTGGTTGTTGAAGGACTGATATACTGTAATTGGCATGTTTTATTCCACAAGATGATTTTTCAAGGTTTTCTTTTTTCTTTTTAATTTAAAAAATGTTTTTTTTGGACTAATTCTAAATCAACATTTTATGCAAACATTTGTTAGGAATTTGGGATGCTGGAAATGGTAAATAAATCAGAGTGAAAAAAAGTGCATCTAGTTGATTACACTTATTAACCCAGTTTTAATTTATTTAAAAATATTTATTTAAAAAATGTATTACACCATAATTCTATACATCATGTACAAGAAATTACATATAACAAATATATATATGTACATGGAATGACAGTAAAAAAAAAAAAAAAAAACACCTAATAATTTAGTACATAACTTGTAGACAGAGAATGTAGACAGAGACTCTTAGTAGGAGTGTTGGTCTGTTACTTTCATGCCTACTCATATGACTGCTCATACCTATTCATACCTATTCATACCTATTCATACCTATTCATACCTATTCATACCTATTCATGCCTATTCATGCTTATTCATGCTTATTCTCTAAGGCTGATACATGGCATTCATGCTTGTAGTCAGTAGAGCTCATGGTTGTATTTGAATCCTAAACAGAATCATCTGCACTACATCTCATCAACTAGTTGTCTAGTTCTACCACTTATTGTCACATGAGTACATAGACCTGTATGAATAACACTTTTGTCAGTCTAAACCTGCAACAACAGCATATGATGGATGGATTCTTTTCAAATAACGTTTCCTAATTATAGCTTAGCTGCTCATATGCAGCACTTCTTCTCATATGCTACACATTTAGTATATAGTGTGTGTGTGTGTATATGTGTGTGTATGTGTGTGTGTGTGTGTGTGTGTGTGTGTGTGTGTGTGTGTGTGTGTGTGTGTGTTCACATGCAGCAGGTTTTCTTCTTCAGTGGCTGATCCACCAGCAGCACTGTGTTTCCCCAAACTCTGTCCTCCTGCTCCTTCAACACTCTGATTCAACACAACAAGATATACACATCAGGAATTAAACAATACACAAACAGGATTTAAAAAAAAGAACGTCTTTTAATTATATTCCTAAATTAATATACACTTCCAACTGAAACAACCCTTTATCAGATAAAAGCATTTCTTCATTTAGAATAATACATTAAAGTTTATCCTAAGCTAGTGGTTCTCAAAGTGGGGACCAGGAACCCCCAGGGGTCCTTGAAGTATATCCAGGTGGTCTGTGATTTAAAAAAATCTCACTATACTGAGTTCTTGAATGGATTTAATATAAATCATAACTCCAAAATAAGTCGGCTTATAAATATACTAGAATCTAAGTATTCTTTTTTAAATAAAAACATATTCTGTAAGTGGAACATTCAGGAGATAAAAAGCTCTATAGCTCTAATAAACAGCAAATATGAATTAATATATTAATAGCAAACAAATATTAATGTACATATTTAAATAATCGAATTCTTTAGAATCGTTCTTGTTCGGAGTTATACTAAGAGGTTACACTAAAAATCAAATAAATATAAATAATACAATAATCACAATATTCTTAAGGATTACAGTAAAGTCAATAGAAGCAAGATGTAGTGCAATCAGTATAAAACATTAGAAAATTGTGCATAGTATAAAAATGTGAAATATTTACAACACAGACTTCTTGGAGCTCTAATTGTCTTCAGAATGATTTAGTGCACAGCACATGTTAATGTCTCACAGTATGCCATTTTCATCAACCTGGAAAAGGTGAAAGCTAGACAAACTGCAAGTTCTATTAAAAATCCAACAATACATATTTCAACTGTAAAGAGAAATGTATATATTCCCTATGGTCCCATTCATAGACCTGTCTGGATACTGTTTAGTTTGCATTGCTGCTATTAGCTCAAGAAATGCAAACAACTGAGCAACACATCTTGGCAGAATGAAAAAATAGGCACATGACGCATTTTATAGCTCACTCGCCTACAGCCTTTCCCTGATTGCTGGAGATTTGTTTTCTACCTTTGCTTTCTCTCTCACAACAACATTTGCACCAAGTAACTGGATTCCCTCCAGTTTCAAGAATACCTGCCACCAAAATGATATAAATACATCAGCTGTTTTACACTTTCACTCGAAAAAGCAACCCACAATAAATTTCTTACACCCACATCTTCCTGTTATACACACACTGCTGTGGTTGGCCATCTGAAATACACACATCTCTCTGATTAAAATCATTACGGAAATTAGAGAAAGTAATGTTAATTATTAGGGAATAAAACACTTGGGTGTGTTCTGTTACAGACGCATTAATCTTTTAATATTAATATATTATAATATATTTAAAAAATTTTATTAATATTAGTTTATATTAAATATTTAATATTAATAACCTGTCAGCAAGACAGGTCCCTGTTATCGATTATGTTATGGCAGATATAAACAGTTGTTCCCTCACCAGCCTCTCCTTGAAGTAGAAGACAAAAGAAATCCTCAAAGTTGTATGTTGCCTGGTTACAGAGAAACCGGGCAGCATAAAATCCTCTGTCCTGAAGACTAACACTGACACTGGAGCCAAATAAATGTCTCCTTATACAAAGCTTCACCCGATCAATGACTACTTTTCTTTGTTATTATAAAATGTTTATTATTAGCCATGAAAGCATCCACCATACAAGGCCATAGAAACAATACCATACTAGAATGAGCACATAAAAAATAAACCTGTGCTGCTGTTATAAAAAATCGATCAAAAACTTCTGACCAATCAGATTAGAGAATTCAACAGCACTGGGATATTATTAGTGTTGAGCAGGAAAATGTGTTACTGTTCATTTTTACCTGGCTAGGTGTACCATCGCCTCGAGCACATTGTAGCCTGTATAAGCACTGCACTCGTAGAACAACAGACATGCTTCCTGTTAAACATGACAAAGAAAATATGATGGTATTTCTGCAGTCCAGTGAGCACAACTCTATGAAACCACTTTGTACTGTGAGTGTTTAAAGCCTTACCTTAGCAAGCTTTTCCCCTTCCCCAGTTGCCACCTGTCTCATACTCTCCCTGTCTGATTTGTTGCCCAGAAGCATGATGGGAATTGGGCTCCCGACTGTTTCCTGTATGCTCACCAGCCAGGGGCGTACAGACTTAAAGCTTTCCCACAGAGTGATGTCATAAATCACCACAACGCCATCAGCCTTGCGGAAAAACTGCTTGGTGATGCTTCGAAACCTGCAGGAAAACCAGACAAACTGCACCTCTACACTGTTGTTCATACACACAGAAGGGTTACAGATCATTCATCCAACCAGTGTGTTTATATATAACCTTTGTTTGATCTGCTGTCCTTTTAATGCATGGAATGTTTAGCATTATTGAATGACTAGCTATTAGTAAAAACAATAGTTAATAGACATTATCAAAATGAAGCTTTACAGAAATCTGGATGTAGATTTTATTACTTTTTTATTTTATTTTTTGAATAAGCAATGAGCAAGCCAGTGGAAAGAGTAGCAAGAGAAGACTTCTGACACAACAAAATAAAGTACCCTTGAGAGGAACCAGACTCAAACTGGATCCCATCCTCTTCTGGTGACACTGAATAATTTGATTAAAAATCGTCATCCTTGCACAACCGCATGCTATAAAATCAAAAGGTACTAAGTGTGTTGAAAGGATGTTCAAGATAAGGATCAGCATCTTGATAATTACAGTTTTGAAGTATAATCTGGCTTCTCAAATGTCCAGTTTGGCATGTTGTCAAATTCCATGCCATAGTCACAGAAAGTAATACTGTGAAAGACACCAAAGAATTTATAGACACATCTTTGAAGCAGACAATTCACCTCTCTTGTCCTGCAGTGTCCCACACCTGGAGAACCACTTGACTGTCCCCCAGATTCAGGGTCCGCACGCTGTAGTCAATGCCTTATATAGAAACAGAATTATTCACACTCTGTGTCTGAAACACTCAAGTTAGAAATAATGGTGCAGTATCAAAAAGTGCATAATCAAACCATGGCCATAAGAAGCAAATAATTGGGATCATTAGTCCAAGATAACAGCTTTTGTTGTGCAGGGATACTGATTCAGTGAGTAAGAGGATAACCCATATAATAAACAACTAATAGAGCTTGATATAATTGCCTGGGAAATGTGTATGAGATCTCAGAAGGCATATTCTTTAGCAACTTTTATATAACAATAAAGTTATATACACAGCAACATGCTCAGTCCAGAGACATAAACATTAACACAGATTTTCTGGACTATTTGTTCTCCTTGTCTGTCTTTCTTTCACACACAGTTATGACAATATTTTCCAGATTTTACTGAAATTTGCACCTTAATTAGAAAATGTGTACTTACATATATTTGTCCTTTATGACCATGCATAATTTGAGACATAATTCAAATTCAATTGCGAAAAGTGTATATACATTTACATTTGTGTGCAACAATGAACAAAGGCTTCCAAAATTAAAATGCATGATCTT
The DNA here is from genome assembly GCA_030068235.1 of Notoglanidium macrostoma. NCBI lineage: Eukaryota > Metazoa > Chordata > Actinopteri > Siluriformes > Auchenoglanididae > Notoglanidium > Notoglanidium macrostoma. The sequence goes on from JAQQZR010000004.1 coordinate 5,997,471, forward strand.
GTCTGATTCTGCTAAATTGAAAAAGTATTAGTGATTCTTTCCATTTGTGATTGCACTCATCCTCCGATGACAACCTTGCCAAAAATAAAACATTTTTGCTTTTGCTTTTTCATTTTCAGTATCTGTGAGGTGGACCTGTCAATCAAACACTGTAGTGCAGGGCATGTTCCAGAGGACAAACAAATCATTATAAACTTTTGGCAATGGTGGCAGATAGTCTTGAAGTGAGAATTAGGACATTTTAATGCTCTGTCAAAAAATTTCATTTTTATTATGCGTATAGGAAATGCAACTGCAAATACATTTTTGTATTAGCATTTTCTAATAAGAATCTAAACAAAGTTCAAAAGTGCTGCCATATGCAGTCACGACGCAAACTTTTCTAAAAGCTCATGCTGTCTTTTAAACTCTCAAAATGAGTTGTGTAACAGGAAAAGGCAGAGGTGGTTAACCACTTAAAGCTTGTAGAACCTCTTTGGGCATAAAATTAGTAGGCTTATGAATTCTTCTGATGCCCAAAAAAGGCCATTAAGAACACACTCACGCTCATCTCTGAATATGTACATGTTAAATAATAGACAGACGGGTTTGCAAGTTACCAAGATAAGGTAGAAGTTAAATGATATTATGTCATTTCATGGCAGTAAATCATAACTCACTGAACTGAATGAATTTTTGTATTTCTATCATTCACCTCATCATCACTTGGATCATAATTGTGATTATAAATATAGACTAAGACTCACCCACAGTGGCTGTAGTGTCTGCGTGGAAATGGCCATCACAGAAACGGTGTAGTAAAGCAGTTTTACCCACACTTGAGTTTCCCACAAGAATGGTTTTAAAGAGGCGTTGTGGGGTGGACACAGGACTTTCCACTGGACCCTGAGGACATACAGCACATAAAGTGATCATAAACTTGAGGAGGTGATATATGCAATATGTTAATATGGAACTCTAAGGAGTAACATGTTATGTCTTAAAAGAAAACTCCACCCTGAAAGTCATTAAATATGTTTATACTTAAATAATGTGTTTAGTGATTCTGGTGCTAATCTCTTGGTTGGTGTTGTATGTTCACTATTCTCCTGAGCAGTTAGCACTTCTGGGATAGACTCTAGGAGTGCTAGAAATGCTAGACTCTAAGATCCTGTACCACTCAAACAGTCCATCTTTGCTATTAGTTTCTAAAAACAAATGCCACTGACACCACAATCTCTAGGTAGTCAAATAGCATTGTGGGTGTGTGAAAAATGAAAAATGACCAATATTTTGATGACAAAATTTTGAATTAAAAAATGTAACTAAAATTACACTAAAAACTTAAATAAATAAAATTTAAATAAGAAATTGCAATTATAATATAAATCATGGGTCAGTGAAGGTCATATGTTAATTTAAAAAGAGTAATATGCAATTCATTAATGGTGGAAGACATCTTAATCTTTCTTTTTGCATAAATTTGTATTACTGTTCTTTACATTAATTCTCTGTTTTCTTAACTGGTTTATATTTAATGTTTAAGCAGTTATTTAGGTCCATATTTCCATCTTGAAATCCTAGACAACTTTAAGCTTTTGTACGAACCATTAGACTTTAATCTTTCTTTTTAGTTATAAATCTTTCAGTACTTCTGAAAGTCACTCTGGATATGAGTACTTGCCAAATTATTAATTGTAAATGCAAAACTGCTTTTGCAATTATATAAATAGACTGTCATTTTTACATAATTAATGATTTTATCAAGAACCACCCTTTACCTTCTGCAAAGCCTCCTTGCCTACTGGCTGGCCCCTCTTTACAGAGGCCAGGGGCATGTTTGAGGGACACATGGGGCTCATCTGCAGATCAATCTGGGACCCATTTTCCTCATTCATCTGGTGGAAGAAATGATAGGGTTCTCCTTCTAGCAGGTGTGGGAGGTGGTCCTCCTCGATGGAGATAACCCTGTGGAATGGTGGAAAATCTGCTACATTGAGGTCTGGGTTCTCAGCTACTGAGTCCCCACCAGCACTCGCAGTATGCTTGGCTGCTGCCATCATTCCATCTTCACTGGAGGAAGAGTGTGGGCTAGAGCTACGAAATGAGGTCTTCCTGTTAGGGTGCCGAGTCATGTCTGTAGCAGCGTCGCTAGTGTAAGATGAGCGATAAAGAGAGATAAAGAGATAAAGTGTCTCTGAATGTGCGTTTTTAACTCAGGAACTGCTCCATGCAATGAAAAAGAGAGAAAAAAAGAGAAAATCCAACAAATCTAATAGATTTATTCTAGAAAACAAATAGTTATAGTTCTCACAAATATCTCTCACCTCTCTTTAGTCTTCTTTCTGTCAGAATGAACAGTTAAGTTTGCAGCTGGTCCCTCTTCAAGTGTGGCTTTTTTCAACAATTTGCTGCATTTCTGTACACAATAACATGAAATGTTCTTTGTTGACATTTACAACATGTACAGTATAAATATATTAACAGGGTATTATGTGAACACTTACCAAAGAGTCTTTTTCATCTTTTAAATGTTTATTCATTTCTCTGAAAGAGCAAACTTACTGTGAGAGAGATGTTAATATTTACTTCAATCAGTGCATGTGTATGTGCACATACACGGCTTACCTGAGCAGGTCTAATTGATTAACTAGGTTTTGTTTCTCTTTCTGCAGTCTCTCTGTCAGTCTGTACACCTCCCTGTGTGAGAGAGGTTTGGCTGTGAGTGTGTGTAGTGCATCAGGGTAAATAAGAAGATAAAGGAAATGCGCCTGTATCTTTATTTGTTTAGTGCTTGAAAAATCCATATCTGTCTGTATTCTGGTTACATTCAAAGCGGATATGGCTTAAACTGGGAGATTTTTTTATTAACTCTGTCATCACTAGAAGTAGCAGCAAAGGTAGCAAATAACAGTGGCAGCAATGCCAACACTGTTAGCATGATGTGTGAATTTTGGCTATAAGAGTTCCTTGACTTCAACTACGTCGCTCAAGTCCGTATTATACATAGAATGTAAATGTGTCAGTGTTATGGGTATGTGCTTACATTTCTTTTTCTTGCTGCTGTCTCAAGTCTTGCTCCTGCAGTTTGGCCAGTTGCTCCTGAGCCAATGACAACTCATGACAGGTGTGGTCCAGCTTGCATGAGAGCTCCTGATTGGTCGATTTCAATTTTATGTTTTCCAACTGACTTTCCTTGTGTTCACTGTGTAGCTCTTGACATTGTTGTTCCAACTGGAGGAAAACATATCAGATATAACAGGTTATTTGCAAGCAATAGCTATATCTCTCGTTAAAGGAATAATTGTTACTGTATTTGTATCGGTTACAAACCATTATAGAAAACAAGATTTTTGACATATTTCCCTGTACTGGTATATTAACAATACAGCCTGTTTACCCATAATCAGTTACAAATGAAGCTGCTGGACAGTCAGTGACTGAGTGTGGGTTAATGCATAACAAATGTGATCAGAGTAGTCAAAGTAAAAATGGAAGCTTCTGCCTAATTGCACAGCAATACCAATCTGAATGACTTTTTACTGTACTGCTGCAGTGCTCAAAAGCTAGATAAAACTAACAGCTTTGCTAAAACTCTTTCATGTCAGTCCTCTTTATATTTACAGTGTTAAAGTTATCGTTCATTGCAATTGCTTGCACAGTAAACAGAAATTAGGTTGAATTCCTTTAAGATCTATCAGTCTTCATTTTGATAAAGAGGTGTAGCTTAGATTATAATAGTGGAATTTTCTCACTTTGCAAAATATGAGCTACAACATCTGTTGGACATGTTCTTGGCATTTCTAAACCTGCCATAGCTGCACTCACCCTGCTCTGTTTGAGGAAGAGCCACTCAAGTTCTTGCTCTTTGCTGCTCAACTGCTGTTGCAGATCCTGACGTATAAAGTCCTACAGAGAGCGAAGGCCACCGGTTACAAATTTGTACATACCATTTTGCTACTTTAACACACATCTCCAAAGGAATATAACTGATCTGGCAAATGTATAGTATAAATTATATATAGCATATAAAATGTATAAAGTTAGCTTTGCCAACTATAATTACAAGTAATTTTAATAAAGGGAAACTGTATTTCACCTTGTGACTCAGTCGATCTTTCTCATTTTTTATCTGTTGCTCCATTTCCTCGTACAACTGCTGGATTTCACCATTGTGTGTTGCAGCTTTCCTGTTTAAAAGAAAACGAACATATTTTGCTCATTTATATTCACCTCAAATATAAGTGAATTGCAGCGTCTCAGGCACAAAGAGTGATCAAAGTTCTTAATGAAAAGCTATCTTTTATCTTTTCAAAACTTGTGACTAAGTTACAAGTTTCTTACAGAAACAGCCACGGTAATACAATATGCTTATGTCAGCATGTTGACATGAGATTATTATCAGTGCCAAATAATATCACCTGTGGTTTTCATACTTCTGCGGAAGATAATATGAATGTAACACAACTTAAACACAAACTACCAGACTGCTGACTTCATATGCCTTTATACTTTATACATCACCAACCAAAAACATAGACGACAACTGACGTACAGCATTATACAAGACCAGAAGGGTTCACAAATCTGGTGATTGAAGCAAATCCTCAGTACCAACTGAATACTTCTCGTCAGTTCAGAAACTCCAATTTCACTATAAAGCGCACTTCTTTCAGTGAACAATTCAGAACTATCGATTCTCTAAAGAAGAGGTTTGCTAATTTTTCAGTCTAAGGCTCTCTTTGTAGATAGTAAGTGTCACAGCAGCTCCCAAACCACCCTGAACAGACAAGAGATGTGGAGCTGATGTGAGGGCCGTAAATTCTGATTGGTCTACTATTTTTTAACCAAGGACCACTTTTTTTATAAAATTTTGTTTTTTTACAGCGCCTGTGGCAGAGAGCTGCTTCTCTAAAGACAATGTGGATTTAATCCCACTTGCTGGACAGCCAGTTCAATGGGGTTATAATTGTATGTATACAATGTAAGTAGTTTGAGGAGGAATTAATACTTTTCTCAAGTATCCTACTTTCTCAAGGCACTTTCCATCTCACTCTTCTCTTGTTGGGCCGCTCTGATCTGCGATATGACTCGAGCCAGGAAATCTTCAAAGTTGTAGAGGAGATGAGGCTCGTCTTTTCTGAGCTGAGTCCACAGAGTGTGCACTTCACTGGGACTAGATAAGGAGAGAAAAAAAGAGAGAGAGAAAGAGTAGTCTACAACTGCCTGATAGTGTAGTGCTACATTCTTATAAAAACAAAACTATATTGACATTGTCTCGTCAAATATAACTGAAGGCACTGACTCTTCAAAGATATTGCTTGCGCCTAGGCTTTCCATCAGCGTGTTGAAGTGTCTTTCTTCCTCACAATCCTGTAGTTCATTCTGATATAGAGCTTCTGGAGAGTCCTGTGAGAGACCCATGAGCTGATCTTCTGCCTGACTCATTCTACGTCCCTGCAGAAATTTACCTTGTATAAAAAGAGAATATAGGATAAGCTCACATTAGGTTTTTTTCCTGTTCTGCTTTCAGACCAAAAATAAAGACTTATTAGATCCACTGAAAGCATTTAAGAGAATAAAAACCATATATTATTGGATCTTTTTATTAGTAGTCTTTCTACAGTGTAATATGATGTGAGTGTCACACTGTAGAATTATTATTATTTTTTTTTGTAAACTCACTTAATCCAGAGGAGAACTCTTGTAGAGTAAGGTAGCCATTTCTGTCCAAGTCTAATGAGTCAAAGACATTCTCCAGTTCTTCTGCAGAGAGAGGTAATTCTTTGCTCAACCTCTGAAAGCAAAGATATTTGAAAAAAATCACATACTGTACATCACAAATATGTGTATAACTGTAAATATGCACTGTAGACCTGGAATTATTCAAATTATTTGTATGTGTTTGAAGGCAGAGACTTCCTTTAAGGGAACATAGCTACAAATCGTAGTTTTACACATTTCTATCTTAAACATAAAATAAATAAGCAACATGGAATAATCATGTATGGGAAGTCATTCATATTTCCCCCAAACACAAATCCCAAAATATTTGCTGTTGTTTACCCTCATATCAGTGGGCGTAATGTAACCCTTGCCCTCACTGTCACAGATCTGAAAGAATTCATTGATCTTCTCCAGCGGTGAAGCAGGCACCAGGGCTGATCCGCTTCTCTCCAGACCCTTCATCTCAGGCTCTGGCTGTCTGTCTTCATTGTCTGAACTTTTATTGACGAGTTTCATAGCCTGGTGATTCAAGAATTCAGACATACTTCCTGCTACCTAATCCACGTCTGTTAATGTGAGATGTCATAGTAGAAAGTTGATATAATCCACAGAAAAGGACATTGTTTTAAAGAATCTGAATCCTCATTTTGCTCCATTTCTCTTTCAGGCTGTAGAGAAAAATGAAACAAGCATCACTTTCAGTCCTTTAGGTATTACCTCATCATGTTGTGAAATGTGTGTGTGTGTGTTTAAAGAATGTTGTTGTAGTTCCCCTTGACCAATGTCTTAGTAAAATTGTGCAGTGCCACTAATTCTGCAAAGCCATGGTGAACATTTTCCACTAGTACAACCATGGATATGCGACACATTAGTAAATGTTTAATGCAGTTATTATTTCTTAACAGTATCTTGGTAAATGTATGAAATAGCAGATGAAAAATGGATAGATGTGTAGAACGACACCCCTATCAGGACAGGATCTGCATATTCATATTTGCTTCCCTATATTCAAGCTTCTCTAATCAAGCCAGGCAAGTTGATATAAAAGATAATATAGAACAAATCTAACATGTCCAAAGAGGTTAATGAAACTAGTTATGAGAAACAGAAACCTACCTTTTCATGAACGTTCTACCTCATCACAGAGGGGGGCAACAGGAAGAGGCTTGTGTGGTCTGAAGCTGCTAAATTTCCTGTAATATCTGACAAAGCCTGAAAGAATGCGAAAGACAAAAACACACCATGGTGGGTGGACTCGCTTAAAGGGAAGGCAAATGTTAGTTTTCGTTTTTTTTCATATTATGTTCTCTACAGCTGAAAGAACTAACAGATGCTTGGCTAAAAGTTTCTTGAATAGCTCTTTAAAAACCATATCACCAATGCTAGCCTGGTTAGTTTTGAAAGTCAAGTGAAATAGCTCTATGTTTTGTATTTCTTACTCTACTGTAATTTTTGTCACATGTAATTATACACCTGAAGCTAGTGAAGGTACTTTAATAGCCTACAGCTCTGTTACCTCAGAGTACTTAACTGCAGCTTCCTTAACACAAGGTTAAACTTAGCTTATAACAATTTAAGGTGAAGATAAAAAGAAACAATTATACTACAAAAAAAACCTACCTATTCGTCTACAAAAAATGGACACACAACTTAAAGAAGCTAAGTATTCCATGGCATGTTGTCTAGCTTTGGTTGGCTTCCAGTTTACTGTCACTGATAGCAATCAGCCGCTACAATTGAGCGCGAGCACGCAACAGTTGCGCTCGCGGTCGGTGCATCGCGGTTTCCATAGTGACGAAAACCCACCGCCTCAGATTTTTTCCCCTGAGTCATGATAAAGTCCTAAATAGCAAACTAACTAGTGTGTTAGAACAGCTATACTGCCACTAACAGGGGGATAGTCCACTATTCTAGTCTATTATTCATTTTATTTAGTGCAGCAGGCATGGATGAGGACGTAACCAGTTCCTCTCTTGGCTTAATGTTAAGATGATATAGCCTATGTGCTGATTAATACGGTACTTAAACAAGCCGTAAAATGTCGTAATTACTTTACGTACTGTTGATGTAAATATAGCCATTCTCTCTAACAGGGGAACTCAAGCTTTTTGGTTCCAGAGACCACTTTATAAAATCCATGCACCCTTAGTACAGATTTATTTCATTAGCATTAAATATGTGCAATAATATTTCTATTTATTTATTTATTTATTTATAGGCGTATTGAGGTTTAGATTAAGGTTTTTGAGTATGTCTTTTATGACCACCCTTAAAGGTTTCTTGTGAAATTCTACAAATGAGGGGTTTCCCCTTCAGAGAGCAGAAATCAGAACCAAGAACTTACCCAACACACCAACTCTTCATTTATAACAGTATATGATTTACCAGTTGCAGCTTTACACTACGCATAGCCACATAATATACACTACAGCTGCTTGATTGTTTTGCAGTTTAGCCTTTACAGCCCTTCATCATTAGCATTCAGTATTCATTTATACATTCATTCATTCATCCTGTTGTCATTAATGTGTTCCTAATAACCAAGTCTTCCAGTTTGACTGATTTCTAAGTACAATACTGAGAACAAAATGGCTTACAAATGAAATACCGTAGCACCAAAAATAAGTGGATAACAATGAAATGAAAACTGAATGGTTTAAATATTGTACATAAAGTAGGCATAAGCGATAAGAGTATAAGAGTATGAAGTGTAATTTTATTTCCAAGAAAAATAAATAGGACACAAATAGCCTCCATTTACATTAGAGTTTGGTCTCTTTAACTCAGAGATCATAAAATTATAATAATCTACAAAAAAAGGTTTCTGTAAAATCATAAGAATCACACACATCAACATTTTATCTCAACGGCATTAACTAGTTCATAAACACAGAGGACAGCACCATCTGCTGACACATACCCATCACAGACAGAGTAATGCAGAAGTATATAGTATATTACTCCGTTTCAGTTTCTGGGGAGTATTAACCCAGCTCTCTCTCAGTCTGCAAGATTCATAAATTACACTTTATGCATTCTGGTTATTTTTTCTGAGCCTGGATTTTCTGAAGCAGCAGCTCCATCTGCAGATTCAGGTTGGGTTGACCCTTTTTGGTCTTCTTCTTCAGCAACTGATATGTTGCTGTTTTCTTTTCCTTATACCTCTTCAGCGCCTCCTCTCGCTGTGCTTTGTCTTTCAGGTATTCCTAAATCAGAATATAAATGTTTGTGTGCATTTGCATACAGATATGTGAACATTAAAATGGAATTATTGTGCATGGTTTAACAGAACCACGTAGCCCTGTAGCAAACAGTTCCATTTTAACCTCACCTCTCTTTTCCGTTCTCGCTCCTCTTTTTTCTTTTTATACTCCTCTATCATCTTCTGGTTGGAAGACATTTTTTTCCATTTCTTTTTCCTCAGTTGGTCCTGATCAGAACTGCTGACACAGCAAGACAATCCTCAGATATTGTTATTAAAACACCATATAATGCTACATATGACATCATACAGTATATATAAAAACAGATTTAACACCATGCTCTCTCATGTTGATTGGTTGGTGGGTGGGGGGGATGCCCCAAGTGCTTAATGATTTTTTCAAAAGAGATGACATGTGACTATTAGATAAACTTGGCATAAAGCTACCAAATACATCTTCTCCCTTTTCTGCTGAATTATATTCACTTCTGGTCTTTTAGTAGAAAAGTGTAGATTCCATGCATCTCTTGCTGCACAATAAAATGGAGTCATTATAGTAGATTTATAATTAAAACTGTAATTGCTACTGCTAAACCGTAAGAGTTGGCACCTCTGGATAATCTAAGCCCAGTGTATACATTCACAGGTTCTGATGACAAATTACAAACCTGTCTATGTGTGATGTCTGTGGTCCTTCATTCAATGAAGCAGCTGATGTCGCAAGGCTTCCCGGCTCAGAAAGGACAGTCTCTTCTTCTCCTGCATCAAAGCTCCTTCCTTTCCTCCTGCGTTCCTTATTCAGTTGCTCTTCTTCATTCAGTCTCTGCTGTTCCGCAATGTAGAGGTGCCTCAGATGCTCTGGGTATTCCTCTTCCAGCTTTGGCTTGGAATCCTTCATTCTCCATTTCTCCTTTCGCAGGAGTTTCTTGTATTCTTGTTGCACCTTTTGCTTCCTCTGGAAAGCAAAGCCTTTACCTACAGACACATAGCTATGTTATAATCTGACAGTGTTCCAGGCAAAATGAAGAAGTACAGCAGATATCAAAACTACTTATTTTACTTGGTTTCAAATATGTTCCTTAATTATCATAATTAACAAAAAATAGGAAAAGTAGTGTATAATATCAAAAAATAAAAATTTTTTAAATTTTATAATAACAAACAATTAAATAAATCAAAATGACATCAGCTAAAAAGATTGCATCTCCCTTTATAAATGTGATATTCCATGGATGTCTAGAAATGTCAGGAAGAGCATGGTGAGGAGTATAACAGATAAAAATGATTTAAAAATGCAGAGGATATAAAGTTCTTCTGGCTGTTGCTGCTATTATTATTATTATTATTAGTAGTAGTAGTAGTAGTATTAATGTACATGCCATACATTATCTTCTTCAAACAGATCTGGAAATTAAGAGGCTCAAGGCAAAATTTAGATATTTTTATTTTAGTTGCTTTTCAACTATTTTTCATGGCATGGTCTGGATACTTTTTTTTTTTTTGCAGTATACGCCAACATTATATTCTCAATGATCTAATTATATTTTTATTGGTAGACACATAGTAAAATTAATATATAGCCTGAACTTTTAACATGAACTTTTGCATTTAACTGTATTTGATTATTAGTTAGGATCCCAATGTTTCAAATCACTGAATAAAAATAATGTTACATTTCAGTCAAACACAACCAAAAGAAATGATACGAAGAAAAACAAGATTTGTAAAATATCAGAAACTCTAAAACTGGCAAAAACAGAAAGAGAATATAAATACAATCAAAATGGGTAGACCCAAAATGATACATCATTTTATATAAACTGACCCAAAATAAACATAACAGTCTTACCTTCTTGTAAACTGCCCTGGAAAAACTTGTTCTCCGGATTCCATGTTTTCTTCCTTTTATTAACAGCTGAAGGGTGACTATCTGTATAATTCCTTTTCGTGTTTTTACCTTTAAATGAATGTTTGCCTTTAAAATGTGGATTTACAGGAGCCATTTCAAAACATCAAAAATCACTAAATATTAACGTACAAACACAACTCCAGCCATGCCGCAAGAAGACTATGTCGCATAGTTATGACGTAACGCGGCCAGCAGACGTTACTAATCCAACACGGAGTACAATATTTTATAAGGAGAGACTTAGACGTCAAATAAATTGCATAATGCACATATGCATGCTCTGAATTTAATCCTAAGAAAATTTTATTGGCTTCAGTAAAGCAAACATGGCTTCAGAGTAACTCGTAATATCTTCTCTGAGGTGGCCCTGAGAGACACACTGCAACTAGCACTGTCTGTGAAAGTGTAAACGTCACATTTGTGCTACGTGTATAACATGCCAGAAGCAGCTCTGGTGTATTTCAGTACATTATGGCTTATTCTAACATTTCCATTGACTCGTTGAAGAAACAGATAGACGACGTTCGCCGTTTTCTTTCCGCGTCATTACGTATCGCGAACGCGCACACTGTAGATTTCTACACGCGCGATGTGTGGCGCGCGTTCATGGCTGTGGATCCTGAGGAGGTTTTAACTGTTGTTAATTCCGCGCGTGACCGCACGGAGGCGCCAGAAGGCAAGTTCAACTATGTGTTGCACTGTATAGTGTCACGTTATACAGTTAAAAGAGGGAATCTATTAGCATAAATTGAATATAATATTAATGAATATGTTTCCATTACTGTATAAATTCCTGTACCTACAAATCTTTGTGTTTTCATAAGCTTATAGTGAGTTCTTTATATCTACATAGGGAATGGGTCCACCTCTACGGAGCAGCCATGTTGTGCTGTTACAGTAGCCCAAAACAGACAAATCTTTAAAAGTGTATTTCGCATTTTTACATATGGCAGTGTGAATCCAGAAGGAAGGACAACAAAGAAAAAGAAAGGAAGACAAGGAAGAACAAATTAGAGGGATCAGTGTTTGATAGTGCTGGCTGACAAGTTCGAGAACCAACATTTTTTGAAAAATGGAGGATCATTCTTATTATTTGGCATGGAAAAAGCAAGGGAGTGTGAAGTACATTGGAAGAATGCTACGGGCACCTGACGGCCACCGTATGCTTGGAAAGGGAGGGGTAAGGGAGGGGTTGGCTGAATCCTACATAGTGGCCCTTTGAAAACATGGTACAACAGATGTAAAAGGGTAACTTTCTGTGGGTGCCTTTTCCAGGGTGCCTTTCTGTGTGGAGTTTGCATGTTCTCCCCGTGCATGCGTGGGTTTCCTCCGGGTGCTCCGGTTTCTT
>JAQQZR010000004.1:6009735-6029956 GCA_030068235.1 Notoglanidium macrostoma
CAGGGTGTACCCCGCCTCTCACCCCAAGATGCTGGGATTGGCTCCAGCTTCCCCGCCACCCAGACGCATAAAGCGCTGTAGATAATGGATGGATTGATGGAAGGAGTCTTCAGTGTCAGTGATTTGTTAGTCAGTTTTCAACATTTTAAGTTCAACAGGGAAAACATAGAGACTGATTAGAGAACAATTGTTTAGAGCTGCTTCAACATAAGTGACAATAGGAACGACGGGTTATGAACATTCCACAACATTAAATGTAACTATAAATGAACTAAAAGCATGACTTGTTCTTCATTGAATAACAATGTTAATAATTTGGAAATTGCTGTGTTAAAAGAGCAAAAAATACCTTGGCATGTACTGTTTTTGGAAAATAATCAGCTGTGTGTGGTAACACTAACTCACACCACCCCATCATTGATTATATTCCTGTAACAGCATGCCCCAAAGTGTTTTATTCCTTACTTGGATGTTGATATCGTGATTAAATTGTCACTATTAGTAATTGTAATTGTCTGATAGTTACGAGTATTGTAATATATATTTTTCATTTTGCTCACTTCTGTTTCTGGTTATTTGATGTCTGTGTTTGTACTTTTTTATGTGTTGATTTTAAAGTGAACACTAGTTTCGGGTTCTGCGATGTCAGTAAGAAGCTGGTGGACGTGTCGGCTCTGCTGAGGGCGGCTGAAGCACACTCTCTGCCAGGCTTGAGTGTCTGTGTGCAGCGGGAGACACTGATGGACATGCTGAGCGAGATGGCTGGAGACACCCAAGGTTAGTGTGCTCATAAAAATTCAACATAAATTGTTAGTTGGTGATATATATAAATATATATTATTATTATTATAAATTTTTTTTTTGTTGTTAATTCCGGAGTAATTCGTTCAGATGGAATGTCAGATGGACCTCTGGCACCTGATGAGTTCATGAACTCTAAGAAGTCTCATGAGGTGCCAGCTATGGCTGAAGTGGTGGCTGCTTTATCCAGATGCTGCAAAATCAAACAGGTAAATCTTATAATCAGGACTGTCCCAATCACTGGAATGTGACAGTAGGACATTTTGCCTTTTTTCCTTTTTTTGCCATTTAGGATGTTCTGCCTGCTCAGGCTTTCTTGTTGTCAGCGTTGGCACCTGTTAAGAAAGATGAGGGAATGTAACCATAAGCTCTCAATTTGGAAAGATTTTTCATACAGCAGAAGAGACATAACATTAACAAACATACCAACAAACAAAAACACAAACATGGAACTGAAGTACTTACTACCTCTTATTCTGTTTTTTTTTTTACCTGTAATATACTCATTCTCTCTCTCTCTCTCTCTCTCTTTCTCTCTCTCAGGTTATAGATGTGGGCTCAGGTAAAGGTTACCTGTGCACATTCCTCTCAATGCAGTACAACCTGCAGGTGTTTGGCATCGACTGCTCCAGCACAAACACTCAGGGTGCTCAGGAGAGGAACAGAAAACTGAAGAGGTTTTCCAGAGCCTACCAAAAACACGGACAAGTCAGGAGTAACCAGGAAGTTCCAAATAAAGAAGTGAGAGACAAGACAGAAAATGGTGATGAACCAGAAGACAGAATGCAAAGGCATCATAGACCCAGACTTGCTGAAGAGCAGGAAGAGGAGGAGGATGGTGCAAAAGAGAGAGAAATGAAAACACATGTCACAATAGACAGAAATAATCACACGGCTGAAGTGCAGTGCTCTTCTTCACCGGATCTAGACAAGAATGCTCTCTCAGCCTTGAGTGGCTCCAGAGAATCAGAAACAACAAACGCTGACTTAGAGAACCCCTTTTTCACAGCGCTGTCCGCAGATATCGTGGAGCAAGCCTTCCCTCGGGTTCCCCCCAGCCAGCTGAGCGCAGAAGAAAGGGAGAGGAGGAAGAGAGAGAACCTCGAGAGGAAGACGCAGGATGGAAAAGGCAACACTGACACCAAAAACCTGTACTCACCTCTGACGTCTTACATTACAGCTGAAACAGAGCTTAGGAAGCTTATTACAGAGCTGGAGGTGAGGGGGGAGCAATACTGCTCCACACTGAGCAAGGAGAATTTTTTTTTACCACTATTTAGATCCTGAGATTAACAGGTCAAGCTCATGCTCAACACAATGAGGTTTTGGAAAACAGAATAGTAGTTGCTTAAGGAGGGTAGAACCACATGAGGGCCTAATAAGCCAAATGATCTATTATTTAAATCTGCATTTGCAAAATAATCTGATTTGTTCCTTGGCCACATCATTCAACTTTTTTTGTATAGCAGCTTTTTGTATGGAACCATGAAGCTGTGAGATGCCAATTCTAGCAATGAAATTCAAATATAGTCCAGAAACTTGGCATTTCTTCATTCCTCTGATGTGATACAGGAGTAGTTATTCTAATAATGATCATGGTGTAGTTTATGGGAATCAGACTCAGGAATGACACAATGAGGTGGATGAGATGTTTGTGTTATGAGGCAAACACCATGCTGTGTGCTGACAAATAAACCAATTTCTCTCTCCGTCTCTCTTTCAGGATGCAGTCATGGTGGGCTTGCATACATGTGGAGATCTGGCTCCCAGCACACTGCGCATGTTCCAGGCCAAACAGGAGCTTCAGGCTGTGTGCAGCGTGGGATGTTGCTACCACCTCCTCTCTGAGGAGTTTGATGAAGATGCACAGGGTGAGTGAACTCCCTGCTACTGAGAGTTGATTCCAATCACACGGCCTTGCAGTTACTTCAGGAGCCATGTGGGTGTAATCCTGTGATCGTGACCAACTCTATGATTTATAATATGTATTAACATTCAAAAGCCGGATGCAGGGTTTATAAAGAATACAATAATTCTTTCTTCTCACTAATTAACCAACATAAACTGCCTTTTCAGACAATTAAATATTTTTGAAGTGCGGTCTACTGAACCATCATGCTTTATTAAGTACACTAGAGTTTAGTTTGGTTGTACGGATAGGTTGTATGTTCATAAATCCAATTCAATGGTAATCTCGCATAGGATTATGTGTTACAAAATAATAAGAGCTCTTAGTAAAAGCAGGCTCTTATACTACACTGGCATTAGCAGCTTGGTCTCTACTAACACTGTTTACCTCCAATCACAGCGCAGCTTTATAAGAGCCAACAACAACAACAACAAAGAGAGTAAAAAACTGAATTAATCAGCTCAAAATGCTATAATATTCAGCTCACATTCCTGCTATTCCTGAACTTATGAAGCCTCTGGACTTATGGACTGTCTTGTGTAGCATTTTATGGAGTGTCTCATGAAGCATGTCATGAAGCTTACCATGGACTGTCTTACATGGAGTGTCTCATGAAGTGTCACATGGACCACCTCATGAAGTCTCTTGAAGCATTTCATGGATCATCCCATGAACTGTCTCATGTAGTATCTCACGGACCGACTCATGGTGCGTCTCATGGAGTGTCTTATGGTCATCTCATTGATTGTGTCTTGTAGCATCATATGTAGTGTCTCATGAAACATGTCATGACGCATCTCATGTACCTTCCCATGGAGCTTCTCATGGACTGTCTTACTGAGTGTCTCATGTAGCATCTCATGTAGTGTCTTATGGTCTGGCTAATGGACTGTCTGATGGATCATCTCATGTAATGGCTCAAGGAGTGTTTCATGGACTGTTTGATGGAGTGTCTCATAAACCATCTCACTGAGCACCTTAATAAGTGTCTCATGGAATCTCTAATATCTTTTGTGCAAGAAAAAGGATCCGGCAGGTTGCAGTCGGATTGGTTGCAGCGTCCTTCAGTTTTGAGTACGTGCTCTGCCGTGTTCCATTGAGAAAATAAATGTGCCGGTCTCTTTAGCAAAAGCTGGGTTTGACTAGCAAGCCTTTTATTGGAGTGACAGAATAATGTATCACAGGCTAACTTAGTGTTTATTTCAAGTTTCATTACTAAGATATGGGGAAAAAATGTAACTTTATAATTTTGGATTAAATTTGTTCTATTCCATGAATTGGCCTTGACCAGAGTGTGAGAGTGATGTGTATGGATTTCCCATGAGCCGATATCTACGGGAGCAGGCGTGCTTCTGTGGGCGGAACGCCAGAATGTCTGCATGTCTAGTAAGTTTAAGAAAAAACTGTTGGCTTTAACTTTCGTTTGGATTTTGGCTATATTACTTATTGACCGGCAGAATTATCCTTGATTCATTCTCAATGGCATAATAATTACTAGCCATGTGGGTTATATGTCCGGCATCTACTCTTATTTTCTCTCCTTTCATTCATAGGCCCTGGAGAGAGTGTCAGCTGGAGGAGGGGTGAGGAACTCATTAAATCAATTCAAATGAGTACCAGTCCATTACAGTGCAGTGGAGGGATATGAACATTTATCACTTTGTGGTTACATTTGTGAATTTTTGATCATTATAAAAAAATGTAGACATTTATATTTATACATTTAAACACAAAGATGTTGCTCTAAATGTTCACCTTTTCTTCTCAGCTTCCTATGGAATCACTCTTCTATCGGGCTGTTCTTCATGTTATTTTACACGATCACTATGATGCCCATAAGAGGTACCTCTAATATGAGATTATATATCCATTTCAGTGCAAACGTTTCATCCTTCTTATTTTCACATAAAATTAAACACAAGGGATTGTGTATAAACTCCTTCAAGGTGATTCGAGACCTTAACTAAATCCTACATAAGTCATGCAATTAATGACATGTTTACAAACGTCATTCTGATTGCCTGTTTTTTTTGCAGTGAGAAGCGTGTTGGGAACATTTATTCCAAAGTATCCTCATTTGTGGACTATGTGAGGAGAGCTCTCAGGAAACTAGATCTGGACGAATCAAAGGTCAGAGGTGGCAACACTGAAAATGAAAGAGAGAAATATTTAATGAGTTTTTATTATTGATTTTGAAAGATGACTGTTAGACTGAAGCGAAGTTTATTCTGTGAATAAGTGCAATTTTATAAGCAATGCATTTCTCATGATTGATTTTAGGATTTGCTTCTAACGTCCAAGTGTCCTTATTTTTGTTTCTCCGATTCTTCTTCATCAGCTCTCAGACAGTGTGATTCAGAGTTACCATGATCTGTACATCTCTAGGATGAATGAGATGGTGGCCTTCAACATGGTGAGCTCCATTTCAGGGCTTTTGGTCTGAACTGTATATATGATCATTACTAGAAAATGTTCTTTATAATATTTCATTGCTTGGGATTTTAAGCCTGGTCAAATTTGGCTTGGTTAGCACAGACAATACTAAAGAGCGCTTCCTGGAATGTTTCCATACTTAAGAAAAAGTGTGATGACCCTTTTTTCCATGTCAAATGATGGATTGATTACTGACTTGTCAATTCAGAAAGGATATACTATACATTACCTGGAGCTATTTTTACAGGTGGTTTAAAGATGTTTAAAGATGATGTAGGCACAAGAATGTATAAGCTGTAAAACAAAATTACTGACATGACAAATTTGGCTGGACTTCACAGAGATACCAGAGATAATCTTGTCCAAATAGGGCTGTTAAAACCTACATTAGTATTTCATTGTAATATAGAACATCTGTATCTACATACAACAACCAAAAACAGTCCATAAAGAAAAGGTGTTGTGTTTGTTCTCAGTTAAAGGTGACTTTGGCTCCCTGTATTGAAGGTCTTATCCTGCTGGACCGTCTGTGCTACTTGAAGGAACAGGTAAGGAAGCCAGAGGTACTGGAATCTGTTTATTTTATCGGTATGCAGTGAAGATAGAGTTGCAAATCAGCAGCCTGGGATCTTTGGTGTTAGTTTTTCCTTCATCATTGTGTGAAGGACCAGTACAATAGCACACTGTGTAAAAAATCCCAGCAAGGCTGCAGTGGTAGATTCACTAGAACCTGAGTTGAGTACTGTGCTCAGTGGATAGTGTTAATCTTCATAGCTATTCCTGACTGAGCTGCAGCTACAGATGTAGTGCTATATATTTATATATATATATATATATATATATATACATTGTTTATGTGCATCTCTAAAGTATTAATTTTATATTAAATAATATGTTTTAACAGGAGAACGTGTCCTACTCTGCCCTGGTGCAGCTCTTCAACCCACTCCTGTCCCCCAGATGTTACGCTATTGTCGGAATAAAGGGGCCTGGCATTTTATAAAACCCAAATATGCTTTACCTCAAGTCTGCTTTGCTTGAAAAATTATTATTGTGTTGTATAAAATAATGAAACCTCCAATTTTTATATTTTCATTGTATGTTCATGCCTTAATCGTCCTTTTCCATTATAAATATCGTCAAACTTATGGATCTGTAGCTATATTATTATATAATAATTATTTAATCATATCGAGGTTCTGGTTCATTCTTTTGTAATGTTATTCATTCTAACGGACCCCAGAACATGTGCCAGAATGGATCTAGACTTAAACAGGGTTAGGCACTAATTCAGCTTGAGTCCTGGGTGAAGGAAAGGAAACCGGATGTGGCCATGTTAACACAAGCATGCAGAATTTCCCAAAGCAGTTTTCACATATGTGAGATATTAATCCATATCAGATCACAGGCATACATATCTAATCTTTTCTTTGAAATCTAATCCAAAAAAATCTTTCATGTCCCTGTTTGAATCACATTTACTCAGTGTATAGCCCAGATATATACAAGTCAAAAGTGCTTATCAGTGCAAAAATCATCTGCTCAAGAAAAATATTTAAACTTTTCTGAAATTGCCTGCATGTTCTATTTTTTTATTTTTTTTTAATAACGTACTGACCGGAGTCTGTTAGGATTGTCAGCAAGAAGCTAATCCATATATTAAAAGTAGCTAACGGGTTTTAATAAAACACAGTGTTCTGTGTTTATTCAGACACAGTAATCATCCATGGAGCGGAGTTAATGTTTCCACCACAAAGTTGATTATTTTCCAATAACAGCATGCTCTGAGATGCTTATTCATCTCATACCACAGTAATTTGCCAACGATTACAATTTTCAATTTCTTATAGAATGCCACATACATTTTATTCATGTACAGTTATGTTTAATGTGGTGGAACATCCACAAATCAAGTTAGTTCCCTTCATCACTAGTTTTAACAGCTATAAACGGATGCTTCTTCATTCACCTCTCTTTTGTTCTGTCTTGAAGTTAATAAGATCACACAGCAGCTTGTCATGTTACCGAGAAACTGGAAAACCATTTGTCCTGAAGACAAAAAAGAGTTACAGGGCAGGTCCATAATGTTTTACAGGATAGGTTTATGTTATACAAACTATGTTGATTCAGCAATATCCAAAGTTGCTCTGCAAAGCATATTTATATCAGTGTAAAGTGTGATGAACAAATCATGGCTCTTTGTTTCTTTGGGTAATATGAGTCACATCCATAACATTGGAACTTCCCTTCTGCCAACTTGACCTCTGACAGTTACTAAAGCACTGACGCTGTTGGATTAACCAGCTTAAGAAATGAGCTGTGGTTTGCTTCTGGTGAAAATTCAATACACCGCATTGAGAGACATAGCCAAACACTATAGCTGCAGTATGAATACACATTAATCCTGTGTTAATAATGGCTGAAACGGGATTAGCGTCTTGTTAAAATGTTAAAAATGTTAAAAGAAGATTTACACTGCGCTGTGTTTCTGTCGCATGCGGGGGTGATCCACAGATTATTTTTGGGAAATGTGAAAATTCTCTCACTTAAACAAAACTTAAGGGTGTCCTAATGAGGGACCTTGACTAAACAGTTCCAGTCTTCACTCTCCACTTACCCTGTTTATATGATTAAAAACATGCTCATCCGCTGGGTGTTGTTAGCCTTTGTACTAGGTGCTGCTATTGTTACTCATCATGACTCCTGCTGTTTCCTTTGCTGCTTCCATCAACACATTCATTTATCACACTGTAGTTCAGAGATCTGTCAGCAGTCTCAGAGATAGCTCAGCTCTCCTCAGGATGTTTGTGCTGTGAAAAGGTCATGACTCAGTTTTGACACACTGCACTTGTGCTGGCGAAATCCTTCCAGGCTGGGGTCATTCTCACAGCACAAAACAAGCACATCATACTTTTTTAATATTGTATTTTGCTGTCCTTATGGCATTGACTACCTATACCTGGTATACATGGCATTGATGCTGTACCTATCAACAACTGGCACATACACGCCGTGTCACTGTCAGACAGGTATACAAATGGGGGCACTTTCACACTTACTAAACACTATTATATCATTGTATAAATGTATATTATCTAGATTTGCAGGGTTTTTCCATGTAGACACAGAATAACAAATGCTTGGAAACAGGTACAGTATATTGTGGTTAACACGCATAAAATCAATGCCATAAAGTGACAAAGCTGTGGTTTTGTTTCCTGACTTGTTGCTAAATCAGGATCTGGGACACGTACAGGATATGATGTTATGATGTAAGCAATCTCTTCCATGGAAATAGCAATGCCAAGGGAAACAGTCTAATTCCTTCTTCAATCAACTTATTGTATTATGCAAGGAATGAAACAGGACAGGGTGTGCTGTGAAAGGAAAATAATCAACAGGGTGGTGTGAGGCAGCCCGACTGACGCAAAGAGTTACTGTTACCACGCTGTAGTTGATTATTTTCCAATAGCAGCACTTAAAGTGTTTTTGCACTTCAAGCACTTTGTCAATATTTCTATTTATTTAAAATGACATGCCAAATTTTTTTATCCACTTATAGTTACTTTTATTGTTGTCTAACAACTCAGCAGTTGTTCCATCCTCAATAGCTTCTCTTTTTCTGGCCAACAGATCAGATAGAAGAATTCAACCACACTGTTTGTATAAAACTTAACATTTCACTATTCATTTTTGTGAAGTATAGAGTGGCCTGTGTGATCTGAGGAGCTGATCCCATTCAGCTTGGCGGGGGAGCACAATAAACTTCCGGCCAGAGGAAGCAGAGGAGAAGGAAGTCTAGCAGAGTCGTGTAACGCTCCTTATCAGGCATCAGTGCTTTAAAAAGGCACCGTATGGGAATGAGAAAGTCCGGGGGAAGTTGGAAGGAAAGAGAGGTGCAATTTGTCTTTTCTATCGATGACCCTCCTGTCAGTGGGGGCAAACAGGATGCAGGGATGTTGGAGTAATGACACAACACATACACACACTCCATCTGTCCATAACAACACATGATGAGTTCCATCTGAGAATAATCACTCATCCAGGGCAGGAACGGCAAAATCAATGCACAAACACTTTTCTCCCTTGTTAAATGAAACAAGATCTAAAAATAACAACTTGGAACACTTTCATATTCAGTCTTAACTCTTCGATCAGACTTTCATCCTTTTCATCCAATCTCCAAATGATGTTAAATCATTGTAACACCAATATGAACATGTGTTTCAAGTTATGGCCCACTATTTTCAGGCTTAATTCTAACACTAAGTGGATCTTATTCAACAATAACAACAACCACAACAGTATTATTGTTGTTGTGGTCGCTGTTGTAGTTGGTGTGGTTGATCTCATTTTTCATCTCAGTAGTTTTCAGGGAAATTGTTATTATGAAGATATAATTTATATTAAGATATAAAAAATCTAGAGTTCCTTTTTAATTTAATGATTCAGTTTTAGAGTGTGGTGTTGGGGAAAAAAAATTGCGAAACATATCACAATGCCCATTAAACTAAATATTATGATTATTTATGCATTCTGTGTTCAGGCTGGAAAACATCAGTTATAAATTAGTAGCAGACAAAATAACATCTGTTTATAATTACTTATCTGTTCTGTGAAAGGGGGCAATGCTGAGTCTGTGCTTAGCGATTTGTTTTTCTTTAACATCTGACTAGACACAACAAACAATAAATGTCAAGCACTGGAGACTAAACAGAAAGACTGGGTGAAGACTGCCGAACTGAAATTTGAGAAAAAGAAAAGATTAGGAAAGAAATTGGAATGAGATTAAGTACTTGATTCAATTAAGTATTCATTTATTGATCAATTGTTCAAAATGGCTGATTATTATTACATTGTACACAAGGTGTAACACATGAGAGAGTACAGACAATGCTAGGTAGAAAATACAAAGAACATGAGCAAATTGCCTAGAAAATGAACGCACCATACAGCTGTAAGAAAATAATTGACGATAGTGCGGTGGGATGTTGCCTGATGCAAAGCAAAGTCACTCTTACCACCCTGAAGTTGATTACTTTCTAATAGCACTTTGTGTGTTTTATTCCTGTTATACCACAGCAATTTGCCAATGCTTACAATTTTTATTCATTAATGTCTGACTGTCTATTATAATCCAATTTACTTTTTGTCACATTCAGCAAATATTTCCTCACGGTCCACTAGCTGTCCGTTCTGTTTGTATACTAAAAAAAATTCGGTGTTCGTGCACAGTCCTGGCTCTCTATATGGGGAAACAAAGAAAGTGGCCACATAACACTATTTCAGCCAATCTGTAACAGGGGGCATATTCAGCAATCACAGCACAGCGGGAAAGGAAGGGGGAGATGGGGATGCCGTTGTTAGTGTCATTGACAAAGGTTACATGAATTTGGGGGGGTGGAGCTTCTTAAGGAGCACTGAAGTGAGGTTCGTATTTGTTCGGCTGTTGAGTTCAAATATCAACAATCTATCTCCAAGGTCGATGACTTCCCCTTTAACATCTGTCATGAAGACTTTCCTGTGCTGGAAAATGCACTGACTGTTACATCGCGCTGACACTGGAGTCTCCTTCCATAAACAATTAAATAATTGTCTCTATGCAGAAAATACCATTATCATTGATCATACATTTTCCAGGCAATAATACTTTCACTATAGGAACAATGACATATTAGAACAAAGACATTAATATAAACCTATCATTTGAATTACACTTGGCACTACTGACCAAGCTGTAGTGTTATTGAAAATGAATCAACAGTGTAGTATAGGTTCAACTAAACATAGCTCTTTTGATTAAATAAAACCTTAACTTCACTTTCAGTTGTTTATTGTTCAGATGATCCATATACAGCTGTTTTAAACATGTGTGGATGATAGCAGATTCCAGCTTCCAAATCGTTTACTTTCCCTATAATCAGCTTACTATTATTCTATGATTAAAGGGAAAGAAATTCAAACATATCTATCTGACAGCTGTGAATGTTAGGGACTGAGTACACAGCCATCAGTTCTGCTCTATTTGTAGAAAAAAAATAATAAAGTTAGCATATTTATGATTAATGAAGAGCAACAAGCCAGTTAAGTAATCAGGGGAAAGGAGCGGTAAAAAGAAATAAAGGAATAGATTCAGCGGAAGAATTGATGAGCCACGGGGCCAAACAACTGCCACAATGATAGTTTTCATGTGTTCCATGTCTTAGGTGTTTGGAGAATTTGGGCTGTTGTTGATTTTCTGCCTTTGCCTCTTATCAGAACGGTTTGGTTATTTGCTAGTTGTTTTGCACAGCAGATCTTAACTGATTTTACTTTGGGCTGAATGGAATTAGTGTTATTTCTGAGGGGAGTGGCTCAAATCTGCACCATTCCTGATTATGATTTATGGTTTCTTCTGCAACGTTCATCAGCCTTCATGGAAAACATGATATTAGAAACAGAATCTTGGTATGTGCAAGAGGAAAGTTGATTTTATCACAGTTATTTCAAGTTAAACTCAAGGACATGCAAAGTATGCTTAAGGAATGGGCAGCATTACCAATTTTCAGGTTTCCTGTGAGTGCTGTAATAATAATAATAATAATAATAATAATAATAATAATAATAATAATAATATACAGATAGTGCACACCACATGTATTCTGCTTAAAATTCCAGCTCACCAAATCTAACCCATCTGGGGTGTATTCCCAGAATAGGCTCCAGATTCACCACAACCGTGACAAGGATAATATGCTTACTGAAGACTCCCCCCCCCCCTTAGCATTTTCAGTAAGAGAATGCTTAGGCAAACTGTGGGTAGATGGATGATAGGGTAGAACCAGTGGTGAGATGGGATAGTACATTACCCATGCTCTTCCTCTTGGTACTTTTGTATTATTAGATCTTAATAACATTGTGATTCTTTACAACCAGAATAATAAATGAATGATACATTAGTCTTCCTTAGTCTACATTAGTATTACATCTTCAGTAAGCACTTTATCCTGGTCAGGGTCACAGTGAATCTGAAGCCTCTCTAGGTACATTGGGCACGAGGTAAGAATATGCACTGGATGGGATGCCAGTTTATCACAGGTCAACGTGCACACATATTCAAACCTAGGGACAATTTAGACTGGCCAAGACACCTAATGGTATATTTTTTATAGTTGGGAGGAAACCTGAGAATCCGTGTGAGACACACACATAGATGCTCATGCGAAGCTCTAAACAGACAGTAACCTTGCCTCAGCTGTGAGGTTTAAGCATGGACTGAAATTCTGTTATTGCTTACTAAATAAAACTATTTTCTTCCACTAAAAATGATGTATTTTGACACATCCTGTTCCTTGTATCTAGAGTAAAAAATAATACCTGACTACAGTGCATAAGTTACAGGATTTTGTTTTGCGCTACTTTCTAATTCACATTACATGTCTCTTGACAGCATATTCACCTGTCATGATTGTACACAGAGGGATAGTAGTTCAGGAAGCACATTCTGAAGAGCACTTGAAACAACATTTGTTCTTTCAATAGGAATAAAAGTCAAAGGTTAGAGGTTGTAAGTGCAGTAGTGGGTCATAGGCAGGTCAAGAGAACTTGTCACGCTTTCTCTAATTTTCTCTAACATCTGTTTTTCTTTGTTTCCTACTCGAGTGTGCATGCACACATACACACACACACACACACACACACACACACACACACACACACACACACACACACAGCACACAGTGGTTCACAGTGGGACTGCATTATATTTTCAAACTGACAAATGATTCATTCCTAACAGGATCACTAGCTTACTATATCACAAGGGTGGTAAGAGATTTCATCTGTTCTTCTCTTATGCACGTACACCCACACAAGCCATTATATAATAGTAGGAAAGACTTTTAAAAACTATTTTTAAAGTTGACTCTTAAAATGGGGGAATGAAGTACAGTGACAAAGGTCCAGCGGGATGGCCATACCAAAGTTTGGAGGTTGTGTCACTCTAAAAGATCTGCTCCACTGATGTCAGTCTGGTCTTAGATAGCACCAGTTGGCCAGTACTGGTGGACTAATGGTGAGTCCGGAGGTGAAGGACATGTGGTGCTTTATAAGTGAGGAGTAGAAGTTTGTATTTGATTCTCTCTGAGCTAGGGAACCAGTGTAACTGTTGGACCACAGGTGTAAGGTATGTAATGAGTAATGAATTTAACAGCTGAATTTTAAATATGGGTGGTACAGTGGTGTAGCACTGTCGTCTTTATGGGCCTTTCTTGAGTAGAGTTTGCATGTTCTCTCTATGCATGTGTGGGATTCCTCCGGGTGCTCCGGTTTCCCGACACAGTCTAAAGACACGCAGGTTAGGTCAGCTGGCTACTTTAAATTGCTCATAAGTGTGAATGTGAGTGTAAATGCCTGTCTGTCTCTGTGTTAGCTTTGTGATGAACTGGCAACCTGTCCAGGGTGTACCCCCGCCTCTCGTTCAAAGTCAGCTGGCATTGGTTCCAGCTTCCCCTGCAACCCACAGTGGCATAAAAAATGAGTGAATGGATGAATTTTGAATAGAGTCTGTTTAAGATTTTACCAGAAATGTCAAAGAAGAGGCAGTTACAGTAAACGGACCATGAGGTTGTGAACGCACAAACAGGGTTTCATTAGCTATCATATTAAGTAAGGGCTGAAGCCAGGTAAAGGCTAATAAAGCATATGTTTGTATCTCTGCTTTAATAATGTAGTATGATAAACTAGTTTAAGACATTTTTTATTATTTTAATAGAATAATAAAATATGAATAGAATTTATTTCTATTCATCACCCCAAACCCATTTCATCAAAGACACTGATATATTAAATCTGACAGATATATAGTAACACGTCTTACAGCTGTGTTAATACAACTAGCCTGCACAATCCATGACGACAATGAAACGCAAGTGGACATTCATTATCCAGCGGTTATACCCAGTGCGCATGCGCGTCGGTGAATCGGTGCACGCGGACACTGATACACAGCTGTGTTTAAAAGAAAGAGCGTCCGCGTGCGCGTAAACAAATACACAGTGCTACGTTCAGAGCTCGTTGTTTCCAGTCGACATACCTTCTCTGAGAGAATAGTGTTCCTCTGTCATGCCGGGAAAACAATAAGGACAATAAATAGAGAGGAGAAGTAATATTTCCAGTATTGTTGTCTGCCTTTCCTTTGTTTTTTATTGAGAAATGATAAGGGAGTTGGTGTGCGGCGCTGTGGCTCTGATCCTGCACGTGAACACGCTCGACGCGGATTTCTGCTACGATGACAGGTGAGCTGTCTCTCTCGTTATCCTTCTTGCTTGAGAATGTAAGACTGATAGAAAGCTAGTTTGTGGTAACTTGTGTATCTCTCCACAGTGTTTGGCTTTGTTGGCATATTGGCTTTCAAAAGCTACAACAGTCGCAGTTTTACTGTAAACGTTACTTTGGTTACAAGTGCGCGCGCATGTAATGACCGCTTGAGCAAGAGAACTTTGCTAAATTGTTTAAAAACGCTTATATGGCGACAGATACAGGATTTTCCGACAAATTATATCTATAATATATCAGATCTTTTAACCTTTTAAACCTTGGCTATGTGTTGTTGTTGGAGAAACAGCCAGCAGGAGCTGATTATGAGGAGGCTCAGTGCAGAC
This sequence comes from Notoglanidium macrostoma, assembly GCA_030068235.1. Taxonomy (NCBI): domain Eukaryota; kingdom Metazoa; phylum Chordata; class Actinopteri; order Siluriformes; family Auchenoglanididae; genus Notoglanidium; species Notoglanidium macrostoma. Next base: position 6,024,520 of record JAQQZR010000004.1, read on the forward strand.
AGAGACAGTGGACCAATCCCAAACGGCTCTCTCCTGTCTATAAAGGTGCCCTAGATAGCGTGTGAAATAATGGATTTACCGCTTACGTGTCTAAAATCTGTACACCTTGTAACCAGAACTAACTTGCGTTGCTGAAGGTCCACAACATTAAATGTAACGATAAAATATTTAATGTCAGTTATTTATTGTGGTAAGTGGAATGAAACAAAAGGATGTGCAGATTTTGGAAAATAATATTCATGCCAGTAATATTCACTGTGCTTAGAGCTGGGCCACATCACACCACCCATCATTGGTTATGCACGACTTGAAGTGTTTTATTACCTCTGCCAAGGCGGTTATGTTTTGTGGTCTGTTTGTTTGTCTGTCTGTAAGCCGAATTGTGCAAAACCTACCGAACCAATTTCCAGGAAATTTGGTGGCAGGGTGGAGCATGGGCAAGAAGATTACATTTTACATTTTGAAGTGGATCCACACAATTAGTTCCTTTTTTTGTGCTAATGTTACGAGATAGGTCATTTGTCCTTGGTGGAAGTTTGCACTCAACAGTGCCGTACATTTAAATATCCAGTAGATGACCGTACAGTTCATTATTGACAAAACATAACCCATTTAGAAATATGATGATTCATTGGAAATATATCCAGACTTATAAAGTGGTTGTGGTTGCAGATTTGCATGCCATAGAAGCGTTGACCATTTTCCTGCGCTGGTGAGCACCGTTCTAGTTTATGTAATGTTTTTTTTTGTTTTGTTTTTTGTTTTTTTTTAAACTAAGTGTAATTCCAGGCTTACCAAAAAATGGGGAAAAATGCGAATTTTTATTGTGGAGAAAAAGTTGACCGTGTTTAAACTTTATGCAGATTAAAATAGGTAACCGGACAAAGTGCTGTTGTCTGGCAGCTGTTGTTTGCTTTCCTTAGCTTTGCACCGAAGCTTAAGAGGTTAATGTAGCTAACAAATAATGGACGCTTAAAGCTACCAATTTAGTATTCTGCAAAAACAACAACAAATCAAGTGTGCCAAGATTCATTCATTCATCTTCAGTAACCACTTTATCCTGGGCAGAGTTATGTGAAATTGGAGCCTATCTTGGGAACACTGAGAGCAAGGCATGAGAATTCACCCCAGATGGGATGCCAGAACATCACAGTGCACCATACACACTCACACACATTCACACACTCATTCATGCCAAGGGGCAATTTACCATAGCCTATCTGCCTACCTGCATGTTTTTGCACAGTAGGAGGAAACTGGATAACCCGGAGGAAATCTATGCAAACATGGGTCGAACTCGCGAAACTCCACACAGGCAGTAACCCGAGCTCAGGGTCAAACCCTGGATCATGGAGCTGTGAGGCGGCAATGCCTCCCACTGGTTTGATAAAATGCCTTTTGGAAAATAATCCCATAGCCACTGGATCTCTCACTAATCCCTCTAAACTCATGTGGCATGACTCTGTCTGTTCAAGAGAACATCATCCCACCAGTCAAAACAGGATTATTAAAATGAAGGCTTGGATCATATTAGGACTGTACATGCTGGAACTTCGAGAAATAATGCCTTGAAAATATTCCTGCAAAAACAAGTTGTGAATTAGTTAATACTGAACTCAATACTGCTGCAGGTGTACAATTTAAATATTTTTATTTTCTGTCATTGAGTCTGTGTTCTACTTTATGAATTAAGGTTACTGTGTATGGAAAAAGATCCAGCCTTCACGCTGACACAGGACCTAATTACCAATACAATATTAATGCAGTGCAGTTTGTTGGACAGATGTGTATGTTGAATAGTATTAATGTGCTGCACTTAAATGTGAACTTTTGCCTACTGCATAATAAAACCTCTCATTTTGCCTTTATGGTGTGGTTTGGATTGATTTGAGTCAGGCATCGAGTGACTTTATGAGTCCAGGATCAATTCATTAAGCTTCTGTCCATTCACTGAACCAGAACATTTCAGGTTTAATAACTTGTGTGTGTGTATTCATTTTTATTGTCTTGCTTCTTATTTGGTTTTTGGAACGCTTGCTGTGGAACACACATATCAATATTTCTTGAGATGCAAGCTAATGATAGATATGGTGAATGGGATTTCAGACAGTCAGGAATTAGATACACACACCTTTTCATGTACACGGTTAAGTACTAAGTGTGAATGAAACTGGTATCAAGTGTGTGCATGAAAAAATGTATCAGGATCACTTTGCTGTGCAAGTTAAGCACTACAAATGTTCATCTATCTGATAAAATAAGGAATAGATTCAAGACTTCTCATGTCATTAAAGACACTCCTATTCATGCCATGTACAATTTTTGCTTTTAGGAAGATTGATGACTGCTTTGCATTTCTGGCTGCCTTTGTTAAAAAATGATAATCCATTATCCAGCACCATTACTGGATCAAGATTATGATTTTCTTTTCATTTCTTTTCTTTTCTTAAAAAAAGAAACCTCCTTAAGAACGTCTAAGGACGTTTTTGGGTTGCCAAGTTTCTCTAAAATACTGCGATGTGTTCAAATCCCAAATAAAGACCCTTACTGTCCATAGTCCTGTCATCACAGCAAGATAGCCTGCTATTTATGAGCTGACATTAGAGCTTATTTAATGTACGACGAGGGAAAGGGAGCAGTCAGTTGTGCTCATTCATTAAAAGACACAGCTGTAACATTTCCAACAGGATGAGGAAGACCTATTTAATCAAAATATCAGTCATTTTTCTGGAGGAGAGAAGCAGGAAAACTGAGCTGCATTTTTAGACGGGTTGGTCTGCATTGATGAAAGCTCAGATCCACGTGTCTTAGCCAAGTTAATTTGAGATGATGTGTGGTTCAAATGCTTCACAGCTTGCACCCAAGCTCCAAGATAAACATGCCTTTTCATGGCATGTATGATATTTAATTATCTGATGAACTTCCAGAAATTTCTTTCATTTCTAAGGAATTGTTTTAGTGTAAAAGTTATTGGTCATGCAATCGGTAATGATACGACAAAACTAAAAATGAAATATGTGGAGTATGAGCTTAATTTTAATAAATAGCAAGAACCTTATAAATATTTTAAATGAACTCTAGTATAATAGAATCATCACCCCATTTTCCTTTTCAATTTATTAGTAGTTACCATCTGAAAGCATGGAAGCTTATTATTAACTGTAAATCTGCTCCCCGCTATGCAAGGACAGATGCAGTGAAGAAGCATGCCTAGTTTTCTCCGACTTCACTCTGCCTTGACAGCTGCACTATACAAGTCCCACTGTTATTTCCCTGCTTTCTTGCTGGATATTCATTTACATTTCCTATAATCATTTATCAAATCATCTGTTTTTCTGTTACTTGCAGAAAAAAGACTATGAAGTCATCATGAAAAAAATGTCGTATCACAAAATAGAGAATGTCCTCAAAAGCTTCATATGAATCCCAAAACAACTGCACATGCTTACAAGATATTAGAATATCTTTAGTGTAGCTCAATAGAATAACAAGATGTTAAATGTTCAGACAAATTCGATGTGTTTGATTTCAGAACGGGAAACTCCTACAAATGCATATGCAATGAGGACAGCTGCAAAAATAATGTTGTCAGCGCCTTTCCATCGCTAGCTTTTCATTGCACGTCTTTAGTAAATCCCGACAGTAGATTCTTTAACGCCAAAGGAGGGTTTACGCTGGCATGAACCATTAGTAAATCTGGCCCCATGTCTTGTCAGTCAGTCAGAGATTGAGTACCCTTTCTAGGCTGATTATTCCAGCCTAAAGCCAAAAACGACACACAACTATGTGCAACTATTCACAACAATGTAAATGAATGCACTGACTAAATTGTTTTTATGTAAACACACAAAATACTCATAGAGTTCTGTCCCACTTTGATAAGTGTGTATGAAAATGTAACTGCAACATCACACTGCTTCTCACCTTCCTGCTTTCTTGGCTTTTGTCTTCATTGTCCCTGCCTTTTCTATTTCTTTATGGATATCCCCTCCATATCCTTTTTGTTATGGCTCTTAAATCAATCTCTCCACATTCTTTACCTTACAAGCACATATCGATTATGGTATCAGTTTTCAGAAAAGGTAGCCCTGAGACAAGCATTTGTATTGAAAGGGAAGATGGGTTTTGTGATTAGCCAGTAGTAAACTTGCCTGACTCTTTCTTTGCCTCCTCCTCAGTTTCCTTTGTTCACAGCCACCACTGCTTCCCAAGTCAGTATTGCCTAGGAGGGTCATTGGATGTTGCTGATGAACACTATAGAGCATTGGGTTTGGCCATGCTGACAAAGGAAGAAATTCAATGACCAGCAATTTACCTAATCAGTTCATGAATTGCTTTTTGGATTAGTATTCCAGACAGCTGCTCTCACCTCAGTAGCATAAAGTGGAGCTGATGAATTGCTGCTTCATTGCCATGTCTCATTTCCTCTATCTGTCATTCAAAACTCAGCATATTCACCAGCCACAGCACGGGGTCAAGGGGAGTATCACGGGCCAATGCCGTTAGCAGTCTTGTGTGCCCTCCAAAATTATTGGTACCCTTCAGAAAAAGAATACGTAATAAGTGAAGCTTTCAGCACAAACGTATACTCAGCGGTCACTTTAATTGGAACACCTGCTTATTCTTGCAATTTTCCAATCAGCCAAAGATGCAGTGACAGCACATTGCATAACTGGACAGCTGAAGATTGGAATAATGTTGCCTTTTCTTTTTCCAATCTTTACCTGTCCAGTTGTAGTGAGCCTGTGCCCACTGTAAGCTCAGATTCCTGTTATTGGCTGACAGGAGTGGAACTTGATACGGTCTTCTGCTATTGCAGCCCATCAGACTTAAGGTTGTGGGTCATTCCATGTCAAATCAACCGATTTCCAGAAATCCCACACACTTTGGTCTGAAAAAATACCAGGTGTACCCATGTTATCCAGGAGACACCCTGTAAAATTATTTTGATGTAAAATCAATACTTTCTAAGATACAGCCAATTTTGTGAGGGGAGAGTACTGGTACCTTTATAGGTATAGAATGTATCACGGTCAGAAAATATTAGGTCCAGAGCAGACCTTCAATAATGGAAGAAAAAAAACTATTGGCTTTGCCATGTTTAGGCTTTCAAAAAACATACTTCTAATTGACACTGCCACGTTTAAATACCTACACAGGGCTTTTCAAAAGGTTATAAACAAAAATAAAATCATTTTGGGTCTAACATTTCAGACCAGTGGGAATGTCCAGACATTTTAAAATGATTTTTTCTGTATTAAAATGATTTTTTTTCATGGTCCCTTCTTTCTCAAGTCTTACTTTTCTTATCTTTCATTTCTATTTTCCATTCTAAACATGGGTTAAATTCACCACTTATCTATCCATCCGGGTCGCGGGGAAGCTGGAGCCAATCCCAGCATCTTGGGGTGAGAGGCGGGGTACACCCTGGGCAGGT
>JAQQZR010000004.1:6030854-6060019 GCA_030068235.1 Notoglanidium macrostoma
GGAGGAAACCGGAGCACCCGGAGGAAACCCACGCATGCACGGGGAGAACATGCAAACTCCACACAGAAAGGGTGACCTGGGTGACCCGGGGATCGGCACCGTGCCACCTCACTGGTCATACATTAATACATTAAATTAGCTACCATTTTTAGTCCCTTTTTTACACAATTTATAATCCTCTCCTGTGATATCACACAAAGAATATTAATAAAAAAAAGTCACAATGAACACTGTATAACTTTGACAATGAAGTATAGGCCAAAGAGAGTATAACATGTACCTGGAAAATAAATACATATGAACTCAAGAGTTATTCTGTCTGTATCTGGCATGTAAAAACATTGACTCTTACAACCACACTGTGTCTGAGGTTTGCTCTGAAAGCAGCCAGCAACCCAGATTTCCTCATCCCCAGCATTCTTTGGCTGGACACGCATCTCACACATTCGTTGAATAATCTTTTATCATTCCACATTCCCACATTAAGAAAACAAACAAACGAAAGAAAGCTGTTCAGTGAGGAAAGAAAAACACCGCTCACTTCTCTCATGCTTCACATAAACTAGGAAGTATGACTGAGGAAAATGAAAGATAAATCTGTCAGAACCATGCAGTTTTCATGAGCTTGGTGAATGCAGGAAGCCGTGTTTCCACCGCTGTCTCACAACACTATTGTTTCCTGCTCTGTGTGGATTATGTATGAAGGGTGATGGCTGTTTCAGTCTGCTCTAAAGGAAGAGGGTTATTGCAAGTGAAATATTTTGCAGAATGGTGCTTGGGATGTTTTATTGTGATATACAACAGTCATATCACAATACACAGCATGACTCTACGGATTTTCATATCCAGTCAGACGCTTGTTGCTGTAACAGTGCAGTCCATCAATGGTATAGAGGAATGACATTCACAATACACTCAGAAAAACATAATGTGACATAATTTACCATCATAATACCCTGCCTATGTATGTATTATCTTTAACTTTTTCATTGTAAATCTAGCAGATACGTGGATTGCAATACATACAGCAATGCATACAAGACGAACAAAAAGGTCATGCTTACCCAAAATATATGAGGTACGCTATGGCTCAAAATCCAAACTTTCACATGTCACTGTATTAAGATAGATTTAACAGTGGCTCATTGCTGATCTAATAAACTCGGATTATGATTAGCCTCAAATCCAGCATGTTATTAATGTGATGTAATTTTGCTTGGTATTCGGAACATAATTTGGATCTCCATCATAAAAATAAATGCTCCACACATACACATACCTCTCCTCTAGAGGTACAAGAAATTCTTCCCTATATAACTTTATTATGCTATATACAGATCTTGTTAAAGTAGCCAGAAGTCTGGCTGTGTGTCACGCTGAACATACTGGTCTTTCTGTATCAGTGCTCAGATCAGTGAACACAGATAAAAATGACCTCACGTGTTTAGCTGTTTGAAAAATAACAGTAATTTTCATTAACCTGCCAGGATGAGTTTGATCCTGATAAGCATTATAAGTACGGCCTCATTTGTTGATGTAAATTAAGCATTACTGCAAAATCGCTAAAGAGAAAGCTAGGGTTAGGGTTAGGGTACCCTAACCCTAACCCTAACCCTAACCCCTATCTAAGCGCAAACTAAGGGGAAAGAAATAAGAACGATAAATTACACCTAACAATAGAACGATATTATATCAATATTGTGATTAAAATATCATCTTTTTAAACAATTCCAAACTCTAAACGGAATCATTTCTGTCCGTTTTATACTGAACTTTCCAAATTCTAAATTAATTGCACTGAAATGCACTGAATTGTCCATGATAAATGATTTATTTCTGTATATGTTGAATCCAAGCATCACTGAGCGTACTGTTTTACACACCACTACTGTCTGTTAACTCAATACAGTGATACATGTGGTGTATGGTAGAAATTTATTCAGGTGTCATATTATATATATTTTTTTGCCATATTACCGATCCCTAATTAATGCATAAAAAGAAAGAAAGATTCATACAGTGTAAATAAGATGTATAATGTATGGACGAAAAGAAAACAGAGTTGTAAACACAGAGTTTTAATGAAAACAACACAAGGTCCACTAGAGGTTTACAATCCATATTCTGTCTAGCGGTTTTCCTCCTGTATGTCCCATTAAACTGCAGACTGTTTATTCACAACAGTATTAGGTTATACTGATAGAGATCACTGTGTGTGCTGTGACATCTTAAGCAGAAACACTCAGTCACTGTAAAGTTTAAAGTGTAGTATTTTGGAAAGACTCAAGTGTTGGGTGTCACAACATAATGTTGATTAATTCTCCAGCTTTCAGGATTGTTCCAATGGGTCACTTGAAGAGCACACAGTCACTACTCCTACGTGGAATTTACCGAGAATAATTTGCAGAGAATCTGAAAGCGTCTGTGTGTATTAACAACGTAGTGGTGGACCTGCTCCCTATGTAGATATAAAGGGCTTCTTTTAAGCTTATGAAAATACACAGTTTCATAATTATAGGTAATTATGCACTAATGAGAACTTATGAATTCCATAAGTATATACTCCATTTCTGCTAATTGATACCCTACATAGTGGACCTTTAAAATGCCTGGTGGGTGTTTGTTATGGGCTATTGCGTTGCGTTTAGCTAATCACTAATGCCAGATGCTATGCACGTACAGCACCAAAACACACACTGCTGTTTTTTTAATCTCATGTTATAGTAACGTTCTCTGTAAGCTAATGGGGAAAATAGAATTATTTCATAAAGGCGTGTGTAATCTGACAAATGTTCAGGTTTAAACAATTCTTTCAGGTTCAGGTAGCGTGAGAAGACAAATATGTGAATGATGCCGTAAGGTTGTGTGTGTGTGTGTGTGTGTGTGTGTGTGTGTGTGTGTGTGTGTGTGTGTGTGTGTGTGTGTGTAGTATCTGGGTTGTGTATTATGGGCTGGTACACTGGTGAAGGCCCATAGCGTGAGGGCAGACGCGGGCCTCTTACTTTCCCAGCATTGTGTTTCCAGCCCTCTAAAAACAAAGCATGCCATTCTCTGGCTGAGTGTCTACTCTCCTGAGATATGTGATTGAGATTGAATGTGTCAGGCAAAACTACTCCACTTCTGTGCCATGCCACTCCCTTTGGAGTATGTAATGCATTACAATAAACCCAATGCACTGGGTAGAGGTCTAATCATACACTGGTACTATGTCATGTTCAGCAGTTCTTTTATTATTATTATTATTTTTATGCTATGCATATATTTTGCCAGTTTTGAACCACTGTGCTGAATTTTCCTTGGCTCAGTTTCATACATGACTACATTTCTTAGCTGTATTCAACTATACTGTGCTTGCTCTATTCCCTCTTTGGTCAGGACTTCATTCTACCCAGCTCTGATGAGATCTGTATGTGATTTCCTTATTGCTGTTTATCAGATTGGCTGTTCTGAGTAATTGAAGTCATCTTCTGAGTTGGGAGTGAGCCACAGCAGCTGCCGGAGAGCGCATATAAGAATTCGAGATAGTACATTATATTAGATAGCTGGATGGATGGATGGATAGACGGACAGATATCTGTTTGTACACAGCCTGAAAACGAAACATACCCAGTAAGAAGACAAGTACCTTTTTACTGTACATTTAGGGATTGTTATAGTCAATCCTGAAAGGTACTGATGATTGAAAATACAAATTCAAACATAAATAGAAATTTCTAATACTGTATACAATTTTTGAAAGGCTAAAAAAAAAAAGAATTTGGCCACTCTACTCAGAATGTACCAGTGAGATTTATAACCGCTGGGGCACTGCTGACGTAGTAGTACAAGTTAAACAATATAGCAATATGTTCATCTTTGTTCTTTGTACTGCTTGTTGCCATATTACCCTTCCGTACCTAACTGTATGCCTTATTTTTGTGCTTGCGGCACAATCACAAAAATAGGCTTTTGCGAGCTATTTTGAGTCTGGGCACTGGACCTTCTCTGTGCTCTATTATGTTAGACGAAGTATTAATCATGTAATGAGGGAAAATTTCACAGCTAGTGTTCTGTGTAGGTGGTAAGAAATATACGCTGTGTTTAATGGGAAGATGCCATTAAAAGTATGACTAAACACTAAAGTTTTTTTTCTTCTCTTCCCTTTGTCCTACCTTTCTCTCCCTCTCTGCAATAGTCGTGCAATCAAAACCAATCCGGATCTCCTGCCTGAGACACCTTGGACCAACATACTGTACAATGACTTCTGGGGCACTCTGCTCACTCACAGCGGCAGCCATAAGTCCTTCCGGCCGCTCTGCTCACTCTCTTTCCGCCTCAACTATGCTCTGGGTGGCCTGGAGCCACGAGGCTACCACTTATTCAACGTGGGCCTGCACTGCTGTGTCACAGCTCTGTTCACTGCACTTTGTGGCCTCTTGCTAGCCGGAGGACCCTGGAGTCTGCTGGCTGGACTTCTCTTCGCCTCGCACCCAGTGCATACAGAGGCAGTAGCGGGACTGGTAGGACGAGCAGATATGGGTGCTGCCCTGTGCTTTCTACTCTCTCTGCTCTGCTACAGGTGCCACTGCAGGCTCCGGCCACACGCTGGAAATTCGTGGTGCATGAGGTGGAGAGGTCAGGCATGGCTGGCTGGTAGCTTGGTTGCTGCAGCAGCAGCCATGTTGTGGAAGGAGCAGGGGGTGACCGTCCTGGCCGTGTCCGCTGTCTATGACATCTGTGTAGTCCACCGCATGCAACTGCATCATATGCTAGCAGTCCTCCTTAAGGTGAGTGTAAATATTATACTGCTCTGTGCATCTTTGCCCTGTTTAACCAGAAAGAAGGAAGATGCATTCTGCTTACCAGAAGAAGGTAAATAGTGATCCTGTGTGCGAGCACGTGTATGTGAAATTCATGTTGTAAATATAAATAGATATCCTTATCATTTTATTAAACAGACTAACACTTCCATTCCCCAAACTCCAGATGTTTTCTAAAATGTTTTCTCTGAAAGAGTTGAACAATCAGCAGAGGTTGACATTTATTGACTTTTCCATTTTGGCTTGTGAACGGTTCTCCTCGTAGCCTCCTATGGATTCTGTGGGAGCTTTACACCTCAAAGCCGTTATAAGAATTTTATTGAAGAAGCTGAAGGGAAGGTCACTTACTATTAAATAGTAATCAACATCCAGTCAAAGACAAGAGACCCAGGTTGCTGCAGCCAGTCTTGCATGTTCTCCTTGGATTTATTCTTTGATTTTAAATCCTCCTTTTTAGACAGTTTTAGACTCACAACTTTTTTTTTTTTTTTTTTTTTTTACACAACGGGCATGCTCACCACACCTCTGTCTGGAAATGCCAGCCATGCCGTGAGTGCCACTGCATCTGGAGTTTTTATCATGTCTACTGTACCAATCTCTCTGGTTAAACATACACTTGAGGTCCACATCATAGATGATATCCCAGGCTATTGTGAGATTATAGCCAGGAGTGTATGGGAACACAAACACACTGTGAGAGAGCGAGGTGCCGTGAGGAAATAAGTAGGGAAAAAACATCTTCCTTTACTTCCTGTCCCCCCTTTTTATCTCATTCTTTCTCCTGGCATGCCTGGTTTTGTAGAGTTTCTAGAGTCCTGTTTGAAATTTGAATAATAAAAAAAAAAACACTTCTATGAAATTTCCCAGGTTTTCCACTAATGGTTCTTCCGTGTTTGGATGTTGCATGCAAATTATCCCCATCATCACATTCACAAGGAAGAGATAATACACACAAAGACAAGACACACTCACAAAGACAAAATTGGCTTGCCTCATTGATATTCACCATTGTCAGGTTTGATTTCTTTTAACCAGACTGCAATCAGAAAATAAGACATCGATGTAGATTGGTCTGACTTTCAAAACAATCAAACCAATTCATAGAAAGAGGTCAATTTTTCATCTCCTCAACAGTCTAATAGGATTGGAGGAGACAAAACCTGAGCAGCAGATAGAATAAATTACATCAAATCATTTCTTCAATCTAATTTAGTCAGGTCAACATAATGTTTCACTACTGCAATAAAAGCCTGTCACTTTCAATTCTTTCAAAGAAGAAGAAGTTCAGAGGGACTTAAAGTACTTTAAAGGGCCTGTTATTTTCCTCATTTTTGATATAGTTACAGAATAGTGTAAGTGAGAGCATGAGCGAAACACTGACTTAATTGAGTTGAGGCATTTCTTGGAGAGAAGCTGATATTCATATTTATTTATTTATTTATGTCACTTGGCAGACGCCCTTATCCAGAGCAACTTACATATATCTCATTTATACAACTGAGCAGTTGAGGGTTAAGGGCCTTGCTCAAGGGCCCATCAGCGATAGCTTGGCAGTGCTAGGATTTGAACTCACGACCTTCCAATCACTAGTCCAATGGTGTAACCACTGAGCTACCACTGACCCCTAGTTCAACTTTTATATTTTCCAGAGGAAAAATGCAACCCTGCTGGTAAGCCTGGCTTGGCTGGCTGGTTGGGGAACAGTCCTGTTGGCAGCTCGACTATACTGGATGGGCTGCAAGCAGCCACACTTCTCCAACTCGGACAACCCAGCAGCCGATTCACCTCACCTCCTCAGCAGAACCCTTACCTTCCTCTACCTACCACCTGCTAATGCCTGGCTCCTCCTCTGTCCACACACCCTTAGCTTTGATTGGTCTATGGATGCCATACCCCTACTCACAAACTTTTCTGATTGGAGGAACTTGTGCTCACTGGCATTTTACACAGGCTTTGTGCTGCTTGCTTGTTTTGGTTTAAGAATCAAGAATTCTACCACTTTCCAAATAACCAATGGAAAATCCTATATCATGAACGGAAAAGCTCTGGCCAATGGACACAGCCTGTATTTTCCTGACAGCAACGATAAACATGACAACAGCCACCACCACAATGGCTTAACCTCATCAGAAGTTTTTGCCAGCACCCAGAATGGGTATGCCAAACCCCTTCATACTGCTCCTCACACAATGTTGCCATCCAGAGAGAACATTTTGGTCTTCTCACTTGGTATGCTGGCTTTGCCTTTTCTCCCTGCCACCAATCTGTTCTTCTATGTTGGTTTTGTGGTGGCTGAGAGGGTTCTTTACATCCCCAGCATGGGCTTCTGTCTTCTGGTGACACTAGGGATAAGGGCCATGTTTGTGAAAATGAGGCGGAGAAGGTCCAGGGCACTGCTTTTTGGCTGTACTGCTGGACTTGTCCTGCTCTACAGCCTCAGAACAGTGCGGCGGAACCAGGACTGGCAGAGCGAAGAGATGCTCTACAGGTCTGGCATCACTGTTAATCCTGCTAAAGGTAAGACACTGGAGACTATGTTCAATGCTGTACTTTAATCTCAGCTATTCATTGAAAATTTTTCCAATAATATGAAGTAAATAGCCTGTTTAAATGAAGACTGTTTGAGATAGTGTAACACACTGTATTTCATGTATATGGTTGAAATGACAATAAAAGCCACTTGACTTGACTTGACTTGAGATACACATTCTAGCAATTAATAATCTATATTCTGTCTCTCAGCTTGGGGTAACCTTGGCAATGTCTTGAAGACCCAGGGTAAGATGGCAGAGGCAGAGGAAGCATACAGAAATGCCCTATACTACCGTGGCAACATGGCTGACATGCTCTACAACCTGTGAGTCATCTGTGTGGCAACTCAATACTTTTGACTTTTCTTCTACAAGAAGTGCTGAAAAAGCTAAACAAAAGGATAAATTAATAACTAAACTAACACTATGTAAATATTTGATTTAAATCATATTGCGAGCAACCTTATATGGTAAAGATGAAAGCTTAATCTTAAACTTAAAGTTGACAATATAGTTTTCCATCTGAGATGTATTTATTTATCAGCTGTCTCATACCCACAGTCTTTTTTACAAGAACAAAGCCTGAATATAAGCAAAAAATTTTTTACAAAAGATCTTTTTACAAAAGACTAATTAACAAAAGACTCAAAATCCTATAATGGTCTGATTAGGCCTCACTGGTCCCAGTTTTTAATAGTCAGTCTGGCTACAGCATGCAATCAGAAAAGGCTGTGTTTGTGTAAAACGGCACTGTGCGGCTGGCTGTCATTTTGATGGTACAGTTCCTCACCAACTAGCTATTTTACCTTTAAAGCAAAAAAAAAAAATGTGGACCCCTCAGCACTTTTGAATCCCTTTAAATGCTGAAGTTGTTGCCACGTCCCATCTTTGTTTTAGCTCAGACTCTGCTGACATGTTCATTTTTTCCTTGCTAGCTCTATAAACAGTTTTTTTTTCATTTGGCTACAAACATTTTCTTTGGCTTGATCCACTGGCAACAAGTAAAAATAGAAAATGGGGGTTGAATCCATAACCACTGATAACTGATACGTCCTTAACCTTCTTATAACTGAATGGTCCAACTCCATAACCACTGAACCACTGCTGCCTCTTTCATGCCTAATATTGTTGTGTTATAATGTCAGACATACTGTAAGCATAATGACATGTGAGTCTGAATAAATTTGCAGCAAATATGAGTTCATAGCTCTGACTTTGAATTAAAATCTGACTTTGAATTTTGAAGGAACTCTATTTTAATGTAGTTTTCTCTACGGATTCAATAATGCTTCATGATAGAAACAAACAGAAAGTCAGCTGGGAGAAAGAGTGGAAAAAGTGGGAAGATGGTTGGTTGCATTCCACCTACGAGTAATATCTATGAAATTTCATCAATCGAGCAATCTTTGTGGAGATATTTCTTGCTTGCATTAACCTAAAAGAGGCACAAAGACTCACTTTTCAGCTGTTATACAGAGTCCCTGGGTTTATACCCTTCCAAAGTAGGAAAATCAATTAATAATATACAGTATACATTTTTTAAGGTTAGTATTTAACAGGCATGTCCTTCTCAGATTCTCACCAACTTTTATAAATAGTATCAATCTAGCAATCTAACAAACAAATATCACTTTTCAGAACTCATATGGGACATGATCATTTTATGTTCTAATATATAAATGTACTCACCTGCCCATTTCTGTGCTGTTATTGTAGCTGTATTGGTATTAAATTGATTTTCTTTGTTCTGGAGTCTCATTAATTGTCTTCTCGCACTTAGGGGTCTCTTGCTGCAAGAGAGTGAACGTTTCTCTGAGGCTCTGCATTACTATAAACTGGCCATCCAAAGCAGACCGACTCTGGCAGGTAGACGCAGTCTTTCTCATTAGTCATACCAAAGGAGAGCATTGCTTACTGAAAATGGTAGAATTATTGGAATAAGCAGTAATAATTTGCTGAGCGCATGAAACAAACCAAATGAGCAGCAAGATTTCTCACGTGTGTGAGTCCTTACAACAAACTATGTTCAATTCTAGTCATCTGTTTAAGATCTCTAATTGCCCGTTTGCTTTGTTCTTTGTCTTATGCGTCCCCAACAGCTGCATATTTGAACACTGGTATTATACTGGAGTCTGAGGGAAACATGCAGGAGGCCAAGCGCACATTTCAGACGTGTGCCAGCATCCCAGATGAGAACCTGAAGGACCCTCATGCTCACAAAAGTGCAGTCACTAGCTGCCTGTACAATCTTGGCAAGCTACTGCATGAACAGGGTCAGCAAGAGGTAGCCACAAAAGATTACTGGCTTGCTTAGGATACTTTAGTACTTGGGATAAGTTTTACAGTAAATCTCAAACAGAGCAGTCAGAAGGGCTAACGTTTTAGCTGTGGGTTGGAAGTGGCTGGCATATAGGAAACATACCAAGCATGTAGAAAATTGCTCTGTTCAGTGACAAGACATTGCATTATTCCGCTTTTTGCACTGGCTCATCCATTTTCTTCCTATTTGCCAATGATCTGGATTCCTCAGGAAGCCTTATCCATTTATAAAGAGGCTGTGAAGAAAATGCCTTGTCAGTTTGCACCACAGAGCCTTTACAACATGATGGGTGAGTGGAGAGTTGTGTTTTCTCCAACTTCAAAACCACCACTACCACACTGCAAGGGAACTAAGAAAAAAAAAAAAAAACTGTATTCTGTTTTTGGAAACTTATCAAGTTATCAAGTGCATAAAAGCACGCTTGGCTCTGCTGTCATGTGGTAATCAGAATGGCTTGGTCCTGCCTGTAAAAGAGTATTCATATGTTGTGATGAAATTAGCCTGGGATCACATTCAGCTGTCCATCAAAGAGAAAATTGGGCAGAAATCATTAAAGGAATGATTCAGTTAAAGGGTAAAGAATTGAATTTTATATGAACATAGCCAGTAATCATCTTTTGAATATTAAGTGTTGCCCAAACCCTAGCTTAACTGAACGCTTAACTGCTTTCCTTTAATGCACATCTTTAATCCTGAACTCTATTGTTCTAGAACTACAGTTGTTCCACTCTGTGATTTAAACACTACTGGACATTTTCCCCCTTATCTCTCATTTTATTGGATAGCTATGTTTTGTGTAAAAATGGACTGCAAGGATATCAAATCTATGTCAGAACATAAAAGATTTTGCTTCGCTGAAACGCCACCTAGTGTTGGTGGACAAAAATGAATTCATCAATATGGTATTTAATATTTTCACATTAGATTTCTTCTCCTCATGATTTCCCTCTCTTAATACAGTTTTTTATGTTATTGTCATCTTTAATCCTGAATTAACTGGCACAACAAAATTTAAGATCAAAATGTTTGATTTTAGTCTTAAATTCATTCAAATAAAAAAAATATGAATTTCACAGTACCATTAGAGATCACGTTTTGAAAACTGAATACGATCTATAGATGACAAAATATGTTTTGCTGTCAGGACAAGTACAGTCAGAACATCTCAGTCCAAATAGATTTAAAAAGGCAAAGAATAGCGAACCAGTAATTAATTATGTTATGGCACCATCATATCTAAATACTCTTACACTTATATCTCTTATGGTTCCTCACACTTCCTGCAGCATACTTTATTCTACACTGTACTGCTATCATAGTCAGCATTTAACAAGATATTGCTCATCTATTCTTTCTATATATGTTTGTTTGCGTTTAAAATCTGGTTGTGAACCCCTCAGGTGAGGCCTTTATGAAACTGAATAAGTTTGAGGAAGCAGAACACTGGTACAGAGAGTCACTTAAGGCCAAACCAGACCACGTCCCTGCCCACCTGACATATGGCAAGTTGCTATCTATTATGGTGAGTCACCCTGGCAACCTTTCTGTGCTCTTTTAGAAGATGTACAATAGTTACATAAGATGGCACATCTGCTACCAGCAAACAGTCAGTTCTGGCTTGTGATAGGTGTTACTCCACAACCTCAACCAACCACAAATATTTGCCAGGGAATATTTACTTCAGGGAAATGTAGATCAATGTTCTGTATCAGTTTTGGGCCTTAGAAACAGGCTTTACAAGGGGAATCAAACACTCATCTTCTGCTTATAGTGGGATTTTTATTTCCCCGTGATTCACAAATAAGAGATTTATACTTAAAATGAGATTTATTCATTTTAAGGGCGTGGCTCATGTTTGAGGCTTTTGAATAATAGACTGACAGTTATTTTGTTATGCAGCATTTGCTTACCTTTGCAACATTAATTATTTATATGTAGCACCAATAAAGATCTAGTATCTGACACTGGTATGAAAATCCTCATCTTGATTTAGCCTTGGTCTTGTTTTTATAATGTGTATTTTTTACATGTGTGAATGTTTTGATGTGATCTCATTATCAGGGTCATAAAACAGAGGCAGAGCATTATTTCCTGAAGGCAGTAGAGCTGGAGCCCACCAAGGGGACATGTTATATGCATTATGGTAGGAGTGTACATAGAGAACACCGCTTTAACTCTTATATCTATACACTGCTAATAAGCACAGACATACGAGTTCCATATTTTTGTTCTAAGAATGATCCTTCCTTTTAATGAACCCCAGACATGTTTCATCACAGGGACAGTATCATGGCAATTCTTTTCAAAGCGCACCACTAATTTGGATGTTTAGTCATGAATCTATAGGATTAGTCATGAGTTTATACAAAATAGCCCATGATATTTCAATTCCAGGTTGTAGCACTACATACAGTATGTGGAGTTCATGTGGAGGCGAATACGTATGCAATGTATTGTATGAGGTTTGCTTGTTGTATTTAGACTTGTGTCTTCTAACGTCAGTTATTCATTCTTGTCATGAATCCTATAAAAGTTTTCTCAGAACCTCTTTCTGTCTCTCAGGTCAGTTTTTGATGGAACAGTCTCGATTAGGAGAAGCTGCTGTGATGGCTGAGAAAGCTGCTGAACTGGACAGCACAGAATTTGATGTAGTTTTCAGTGCTGCTCATATACTCAGGTGTGTGCATGTGACAGATGATACGCTGTTGGTTGACACTAGAGGCTGGGAGATGTAATGGTTTGCTGTTATTGATGATGTTTGGCTGCAAGAACATCCAAGAGGAATGTGGTCAGAATCCCGCCTGGATGCCATCCAGATACAAGATGCATAAAATTACCAGACCTTTGTGGTCTTACAAGATGTTTTGTACTTGTCAGGTTTCCTAATGGACTATACCTGAATATTGCAGTGTTTTTTTTCTATTTCTTTCTGTAGCCATGTGCCCAGCCTAATGTACTGAACTGCTACTGTATATTTGACTGAGCAATAAGCACAAATAGTTTATACTTATTGATACAAAACCACTAATTAATGACTTGTTTATCTGTTCCCGCTTGAACTCTCCAGACAGGCAAATCTGAATGAGGCAGCTGAAAGATATTATGGGAAGGCGGCAGGCATTAGACCAGATGTAAGTACACTTGAGCCGTTCTTCAACGCTCATTCAAGTCGCTATGTTAATCCAAGTGTCTTGATGTTGCATAGCTCAAATTATTTTAAGTAAAATAACTCTCTCTGTTGTATTTGTCACCCTTCCCACATATTACACTTTAAAATTTCATTTGGAAATTCTAATGTTCTTTATGAAATATTTTTGATACAGAATAAAATGCAAAAATGTAAAACCTCTCTGACTCTCTCGTTGTCTTTCTCTTTTTTCTCTCTCAGTATGCTGCTGCTCTAATGAACCTCGGGGCCATCCTCCATCTCAACGGAAAGCTAGCGGAGGCTGAGGCCAACTACTTGCGTGCGTTGCAGCTCAAACCTGAAGATCTGATCACGCAGTCCAATTTGCGCAAACTCTGGAAAGTCATGCACAAACGTGGCCTGAAGAGCATAGCGTCATGACCGTACTTCCTATCACAAGCTCTGTAAAGCTGGTACTTTTGACAGTGAGGATTTGAGGCTTGCAAGTGTGTAGTGTTGGCAGGATTAATAATCTGATTCCGCACCACAGCCCTGGTTTAGAGCAGAAGGAGCTTGCATGGTCCATGTTTGGAAACACTCTGAGGCACTGAAAATATAGAGGTCGATGGTCAGAGGACATCCTTGCCATTATGAATGGGCAGAACCTGTACTGGTGTGAGTGAAAGGCACCTAATTCACCTCCAGGAACCTACAGTGTGATGGATGCACTGCAATGCAAATGTGTTAGTTGTGCTTTTTTATTTAGGAAATAAATTTGCATTACTGAAGTTTGAACTGAGTGAAGACCATGAGCGTAAGTCAGATTTCCTGAAGCAATGACTATCATGAAGAAAATTCAACAAAATGAAAGAGAAATTATTTGGAAGTGTCTTATTATATAGTTTGTTTGTTTTTTTAAGTAAATTGTTAATTTATTACAGTGTTTTCTTCACTTTCACTGTTTCACAATACCTGATAAATCACAATGAGTGATTTATTTGAGAATCTCTTGTTTATCATGCTGCTTTATCTTATAAAATTTGTAGTTGTAATTTTATTATTGTTAAAGCTTATATGCAACATGGTCAAAAGTGTGGACAGTGTGGACAGTCCACAAGAGCTTTAGTGAAGTCATTGCTGATGTTAAGCGGTTGACTGACAGTGTTCCACTTCATTCCACAGTTTTTGGAGCAGTTGAAATTGAAGTTCCCAGATTTTTAATGCTGTTTCAGACATTTGAACCTCACTCTGTCAAATTGCTCCACATTAAAATCGACAAGCTATTTCTTTATGGATATCACTTGGTGCACATTGGGAATTGTCATGCTGGAACAGGAAAAAAGTTTCTCTAAACTGTAGCCAGAAAGGTGGAAGCACACAATTCTCTAAAATGTCATTGTTGCATTAATAATTTCTTTACTAGAATTAAGGGCCTTGGCCAAACAGCCCCTGTTTAACATCACATGTCGGACTGTCACTTGCTTGAATTGATGCACTGTTATCAGTGGATGTGGCTTAGATTTCTAAACACACTAATTATGAGTACTTTAAATTTGGTTCTTCAGACTTTTGACCATGTAGTATAAAAGTAATCACACATTTGTACCAAAAGGCAATAAAAGTACATACTGAATCCCCTGAAGTTTTGTCTTTTTTTTTTTCTTTTTGTTTTTTAGGGTTTGATAGATTACTTTTTTGTTTTCGCTTCAAATATGCTTATCTACATTTCTCTTTTACACCTGTCACTTAGATAACGCTAAATAAAGTGTAGTAAAAAAAATTAGAGCACAGTTTGGAAAATTTTCAAACCTTATTGGGACGAAGGTGGTGATTAATTTTCTGCAAGTGTTGATTTTCTGCATGTGCTGTAAGACAAATCACAGGTTTCTGTAAATAAACTAGTCCATATAATACATTATTGTTTATATAGTAAAAAGCTTGTTCAGAATGTAAAGAAAACAAAGTAAAGAATGATGGACAAGTCATAAATTAATAAGCAAATGAAGGTTACAGTATACTGCTCAGTACCAATTTTTGCCCAGAAACTAAAAAGGGTTTAAAAAGGGGGGGCTAGGGCTAGGGCTAGGGCTAGGGCTAGGGCTAGGGCTAGGGCTAGGGCTAGGGCTAGGGCTAGGGCTAGGGCTAGGCTGTAACAATCAGTCAAATTACATTGATGGAAAAGGTAATGATTTCAATGAGTCAAAGTAACATTCATTAATCTAGTATTATCAATTTGAATTGAGCCAAGGTGTACCCACCTCTCGCCCGAAGTCAGCTGTGATTAGCTCCAGCTTCCCTGCAACAATGTTGAAAAGGCAATATAAATAAAGGATTTGTAAATGGTTATTACAGATTATAATTGATCAGAAATTGATCATTATTGAAAAGAATAGAGTACTGGTATGAAAAATGTTTTTAAACTGCTTTGTAATTAGAATTTACAATGTGATTTTCCCTTAACATTGGTCACATATTGCTCAAAGGCTACTAATTTTTATTGTATAATATCATATTGTAGAAGATTCAATGATTTCGTCAAATTTCAAATCATTGCCCTAAGGTTTAAAATTGTATTGTGTGAAAGCTTGAGGTTTACACCACTCCTCAACCCAAACACCCACTTCCCCCTTCCCCAAGTAAAAAACTAGCATGCATGTGATGTGCTTTAGCATTTCCAAACTTACTTGTCTGCTTATTAGCCCATGCATTAAATTGTCTTGCCTTAGGCTAGTGATTTGTTCACCCATCATGTCTTAAATGTTGTCTTGATAATCAAATACATTTACTGTAACAGGAAGTTTCATAACTTCAACTTAAACAGCAAGCACCTTGACTAACAGAAGTCACAGTTCAGAATTGGAAAATCTTTAAGTTACGTGGTTTTTTAAATGATTTCTATATGTGCGAGTTCTAATTCAGTAACTCCCTGGGCACATGCTTATTTATCAGTGTTTGAATCTGCGCTCTATGCAGGTGGCAGGCATTAGTGCTGTACCTACACTGGAGTGCTTCCACTCTCTGATGTCAGTCTCTGTAAGTTGTTGTTGGTTCTACTAAGTCAGAAGTTTCTAGATACAGGAGGTGGAGTCGTATGTTATGTATATCGTTTTGGTATATATGGAGAAAGTAAAAATGCCTCTTCTGATTTGTCACTGAAGATGTTTGAATATTTCCTGTTAGTTTTCTAATAAGGTAACAGTGAATGTGATTGGCGGCGCCAACTATCTTTCTTTCTTTCTCTCTATGTCTCTCGTTCTCTCTCCTTAGTGGGCAGTGGTTGATGAGCAGGGCGTGTGAAGAGCCGAGAGAGATGGACATCTGTCTGACTCTTATTCTTTTGTCATCTGCAGTCAGGATCACTAAAACTGGCAAGTACACACTATTAAAAGTGTTCATAATAACTTATACAAATATATGCATTATAAGGAGTAGAAATGTCCTCATGATACACAATAACTCATTAAATGTCTTTTTAACAAAAAGAACAAGAACAAAAGAACAAAACGGGGAAAAAATGTATTTTCCCCAAATGGTAAATTTTTAATCCCAAAACTTTTTTGTAATTCTCTCTCTCTCTCTGGAGTACAGAGAATGTGAGGCTGGTGGATGGTGACAGTCGGTGTGCAGGAAGAGTGGAGGTATTTCACAGAGAACAGTGGGGAACCGTGTGTGATGATTATTGGAATATGAGAGCTGCTGCAGTGGTGTGTAGAGAGTTAGGCTGTGGGGAGGCTGTTGACGCACTGGGTGAAGCTCATTTTGGACCAGGTTCAGGACCAATTTGGATGAGGTATCTGGATTGTAGTGGATCTGAATCTACCCTGAAAAAATGTGGGTTAAGTGGGTTATGGGTAGAGCAATGTAATCATGAAGAAGACGCTGGAGTCATCTGCTCAGGTGGGTTAGACTATAACTACAGTACATTATGTTTAATGACCATGTAGGTGCTTTGTCCTTTAATAAATGTCCTTTAATAATTTTTATCTTTTCCTAAGCACAAAAAACATTTTAATCTGTGCTTTTTGTTATACTTAAACCTTTGATGAATAAGCTTAAAAAAAAACTGATGAAATATTTTATCTTTAATGGTTGTTTTTTGTATGTGTCCATTGCAATAGACTTGGGGCTTCAACAATTGTAACATGGTTAAAAGTCTATAATTTGAATTAATTTTTTCTTTTCCTTTCTCACCTCATACATTATAGGCTAACTCAACAGAAGCATTATACATTAAAGTACAGGAAAAATTACATTTAATAAGATTTTTTTTAAAGCATGTAGAACATTGAACAGCAAAACTGAATAACTTTTTTCCCCTTTGTAAAAAGGTTTTGTATGAAGTGCAGTGATCACTTGTTACAGAGAATATAACTGTCTAGACACGATTGGCATGCATTCTAAAGAGGGTGAAATGTGTGCATGTATGCGTGAGACAAATAATATGAGGAATAACCTGTGGAATACCTATACTGAATACCTATACTAATAATAATAATAATACAATAAAAATGAAGTTTTGCAATTTTTTGCAAGCAACTTTACTCACTTTCTGGAGTAGGCAATTACTATTAAGCAATTATATGAACTAGGTAAAGCAATAATAATAATAATAATAATAATAATAATAATAATAATAATAATAAAGCTGCAGAATCCCTACTATGTGCAGCTGATACTCGTACTCTAAAATAGATTTTTTTTTCTTTTCATAAATACACACTGTAATGGAAAAAGGCATAAACAGTTTTATGCAGTTTTGTAAATGTAATAAAAATATAGCTGCAAGCAGCAATGACAGGCCCTTGCGCCTCCGGTGCTATCACCAGACACAACACGACATGGCAATAAAAAATTTTTTTTTTATTATAGAATAAAAGAAGAATAAAAGATCTTTTTACTAAGCTGAGATGATGCCACTCTTTCTGTTGCCGGATGGTGGAGATATACCAGATAGTGACTCTAGACATGTGGATATCATAACCAATAATCTGTGTTTGATTATTAAGTTATTAATACGTTTGAGCTGTCTCAAGCAATGTATGGAATATCTTTGTGGCATTTGCTGTTTGTGTGGTGAGGCAAATATTCATCATGTTGCCATTTCAACATCTTGCAAGATATCAAACATTCCTTCACAATTTAATTTCAGCAACATCTTGACATCATGCATATCAAATTTTACATGAATCCGATGAACAGTCCAGAAGGAGTATTTCAAAATGTAACATGTCAAAACACAAAATCCAAAATAACTTACTTCCTGTTGCACGGCTAATGCATTGTACAAACTTGTTCGTCTTGGGGAGACCCACATGCATACCAAATTTGGTGTGTATATGTGAATCTGTGTGCCAGGCACAGGACTCAGTGACATATGGTGGCACTATAGAGTCACTGGACCACACCTGGGGCCAAGCCTTGGTCCCTTAGTAACTGTCAAAAGCACTAATGTATGTGCCAAACTTCATGAGTTTTCACCTATGGGAACTACCTCAAAAATGGTCAAGTCTTGAAGAAAAAGAAGAAGATGAAAAAATCCTTATAAACGCAATTTGGCCTTGCACCTACGGTGCAGACGTTCTCTGGTGGAGGGCACCTGCACCTTCGGTGCCCTGGACCTAATTAAAGTGGTCTAAGATTCCTTTCCCAGCTGTTATCAGTGGAACCTGAGCTCAATTTCAAGTATGAAGATTTATCATGTAGGACTGGTTGGGTGTTATTGCTGCCTTACTCTTAAATTGCTCTTTCAGCAATCAGCATGTATTTATGTCCTTTATTTATGGTGGTGTTGAACACTCATGACACTATAACCATTGAGCATCTGAATTTGGGCAACTTCTCCTGTCCTCACTGCAAAACCTCTCAAGTTCAGTCAGGTTGTATGGGGCGTGTTGCTGCATTGCTATTTTCAGGTCTCTCTTGGGAAATGGAAAGAATAAATAGAATATAATCTACTAATTAAATTACAAGAATCTAACACAACCAAAACTCTGCCTAGAGGTAGCTGATAACCAAAGGTCAGTTACCAAGTAAGTAGGGCATTACTCAGAGAAACAACAAAGAGGTCAGTGGTAACATTGTACAAATTGTAGAGATCCACAGCTTAGATAGGAGAAGTCAAGACAGGGCAATTATAGCTTGGATATTATATAATTATATCCAGCAATCCATATGGCTGGGCTTTATGGAAGAGTGACAGGAAGATAGCCATTATTGAAACAGCCATATGAATTCCTGTGTGGAGACTAATGAAACATGTGGAAAAGGTTTGATGGTCTGAAGAGACAAAATATTAAAGATTTTGGCCTTAAGCACAATATTTCTTGGAAATCCAACACCCTGAGAAGACAAGCCCCACAATAAAACATAGCGGTGGTAGAATGATTTTTTAGTGATACTTTTTAAGTGCAGGGACTGGGAAACTGGTCAGGGTTCAGGGCAGGATGGGGCCAAATACAGGGCAATCCTAGAAAAAACATGTTGCAGTCTGCAAGAGACTTGAGGCAAAAGTTTCACCTAAAACCCAAGAACCTGAATGTGTTATAATGGACCAGTCGAAGAAAAGATCTCAATCTGATTGAGGCTCTTTGGCAAGACTTAAAAATTGCTGGTTTCCTGTGATCTCCATCCAATTTGACAGAGCTAGAACAAATAAAATTATTTTGAACCTTAAAGTGCTAGACATATTGCGTAAATCAAATGGAATAAATCCATTAAGTCTATTTCAATCCTAGATTGTAGCACTCCAAAATGTATAAAAGTTCAAGAAGTGAATACAATTGGTCAGATTCTTGCACAATATTATGAAAATGTTCAGAAAATGTAATGTATAATCACAGTTATTGTTAATTGCAATCACATCAATGGTCTATTTTCTCCAATGGTAACATTTCAGGAGTCCGACTTGTTGGTGGTTCTCATTGCTCTGGAAGAGTAGAGGTGCTTCATGGGATGACCTGGTCAACAGTGTGTGGTGCTGACTTTGAGCAGCAAGATGCAGAGGTTGTGTGTCGGTAACTGGGCTGTGGGTCTTTAGTAGAGGTGCAGGGAGCAGGTACTTTTGGCAGAGATGAGGGCCTGGTGTGGGAAAAGAAGCTTCAGTGCAGAGGCACCGAGTCTCAGATTCATTTTTGTCCAATATCTACACTTGAACACAACTGCTCCCATTACAGCGATGTGGGACTGGTGTGTGCTGGTAAGTACTGTAACTTACATAGGTTATCATATGTTTTTTCATTATTCCAAAATATTCTCTCCATACCTTTCTCTTGTATGATTTTTGTATGTTCTGTCCTTCCCTCTTCTTTCTTGCTCATGTGCATGCTTTCCTACACAGACAGTGTGAGACTGGCAGATGCTCACAGTAAGTGTGCTGGTAGAGTGGAGGTTCTTCATAGAGGACAGTGGGGAACAGTGTGTGATGATAACTGGAATATTAAGGCTGCTGCAGTTGTGTGTAGAGAGCTGGGTTGTGGCGAAGCTGTAGATGCGCTGCATCAATCTCACTTTGGATCAGGATCAGGATCAGAATCACAATCAATCTGGATGGATGATGTGGACTGTAAGGGATCAGAGTCTACCCTGAAGAACTGTAAATCAGCAGAGTTTGGTGTACATGATCG
Source organism: Notoglanidium macrostoma (assembly GCA_030068235.1). Lineage (NCBI taxonomy): Eukaryota > Metazoa > Chordata > Actinopteri > Siluriformes > Auchenoglanididae > Notoglanidium > Notoglanidium macrostoma. The sequence goes on from JAQQZR010000004.1 coordinate 6,051,254, forward strand.
TGATCATGATAAAGATGCTGGAGTCATCTGCTCAGGTATGCAGGTCTTAGATAACCTCAAACTTGAAGGTGAACCTAGGATAATTCTGAAAGTTTCCTTATTCCTTCCAAGGTTCCATTCATCCAGTGGATGGTCCATATTTTTTCCTATATCCCAACTAACATAGAAATAGATAAGTTGTAATTTTCAAAAAAGAAAAATTTTGATTTTAAGATCTTAAGATCTATGTACATTAGCCACATTGTATTAAGTATTTTAACTCTGCATTGTTCATAATTTGCAAAGTGTACTGTGGTCTCATTTCTCCCATGCTAATATTTTAGAAGTCAGACTGGTTGGAGGTTCTCGCTGCTCTGGGAGAGTAGAGGTGCTTAACGGGATGAACTGGATTCAAGTGTGTGATGCTGACTTTAACAAGCAGGACGCAGAAGTTGTGTGTCGGGAGCTGGGCTGTGGGCCTCCTGTGGAGGTGCTGGGAGCAGCTACCTTTGGTATAGGCAAGGCACAGGAGCGGACGAAGGAATTTCAATGCAAAGGCGATGAATCTCAGACTCATTTTTGTCCAACATCTACACTCAATCACAACTGCTCCCATTCTAATTACGTGGGACTTGTGTGTGCAGGTAAGAGCTTAACATAAAGATGATCTTCGATTGACTGTATTGCTGGAAGTTATATAAAATTTAAAGTCCTTTTTTGATTTGGTCACCTCAACAACACACATTTCTTAAAGGTGCAACAAATCATGATTACAGTCATACAATCTATATCCTTGCATTTCATGATGTCACGTTGTATAATCAGTGCCATTTTGAGGTTTAACACTGTATCAGTGTTTCTCTATCCGTATTTCATTAAGAAGATTCATTTTCATATATAATGATAATCAGCAATCTTTATACACTTGATTACACACATTGCCTCTTCAATATGCAGCAATAAAAAGGACCTACCATCATACTGCCTTGTAGCTATATTAGATAGCTTGTTCTTTTCAGATATGTAGTATCATTTATTCTCATCGGAGGAAAGGTGAATAACTTCAGCCATATTTCACCACTAGTAACATTGTAGTTTTGCAGGAAAGCCAGAAATCCTGGCCCAAATATGACAGCCACAAGAGAAAACTGTATGACTGAAACACTAGCATAAATATACAGTGGTAGCAGGATGGGTCATGCTGAAAAGTTCAGTGACTTTCAACATCTCACTGTCACAGGCTGTTATCTTTTCAATAAATAAATTCATCAAATTTCTGCCCTGTTAAAACTGCTATGGTCAGCAATTATGCAGTTATTGGAAAGTTGTGAATTTAAGGAGCAACAGTTCCCTGAATGAGACAACTAACTATACAAATTTTGTAAACAGTCACTACCAAGTTCCAAAGTTCTGTTATAGCAGCAAATTGAGAACCAATTTCAAACTAATGCCTATGGTTTTGGAATGAGATTTACAATAAGACATATGGATGTAATGTTCAGGTGTCCATGTACTTCTGAACATGAGGTGCATATTTTATTTTTAATAAAGTTTTTCTGTCCTATCCAGAGGCTGTGAAGCTGATGGATGGTGGAAGTCAGTGTGCTGGTAGAGTAGAGGTTTTTTACCGAGGAAAGTGGGGAACAGTGTGTGATGATACCTGGAATATGAAAGCTGCTGCAGTGGTGTGTAAAGAGCTGGACTGTAGTGAGGCCATAGACGCAACAGGTAATGCATACTTTGGAAATGGAACCGGACCAGTCTGGATGGTTATTGGAGACTGTAGTGGGTCAGAGTCTACACTAAAGAATTGTTTATCAGGAGAATGGGGTGAAGATTACTGTAGCCATGATGACGATGCTGGCGTTGTCTGCGCAGGTGAACTATACTCTACTTTATTGTAACAGTTAATTATATAATGGCTGTAGTTCCCAATCACTAACAACCACTCATTCCATCACTGTTCATTTTTAGTATGTGCTGACATTTTTATGTTGAATTCAAGTATTCCTTAGGGATGCCATCTACTCACCCATGGTCTAATTTTTCCCATGGTAAAATTTCAGGGGTCAAGCTTGTTGGTGGTTCTCATTGCTCTGGGAGAGTAGAGGTGCTTCATGGGATGACCTGGGTCACAGTGTGTGGTGCTGACTTTGGCCAGCGAGATGCAGAGGTTGTGTGTCGGGAGTTGGGCTGTGGGTCTCCTGTAGAGGTGTTGGGAGCAGATGCTTTTGGCCGAGGAGAGGGCCAGGTGTGGGAAAAGAAGCTTCAGTGCAGAGGCACCGAGTCTCAGATTCATTTTTGTCCCACGTCTTCAATCAAGCACAACTGTTCACATTCCAATGATGTTGGACTGGTGTGTGCTGGTAAGTAGTACAGCATAATAATCTAGTCTTTCCTGAATCTTACATTCCCATTTGCAAGTATGTAGGAAACTAAAAATACAAAAAACATGCATGATTCTGGGTTTTTGTTCATTTTTCCATTTGTCTTGAATAGCTGGTGTGAGGCTGGTGGATGGTGGCAGTCCATGTGCAGGAAGAGTGGAGGTTTTGCATAGAGGACACTGGAGCACAGTGTGTGATGATAACTGGAATATGAGAGCTGCTGCAGTGGTGTGTAGAGAATTAGGCTGTGGGGAAGCTGTAGACACACATGTTAATGCTCACCCAGGGTCAGGACCTTTCTGGATGAATGTGTACTGTACAGGATCAGAGTCTACCCTGAAGAATTGTGGGTCAAGTAGGTGGGGTGGACATAACTGTCATCATGGTAGAGTTTCTGCAGTCATCTGTTCAGGTGAGCTGCATTCAATCTTAACCTACAAGCAAAAAAATATTTACAGAAATATCACATATTACATTTATTATCTATTATTTATTTTAATTGGCTTCTGTGCACAATTAATAAATGCCACATGTACTATGATGACAATTAAAAAAAAACACACACAGGTCACAGAAAACCCAGACTTATGGATGGCCATCACCTGTGTTCTGGAAGAGTAGAGGTGCTTCACGGAAAGACATGGGCAACAGTGTGTGATGGGGAATTTGACCAGCAGGATGCAGAGGTTGTGTGCCGGGAGTTGGGCTGTGGGCTTCCTGTTGAGGTGTTAAGGGCATCTGCTTTCGGCACAGGGAAGAGCCAGGTGTGGGCAAAGGAGATTCAGTGCAGAGGCAACAAATCACAGATTTATTTCTGCCAAGGATCATTTACACTTGAACACAACTGCTCCCATGAAAATGATGTGGGATTAATATGTTCTGGTTAAGTATCAAGTTTTAACATCTATTCCGATAAACTCTGCATACATTTAAATTAAAACTGTCAGCGCCTAATGGATGACTGATTTGTAATTTATTTGACTTTACTACATTTCCCCCTTCAATAAGCTCTAAGGTGTTTTTCCAGGTCATACGGATGCACGGCTGGTGAGTGGCTTGGACACCTGTTCTGGTCGAGTTGAGCTGAAATACCTCAATGACTGGGGGACCGTTTGTGCTGTAAGCTGGAGTATGAGAGCTGCTAATGTCCTCTGTGAACAGCTGAACTGTGGACGTGCTGTGGCTGTGTTGGAATCTGACTGGTTTGGGGCAGGGAATGGCCAGATCTGGGCCGACATGTTTGATTGTCAGGGGAACGAGACACACCTGTCACAGTGTCCCATATCATCATGGATTCGGGCTGCCTGCTCTCACAAACAAGATGCTGGAGTCATTTGTAATCATAAGCTAATGTTAAGTTAATGATATTTTTTTATTCATAGCATATTAGGAACACCATGCAATTATCCAGCCAATCATGTGGCAGCAGAACAATTCATAGAACTTTGCAGATACAAGTCAAGAGCTTCATTTAATGTTCACATCAACACCACAATGGGCAAAATTTGCTCTCAATCATTTTGATCATAACATGGTTACTGGTGCCAGATGGACTGGTTTGAGTTTTTCAGGAACTGCTGACCTCCTGAGATTTTCATGCGCAGTTAATATTGGAAAAAACATTACCTTTTTCCAATCTTCAACTGTCTAGTTTCAGTGAGCCTGTGCCCATTATAAACTCAGATTCCTGTTTTTGGCTGACAAGAATGGAACCCGATGTGGTGTTCTGCTATTGTTGCTATTATATTATTATAATTTGGCATATTGTGCATTCTGAGATGCTTTCTGCCCACCACTGTCCATAGTCCGGTCATTGTCCTTTAACCTTTCTCATTAACAACAATGCATTATCTCACTCAATGTTTTTTGCTTGCCTGTTGTATGTAAAAGTTTCTGAAATAATCAAACCAGCCCATAGCACTAACACATTCTAATGTTTGATGTAAACTGTAACAGAGAGATCACACTGTGCAGGACTTGAACCCTGGTCTTCAGGGATGGACCCGGCTACAGAGGTATAATAACTTATATTTTTATTAAACACATACACACACAGTATACCCACACTGAGAGTTTAACAAGCTTGAGAAACCACCAAGACATGCCCAGGAAGCGTACCAGAACTTGCCAGTTATGAATTGCACACCAAAATACCTCAAAATTGACTTACACCTGAGCACTGAGTGACCCGAGAACCCTCCTTAAATAGACCCAGGCACAGGTGTGGCTGATTGCCGCTGATTATAATTAAGCTCCCCTCTAGTAGCATTAGCCAGTCTGGCAATGTTTCTGGTTTCTCTCTGCTTCCCTCTAGTGATGGCCCAAGGAAAAGCTGGCTGTCCCCTTACAGTGAACATTAATTGAAAATCTTGACATGTATATGTGTGAGTTTATGTATTTCACTGCTGGCACATAAGTAGCTGATTGAATAACTGAATGAACATGTACAGGTGTTCCAATAAAGTGTTTGGTGATTATTTTAAGCTTCATTGGTATATAGTTATAGGGTTAGGGTTATATAGTAATATTATGAGTTAAATTCCTTTTTTCTCCTTGAGGTTCATCGTTGGCTTTTCATGAAGGACGAGTGCGGTTGTCTGGAGGGAATGAATGTCAGGGGGAGGTGGAGGTTTACTTCATGCAGGACTGGAGGAGAGTTCTCCTGCACTCTTGGGGTCTGCCTGAGGGGCAGCGCATAATGCTTAAAATGATGGCTGTATCATGTAACATGAGTAAAATTTGCTTTGTTGGAAATGGCATTTGCAAAAAAAAAAAAAACACCTGGCCAGTCAGATTCTTAATTATGAAGAAATATGTATACACAGAAGCCAAGCACCCTGAAAAAAAATGTTTTAGACATCTGTTTGAAAGGTCATCTGGTATATGGGTCTCTTCCAAATATAAATGATCATGAGTTTTGACAAGATGGCTGCCAAATGGACAAACATTACGTGAAGGACTTTGGTCACAGGACTGGGGCATGTTTGGTGTTTTTAATCAAACAATACTCAGAAAGTTATATAAAAAAAGATGTGATGAGAGGTGTATTTTCTCTGGAGAGGTAACTACATCAAGGGCTAACCAGTTAATGTACCATACTCACAGATGTGGAAGACCATCAGGTGTTTTCATCTGCCTGCCAGAAACAATGCTCAAGTAAGGATGCTTGTAAACAATTCATTTCTGTGTTGAATAATTGAATGTATGAATTACAAAAGTTAAAATTTGCACTCTTCTTTTTAGTGCTAACCTTGAACAAGGTTTGTCAAAGGGGTCAAACGGGCTATGTCTTTTTATGTGGGATGTGTGTAATGTGTGTAGACCATCTGCCTCTCAGGCTGAGCGGAGGAAAAGGAGGCTGCTCTGGAAGGCTCGAGCTGTATTATAATGCTACATGGGGCACCATTTGTAGTGATCAGTGGGACATCAAGGATGCTCAGGTGGTCTGCAGACAGCTTGGCTGTGGCCAGGCAGTGAGCGCTGATAGGAATTCTGCCTTTGGTGCTGGCGAAGGAGTTATCTGGCTGAACAGAGTGAACTGTAGGGGGAATGAGATTCATCTATGGGACTGTCTTTATTCCCTGAAGCATCACACTGAATGTTTCCACAAACAGGATGCTGGACTCACCTGTGCAGGTCTCATATTTGTTCCAGCTAATTTTTCTAAAATGTTGATCATAATGAAGAATGTGTTAATGCCTTATTAATCCAACTGGATATGAATGAATTTATTCCTAAATCATTTGCAATTTACACAAGAAATTTGGTCGTTTCATATTAATGATTTGCATGATTTCCATGTTTAATAAATTAAAACCAACAAGACTAGCCATTCAATTAGGACAAAAGTAATGGTACCCTATAACAGGAAGAGGAATTGGTGTGTGGTAATGGTAGCTCACACAATGCAATGGCCAAGCTGCATTACTGAAAGATTCTCCCAGAAGGCACCTTTTCACTGTATAATCATCATTTTGTTAAAAATCTGTCATGGATTTTTAGCTCGGTTTGCCCTATGAAAACACACACACACACACACACACACACACACACACACACACACACACCCATATATATATAGGTATATATATATATATACACCCAGTTTTACTAAAAGATTAGTAAATGAGGCCCAATAAGTGTATTTTGTGATCTGATTGTCATTATGTTACTTCTGTATGTACAGACATTTCCATACTTTCTTCTGATACATTCAAAAAAACCACCACCACCATAACAGGTAATTTTTTTTGTCTTTCAGACAGTTTTATGAATGTTTATATCCATAAACAGATATAAGAGAGTCTTACAGAGTTTTACAGAGTCTCTTCTGTGTTTTAACCTCATTAGGTCAAAAAAAGAAGACAAATACTACACAAACTCCATTAGCAGATACCTTCTCTATCCCTACCCTGACCGTGTTTGTGCTAGGAACACTGCTTTTCATGGCCTTGGTGCTTATAGTTGTTCTGTTTTATCATAACAGAGAACTCAGGAGAGGTAGGAGACATACAGAACTCTTTACTACACTTTCTGGACACATCAAGAATAATTCTGTCTGTCAGCCAGAGCAAGTTAAAGTCTGCCAGTGGTCCTTCCTTTTACTAAAGTGGCTCTGTGGTTCTGTCTCTGCTTCCAGTGCCGTCTAAAAGCAGACGTAAGTCTGATTACACTGAGGCAGTGTATGAAGAGATCAACCTCAATTTCAATGCTAAAAGACCCACTAGCTCACTGCAGAGGGGTAAGTGATATGCAGTTTATTCTACATAAGCCTAATGGTGTTAGAGTTACCTTAATAATTATTTGCACCAATCAGGAAAATTAGCAAAAACTGATTGAAAACAACATTTAAATATGTATTGGAAAGGTTTACATTCTTATGTTCCTTTAATATTTTTTATAGTTTTAGACAGAAGAATGGAAGAGGGAGGGTGAGCGGTTAAATGTTTTATGTATTGATGAATTGTACTGTTTTTTTCTGTAATACTTCCAGCTACTGACTGACAAAATCCTCAAAAATACACACATGAAACACATCATATCTCATAATGCACCCAAAATTTCCAATTTTATATAACACTCTCATCGTTGGTCAGTTGTTTCTGATCAGCTGAACTCTGAACTTTCTGATGAGCTGATCTCATTTCCTGCTTTGCGTTATCAGGATGTCTCATTACTGAAGCACAGCATTCTGGATATGAGTATATAGATGAAGCACTGCACTCAAGTAAAAGGAACAGAAATATTTAAAATTCAATTTAGGGTGATTAGATTACATTACTGAAGCTACCCTGTCAAAACTATTTTTATCATCTTTAGAAAAAAAAAAAAAAAAAAGTAAATGCAGTGTTTCCTATCTGGTATGTTTCCCTCTTTAGGTCACCCTTGTGTTTTTACATGGTTTTATTGCTATTACTTTAAATTACAATGTAAGAAATTTGTTTTAGCTGTTTGCTAAGACACACTGTTTGTATTTAATTTAGGTGACAGAGCAACAGTTGATTCACCAGAGAGCTATGATGATGCCATCACTGCTGGACTGATTTTAGAGGATGCAAATGGTGTGGTGCAATCCCAGGAATTAATTTATACTTCTGTTTGATAATGATGTCATTTATCTAAAGAATAATAAAGAATGGGACATGGTGTTATCAGAAAACATTCAACCACCACGTAGTGTGATGTGCCTTGCTGTGAAGCTGAGTTATTATATAACCCCGAAGCTGATTATTTTCCTATAACAGCACATCCTGAAGTGTTTTATTCCTTTGATCCCACAGCAATTTGCCAACAATTAAGGTTTTTATATAAAAAAAAAAACATCAAGTCATACTTTTTATCCAATCACAGTTCATGTGGAAAAACCACAAACCAAGTTTCTGTTATCACTTGCATTACTAATGTTCCAGCAAAAGCCACTATTTTTTTTTCTTTTTCCTTTGAAGAATATCATTTGTTAGAAAACATAATTACAGCTTTTACCTCTGACTGATACTAAAGACTCTTTCAAAAAAATTCACCATATCAACGATTATATGTTGCTGGTGTTTTGTTTTGTTTTTTTAAATCCATTCGTGTGGCGCAATCACCCATACTGGTCCCTGTGTAATTTGTCACTATAATAAATTAACATATTAGAACGAGCAAGTTAATCTACACTACCAGTCAAACGTTTGGACACGCCTTCTCTTGCATAGGTTTTTCTTTTTTTTTGGTTGTTTTCTACATGGTAAAACAATACTGAATACCTCAAACTATGAAGCAACACATATACTGAATTATGTAGTAAACAAAAAATTGTAAAAAAAACAAACAAAATATGCTTCATATTTTAGATTCTTCAAAGTGGCCCCCATTGAGCTTGATGATATTGTGGGCATTATCTTACCCAGCTGCATGA
>JAQQZR010000004.1:6072584-6119517 GCA_030068235.1 Notoglanidium macrostoma
CACACACACACACACACACACACACACACACACACACACACACACACACACACACACACACACACACACACATGTCCTAGATTTGTACACACACAGTATCAACAGTCCAAATTCTGTCCACTCCAAGATGAATTGTTCAGCTCTCTCCACAGCACTAGTAGGCTTATCTGCACTGCTTACTAAATTGAGCAGGGACCTGCATAAAACCAAGGGTATAAAGACACTTAAGCCTGAACAATAGGGCATCAATCTAGCCAAATCCACCATCATGCTCAAATTCAGACTTTTATAGCCATTTATAGCAGGCTAACTGCAAATACAAAATCAGAAAATTCAGTAAAATGCATCTATAGATGTCTGTTATTAGACAAAAGCCATAAAACCTGGCCTGTTACTGAAAAGAAAAGATTGTAATTAGTGCCACTGTTTTATATTTGATCACCTAAACAGATAAATCAGTGTATAGGTTTGCTGTTTCTGATATGAACTGAGACTGGACTGAGGTTACATAGAGTAACATAAACACACATCATTTTGTTACAGCTGGTCCCTGACTGCAGCCACCCACTGACTTGGAGCACACACATCTTCAGTCAGTGACTCACTCGTGGAGCGTGGGCGTCCAGCAGCCCATTCATAGAAACACTCTTTTAGTCTGTAAGAACTGTGATTTATGTGTAAACTAAGGAGACTCTCTCTTAATCATACAGCCACATACAAATCTGTAAATCTGCACTCATAAAGCCAACAAGGCTATTATTATTATTATTATTATTATTATTATTATTATTGTTGTTGTTGTTGTTGTTGTTGTTGTTGTTGTTGTTACTACTACTACTATAACAGCAACAACAAAGGGAAGTTAATCTGTATACGGCATCATAGATTGGCTTGAAGTTGTTTAAGTGTTAGCATTACAAAGGCCAAAGTAAAAAATGTTACAGACTGTATGCACAACCATGTCATGCATTTAGAATTATACATGTGTTTATATTTGTAAGTGCTGTAAAGTATATATCAGTGCTGACCAACAACAACACCTAGACAACAACATTGAGCTCTGGAAATGGGCATATGTATGCCTTCTGACCCTACAAGCAGCATACCAACCAGGCTGATGAACTCAGACAGCAGATTCAGTGCCTTGCATAAGTATTCACCCCCCCTTGTATTTTTCCACATTTTGTAGTGTTACAACCTGGAATAGAAATGGACTTAATTGGGATTTTTACCAATCGATTACACAATCTGTCTAGCATTTTATAGAACAAACTATTTTTTATTGTGAGACAAAGGTTGATCAAACAAAAAAAGCAGACATTTGTTGGTTGTATAAGAATTCACCAGTCTGGGTCGATACTTATTAAAGTCTCCTTTGGCTGGAATGACAGCTGCGACTCTACTGGGATATATCTCTATCAGCTCCACACATCTCTGCCCTCATAGTTTTACCAACCTTCTTGTCAAATTGTATGGAGACCCTTGGTGAACAGGAATTTTTCATGCCACAGATTCTCAATCGAATGTAGAAAATGGACAGCAAGTGGAAAAGTTCAGGGAGGTGGGGGCAAATACTTAAGCAAGGCACTGTATGCTGCCTCACATGCCCAGAGATTGGTATTAAAAGGTTAATTGGATCACTTACAGCAGAGTGGAGGTCAAGCTGTTTGAGACCAGGCAGACAATTCACTCTCCAATGTGAATCATGCTATTCAATGAATGCTATGGCCATCTCCAGTGCAATACTGAGATGAGTCTCACTTTCAGAAATTCAGATGAAAGTGGCAACATGGAGCTCATCAACACCAGATTTTACAGATTGAATGTTGCTTATTTACACCGCATGTGCAGATTTGATGTGATTCTCATCCTCAATAGAGAGCAGCATCGTCACCTTGAGCGTTTCTTATCCTCAACTGAGAACAATATCAGATATCCATCCAGTCAGTATGTATATTGATATGTAGTCTCCAGTAGTTTCAAAGGAGGCCAGCATGTGAGTATAGCATGTATGGAAGTACAATGGAAGTATGGCTCTGCAGCATCTGTGCTTCTATGACTAAGAGGAGAATTACCAGACACCATAGCCAGTCCAAAGAAGAATGTAAGGTTCTGGGCTCCTTTACAGTCTACACAAGTCAGTTTGATAAACATATGTTTGTGCATAATGGAGAAAGTGTATATAGTAAACATACCATGCTACTTGTAACATCCAGCCAAATATCACCTTAGTGTACTGGCAAAGGGATATATACATTTAGTTGAGATTGGTTGGCGGACAAGTTGCAGGCCGTCTCGTACTCTCTAGTTTCCTTCTCATCTGCTGCCCATCCCCAATAGCGCACTTGCCTCTGCCCGGGAGGATCTGCGTCTGAGGAGCGTTTGAACCCTGTAGTCAAGCACTTGTGTTCCACTTTATTCTGTTTGTGTTCTCATCTCTAGGGCTTTCTGGCATTCCTGCCACACAATCTGTCAGTACTGCATGATGGCTCAGTGTGTTATCACTCATCATTGCAATCCGGAGACCCTGATTAAAGTTCCGTTAAGCATAACATTCACTTCCCTCATTTTGACTGGTCAAATTGTTAGGTCCATTCTTTGGGCGCTCTGTGCAAGACAGTTGTTAAGATGCTCATCCTGATTTCAGGGCATGTCACAAGCTTATTAAGGTTACTAATATAGCTGTATATATTTTCCTAGATATATTGCACTGTGTACTGATACAGAAGATTATACAGTAAAATAAGTACAGTACGTGCACAGCAGAAAGTTACGAGGTTGTTGTTGGCAAATAAAAAATATTTCAAACATTGTCGCATGTTGTGTTATGGATAAAGGAGTAATTGTGCATACAAAACCAACACACTTGGTTTTACAATGTAATAATTCCATTTCACATTCTTACAGAGGGCACTGGTGTGAGAAACTTTACTTTTTTTGTCAAGATGCCTCATGTTCCCTAATCTGTTTCTGTAATGAAAATCACCATTCACAATTCACTATCACGCTTCAGCGTTTGCTCTGGTGATTCACAATGTCAGCCCACTTTTATTGGCTCTCATGTTAATCTCGCACTGGGGATTTACAACTCAGACTGCTGCTGGAATAAAACTGAACTTTAATTTGTATAAGTATGAGTCCTTGCTACAGTATATACAGTACATGTGGTTAAATGTATTTATTTGTAAGGTGACCGGCATTAGCATGCAAGCTGGTTTATATTGTCAGAGTTATTAGCTGTCATTCGTTACCTTTATTTAATGTTTTCTTTTCTACCTCGGCAAAACACACACTTATTTACCACCAGTAACTAAAATCAGTGATTTGTGGCTATGTCTTGCGTTTTCTCTTCAGCAAATTTTTATTTGCATTTTAACTTCAGTAATTTGAAGTTGTTTTTCAACTTTTACCAGAATACTTGTTGAGATAAATCTTTGACCTGTTAAGAGATTTTTGTAATTTGAGAATTAGTAGTTCATTATTAGGTTGTTTATTTTTTAAAGTAATTAATGTGTTATGGATTAAGACCTTGTAGATTTTTTTTCTTTGTGTTCAAAACTATTGGCTGTATTCGATAGAAATGTCAAAGACACATGTAAAAGTCTTTCTCTAATTATCTGAAGAACATGATATTTTGCCACCTTATTGGCGTGCCATATGGAGCCCTTTTTTATTTGTGTGTGTGTGTGTGTGTGTGTGTGCGAGAGAGAGAGAGAGAGAGAGAGAGAGAGAGAGAGACAGAAAGTGAGAGAGCATGTGTCAAATGAAATCAGCCAAGAGGGCTCTAATGATGTTTTTTTTTTCCGTGGGGCAAAATGTCTATTCCTGGTAGCTCATATCAATATGTTTCTACCAGCGGCACTTCTGTTGGATGCTTTGGTAAACAGACACTGTGACCTTTCATCATTGAAAGAGTTTTTAACATCCGAATCAAAAGCAAAGGAATAAATGGGCTATGCGTTCTTTGACAACAAGTGCATAATAATCAAAAGAGGCTTTTCTGCTATAAGGTTATGAAGAAAGGTATTGCAGAGGATTTGTGATACTATTTTCTGGTTGAAGTAAACAAGAAGCGGTAACATTTATTCACTCCCTATAGCACAGTGCTGCAAGACAGATCACAGGCTTACATTAATGCACTTCTTCTTCTGTTATCATTACGACAGTTGAAGGTTTCTTTGAGGAGATAGATGTTTATTTAGCATTTAAGGAAGGAGTCTCCAGTACCAGCGCTTTGTAAAGCTTAATTTTCCTTTACACCATAGTCGATAAAATTGATCCGTCGCAAGCCCTGACTGCACTCTCACTCACGATTACTTTCTCTACCTATGACCTGGTCATTTTCGCCTCGTTCTGGTTTGCTGTTAAGACACGAACAGCCAATAAGTTCCTCAAATTGAATGTTATTTTGTGAGGTGCATTGTTGAGGGAAGCATTTATGTGTTTGTCAATTCTGTTTTAAAGCAAGCCTGTTGAATGCCGCTGTCTATTGTTTCAGAGACCAGCCAAGCCTAAATGATGGTGCGGCAAGATATTTGGGCAATAACATTGTCAAAAGCCTTGCAAAATCCCCTAGTCATGTCTCTATTTGTTTCAGCTCTGAATTCCTCTTGCAATCATGTCTCTCCATTGTTTTTTATAGCAAACAAATCCCTCTAGACAAGCACTTAAATGGGCACTTAAAAAAAAAAAATAAAATAAAAAAATCCAAAATATTTTAGTTTTCTTTTCTGCATGTTCTACCTCCTCTCTAACAGGCTTTTAGCTTGATAGAATTCTTAGAGCCTGACCTATTAGTGCTAAGCATGAGGATATTTTTTTTGATGGAGCACTTCTGTGTGTCACTCTGGATAAGAACGTCTGCCAGATGCCATAAATCTAAATGTTATGTTGACATGTTGACCGAGAGCCGATATATTAGACAGAATTCAGCATGAGGAACCACAGGAAAACGCTCAGGCTATAAATCCTTGCTTTCTTGTTATGATTGACAGTGTTGCAATTAAACTGACAAGGTGAACACGATGACATGTGTTGGCATTGCAGGCAGCAGCCCACAGGACATCAAAGCCTTCCAACAAGCCCCTCCAGTTTTCTCAGCTGTAGAGTTTCATGCTATTTATACCACAGCACAGGCAAATTTCTCAATTCTGTTGATTAGTTTTCTATAAAATCAGCTCTGACAGTAGTCCCAACTGTACGGCAAATCACTGGTTTATATTGATGCACTCGTTCTAACATCTTTTCTATAAGAGCTGCTCATTCAAAAGGATGGGTATTGCAGGTAAACAAGTAGCCTCCTGAGACCCAAACTCTAATAATGTGTGCCTTGTAATTTCTCCTCACTGTTTCTGTTTCTTAGCACCTGATAAGTATTGAACTTGATCAGTGTCTTCAAGCAGGACAAAGTTTGCCAAAGGGTAATACCCAATGGTCCTAATATGAGGATCTTACAAGGATATACACACAATGTAGTTGGGAGAAAATGTGATGCCTGCAGTGAGGTCTCATAAAATGACTAGTGTTACTACAAGATAACTGATAACAGAAACCAACTGTGGCTATAAATGGATAAAATGCACAATGTTAGATTAAAAACTGGCATATTGCTGTGGTCCAAGAGGATAAATGCACTTTGGGCACTTTTGTGTGCTCACTTACTCACTTTCAGTCACCGCTTTATCCTGGTCAAGGTCGCTGTAGATCTGAAAAAATACACCCGGGATGGGTTACCAGTCAATCGCAGGTTGCCAGGCACTCACACACACCTGGGGATAATTTATCCTAGCCAACCCAACTGCTGACATGTTTTTAAGATGTGAGAGGAAACCAGAGGACCTGGAGGAAACCCACATAAACCTGGATCCAGAGATAACATGCACATAAACTGTATGGATTATACCTTAATTATCACTTATTTAACACTAAGTACACTTCTGCAATTCCTCTGTCTGTTGTGCTTTATATTTATTGCATTAAATGATGTAAGCTTATACTGTACAGCCCTATCAGACATTCTCACGCTCGTCATCTCACACTCACACGTCTCACACCTGATCAGAGTCTGTCTGTTGCCTGCCAGCTGTTACATTTTAGTTGTCTGAAGCATTTTTCTTTCATTCCTGGAATGTTTCTTCCAATGATAGTTAAATGTCTTATGTTTGTCCGAGATGTTTGGTTACTTTGTCTCACCAAGTACTCTCTTCTGTATCCATGAGCTCAGAGATGCCCAAGAGAATCCATAGTATCACTCAACACTAAATTTCAGTGATGGAAATAATTATCTACAAAGAACGGTGCGTTAATTGCCTTTATGGAAAAATCACATACATTTCACAAGTGAGTAATATACGATCACATTAAAAAAATATGTTAAGGTGTATTTCACCATGTCATGTTTTTCAGGTGAAAAATGAAACCACATGTCCGACACGTGAAACTACATTTGTCATGTGAAATAAATTATCTGAAAATAATACACGTGAAAAATTCATGGCGCGTTTGTGAAAAAAAAAAAAACCTTGTCGAAATGAAAACATGCTCTACATGTGAAAAAAAGTCATGTGAAACTAAAAGAAAAGAACATACAGTGATTCGAAGTGTCTAACGTGTCTACTACTGTGCTCTCTGAAAAGGTGTTCAGCTTGTAATTCATATTTGGTGTATAACTAATCTACACTGCCTCAAATGATTGTTACCAAGTAGTGCTGAAAGTCTTGACTGGCTCATGTGCACATTATCAAGGCACAAATTCAGAGCTGCAGATCGTAGCCTTTTGACTGAATGAAGCTGTCGGCCCCAGGTCTCGGCATCGGACGCTTATTCTGATATCCTCCTACAAAGACAACCGGATCAAGGCGATCCCATGGGCACAGCACATTTGAAGCAGTCCTTTGTAGTCACCAGATGCCCTGAGATATAAAGCACAGTTCTTCCAGCAGGACCTTTTCCACTTAGGCCAGCACATCTTGAAGAAAATACATCATCTTTAGTGATTATTATTGGTACCATCTTCTCAGTTTGGGGTGTCATTGAGGCGGAATAAAGACAAATGCTCGAAGAACAGCACACATTACTAAATCAAGAAGGCTATGGCATTTTGTCAATTATAAGTCCAGACAGAGAAAAAATATCAGGCTGGGGGGAAAAAGTCTGAAACTGTCTGTCTCCTACTGCTTGTATGATTACTCTGTCTGCAGTTAATTCTCTAGGGAATTATATTCTCCAGTAGAAGTTTAAAGTCCTTGGAAGACAAATTAACCATCACGAGCAATGTGAAACCTTTAGGTAATTAACCTGAGTAACACAGACTGCACGGTTTTATAAGCTAATGCATGTGTATCGGTATCTGTAGACATTATAAGCAACATCAAATATTATCCACCATCCATGGTTTGTTGCATTTTTTTATTTATCTAAATCGCTAGACTGGGTGCCCAGGACAAGCAGATTTCATATCCAGGCTATTAGTTTTCTGACCAGCTGTCAGGTAGAATCTACAACCTGATTAGACTTCCTATGGACTTTAATATATAGGGAGAATAAAAAACTAAAAGCAATTTTTGCAAATTATATGATAACCAGAACAAAGAGAAGCTAGCAAGACATATTTACCCAGACATTGCCTGTCGGATAGTCTGACGACGCACAGTGCCGCGCCCGGCCTTTAGTCGCGTGGCAGCCATGAGGCAGAAACATGGATGCGCTGTTGCCAGTGTGCTAGGGTTAACCCTAACTCTAACATTCTTTTGGGACATGAAAGGGCCTATTCTGGAACATTTCCAAGCACATGGGTAAACAGTGAAC
This sequence comes from Notoglanidium macrostoma, assembly GCA_030068235.1. Lineage (NCBI taxonomy): Eukaryota > Metazoa > Chordata > Actinopteri > Siluriformes > Auchenoglanididae > Notoglanidium > Notoglanidium macrostoma. The sequence goes on from JAQQZR010000004.1 coordinate 6,080,391, forward strand.
GGTGCAAAATTGCTGCGAAATTGATTTAAACCTGCAATTCACGTCCTCATACAGCAGCAGTGGCAGTAGAGACAAAAACACAAGACACTACATCAAAAACCTTATCAGAAGAAGATAAGAAGTGGACTATTGTTATATACATTAGTCATTCCCTCCACTGATATTCAAGTACTTTTAAGCCAATTTTTAGCCTAGACAATTAGGTTCACTGGCAGCACATTTATTATTTGTCCATCCTTAAACTGAGTATTTCTATCATGGAAAAAAGTCATGACTTGCAGTTTTGACAAACAGCATTTATTTAGCTAAAGTACATAAGAAACAGATACAGTAAAATTACAATATTCAGTATTTACTGAATAGTTACAAAAGTTATCACAAAACTGTACATTTCATGACGACGAACAGTGAACACGTTTTTTTTTTTTTTTTCCTTCACCAGATACATGTACGACAAAAAGCACTGCATTTTACCAAGTAACCGTTCAATGGCTCAAAGAATAGCACTTTCAGCGAGTTTAATTCAACATTTCACAATAGCTGCAAATTGTGTATAAAGATCATATAAGATAAAGTTATCTATATATGAGATACATTTTAGAAGTTTATCGTACAAATTCTCACTAAACAATCCATAGAAATGCACTTTAACATAACTTCAAGAAACTCAAGTATTTACGCTCAAGTATTTACGCACGTTGGATATCCAGGGAGGATATGTGCAAATACAAAGACAACTCCAAACGTCAGTAGTTCATATTTAAAATTTCGAATATTATCAAGGAAATAGAGAGAGACTGGTGTCAACATGCTACAAGAATGTATTACTTTTGTTTTACTGGGGCAGAAACATAGTCCTACTGTGCAAATTAAAGTTAACAGTACACAGCCTTTATATATTTGCCATCTGCATTGCATTACTTTTATGAACACTTAAAAGACACAAGCCAATTGTGAGAGTTGTGAAATTCACGTATCTTATATATGATTTCCAAATCTACGCAGATCCTCAATCACTAATTCACACTAGGAATGCTTTGTTGCTATGGTAACATGAAATCGATGGGAAATGGGAACAGAAAGTGATAATGTATACACTGGATTATACCTTCGGTCCAAGAATGTTGCATATAAATTTAATTTCTGAGGCTAATTTGCATAATTGCAAGATGTTCTACTTTTACTGCTGTGTCAGAGGTTTTTGAGCAACCCACTGGGGAAAAAAAACTAAATTTCCAAGCTTCTTCTTCCATATGTCGGTTTCTTTTTCAGTTACAAAACAAGTTGATTAAAGAAACCAATTTGAATTACGTCAAGATCGGCTACATTTTGCTATTAACTCCATACCACAGCATTTACGGAGATAAATTCAACTTAGCTAATACACATGAAAGTTGGTTTTACAACTATATTTTAAGTTAAATCATTCCCTTGGACACACTGTGTTATCATTAACTCTACATTCTATGTCTTAAGTAAAGAAGAGGAAATAAACATAAACATAGAGTTAAAAGGGACAGAAACAAATGTCCCGAAATCTGAGCTCAATCTGAGACAAATTCTTCTATGAAACTGAATGTTTCATTTGGTCACTGTTAAAATTGGTTTTAATTTTAACCCATTGTAATTTGATTATAAAATACTGCAATCTTTAATTTTCATAAGTGATCAATAAAAGCAGACCTTAGTAATGGGCCTTTAGACAGTTATAAACAGCATTGTTTGCATTGTGCACGTGTGCTTCAACGCATATTTATTGACATCCCGGGCGTCATGAGGCAATGAAAAGGATTATAACGAACAAATGATAATTTTTTTTGGTTAATGCACTATACTATATGTGTTTTTAATGATATTTTACTATCTTTGTTGTATATTTGATGACTCATGGAAATAAATCCTTATGCTACATTATCTGCTACTTGTCTTTTCTAAAACGTGCTCATTTTCCTAACTCAAGTACGATTTCTGCTCTCTTCTTATATCTTGTTGCATGTTTTTACAAGGTTTTAATTGGACATATGGCTTGCTGGGTTCTAGCTCTTATTCCAGTCAGGTTGAAAAAGCACCACTGCCCTGGATTGCTTTCGTAAGCCTGAGGTCGTTCCCCGAATCAGGAAATTGTAGATTTAAATTCATACTTTATACTTTCTTTATATTTGTCGGATCAAATGGTTCGCGCATCTTAAACATTTAAGACAGACGCGTCTAAAGCACTGACACGACAAGCTGTGACCTGTTCTCTGATGAACAGCTGGCTATATTTTGAGAGCATGCTTAAATGGTTAAAGTTTCCTTTTCTTCATGTGATCACTGATTATAATAAATGGCAAGTTAAGAAAGAGTGATTCAATTTACAAGAGTAAGAAATGTGTACATACCCATAAAGCAGGAGTATAAACATTTTGCATACATTTGTACCATATGTGTTAAGACATTTACATCGGTCAGGTGACTATTCAGGGTTCAACACTGCTGTTTTAACTTTCAAATCACACACAGAATAAGGTTGAAGATTTGCATGCCACTCTTATGGTTGTCATTTAAAAAAATAAATATTTAAAACATCAAATATTGTGATCATTTTTTATATTATGCAAAAGACAAAATTTCAAGGCTATCATTTGATATGTCACTAACGTATCATACTGTTAAACATCACATTAATAAATTTGTTGCCTCACCCATTGCTTTTAACCTCCACGCTTTCAGTTCTAGAGGTAATGGAGTCAGCTGTAATTAGCTGTGTACCTGAACTGCCTGTTATCCTCTGGCAAAATGATGGAATTTTACAAGCTACAACAAGAAAAAAAGATATTTTGTGATACAAACCAAAAACATGGTCACTAATTAGTGTGAAACAATTTGTGTCTTTCAGGATCTCATTGTGGTTATGGAGTCTGTGGCGGTTTGGGGGAAGGACAGGAACCCTGGCTTTCAAAACTGGATCCCCTTCCTGGCCACTGTTGGAGAGGGCATTAAGATAGCGGTTTAGAAATTGAATATAAACAGGCTTTAGGAGTAAATTACTTTACACTTTTGTACTTTGCACTTTTGTAACTCTTTCTGGACGACCATCAAAATACTTCAGTTTCATCAGAAGTAAAATGACCACGTTATAATAAAAGAGATGGTTTATTGCGTGCAACTTAGCCTTCAATAGTCTTAGTATAAAGAAGAGTTGGACACTGCCAGCTTATATACTGATGTTATACTGATGTACATGTGCAAACGACACACTCTAGACCATATAGGTAATGCCCCAGGCCAAGAGAAGAGAAAAACATGAAAAGAAAGGAAAAGACAGGTATGAATTAAGTGAGCAAAGAACAGAAACGTTATTCACATTATGAGTGAATAAAAACCCGTACTGAAATCACATGAAAATGAATTAATCTTGAATGATTATTTATTAACACATAATCATGGAAAAATAGAAAATAATCCTACAGCACTCTTATATGCTTATCTAGGTAGGTATGGTGGCCCATATGTGCAAAAAAAAAAAATTAACAAACCGAAAACTCAACGGCAACTCAGAAGCACATCATCATTAACTCTAAATGTAACATAAATAAATGGGTATGTATGATCTTCTTTAACATGCATATTAAAGAAGGATAACGTTCATATTATGCTTATAATCTCAAATCAAACACAGACGTGTTATATGATCATTATGCTGTCAATCACATCACCCTTAGCTTATGGCTTTAATAGCACATGTATTTTCAGGACAAATTAGCATTAGGTGTCTGTAGAATGGAATAATTTACATATTGCAGCAGCCGATACCTACTGATTATTTTTCTACATTTCAATATTCTAACCAAGTCACACACTGAAAGATGCTATAGGTAAGCTGATGAACTGATGACATCTTCTCCCTACCTCACACAGGGTGTGCCAGTGAGTGATGGGCTTGCGTGGGTAGGCAAGCATCTCGTTCCAGTGGTCTCGACCCAGACCCTCGGCATCGGGGCCTGTCCGACACACACCGATTACCTCATTGTGTCCAACTCTGGTGAGAAATATTACTGTGGTGAGTAAGACAGTATAGCACTATGGTGCTCTAGTTTGCAGCTGAAATAATGCAGTGGCTATTAAAAAGCAAATAAATAAATAAATAAATAAAACATGCAGTTAAACATATACATCTCTCTGACTAAAGCATTCGGGAATAATAACATGCAGTCGGCTCAGAAAGATTAGAACGCTTTTAAAAGAATTGGAAAAATGGAGAAGGAGCCAAAAAAAAGAAACCCAAACATTTCAGAATGTCATAGTTAATTCCTGGGTTTGTCATTTTTAACAATTACCTCTTAAACGCTACCTCAGTAATTACAAGTTGTTTTCACAATATAAGCCCTCCTTGAGAGCATCCCGTACAGCAAAACGTCTGAACTTTGACACTTGTGTGTTGCGATCTGATGCGGAGAATACAGCGATACAGCTATACCAGTCATTTTCAAAAAAGGTGCCAATAATTCGGTAGCAGATTGTTCTAACTAGCTATAAGATTGCAGCTCCAGCTACAAAACGTCCACATGGTTTAAATGACTCGTATGACGACACCACTCACCTGTCGTAATCCATCACCATAATTGACAAGCTGACCTGCTCCACATTCTCAGGAGGGATGTCAAAGATGATGGCCTCGTTGTAGGCGGGATTAAGTGTGCTCTTCTTAGTGGTGGTCTTCCGTTTCTTCAGCCTTCGACCATCACAGATCAGCGATACTTTAACATACGGGTCTGAGGAAGCAAACATTTTTGTTTGGATTCAAACTTTACACCATCATTCGACAGACAATGTCTACATCTTCACCTTCACTTTTGTATTTCAGCTGAGATTGAGAAATGACGGTTTAGGATACGTTACCTAGCCAATTGAAATATTAAATACTCCAGGTGTGCATGCATCTGCACTCACCAGAGGAGCCAGTGATGTCCATGGCTTTTAGATTTCGGCACTTGATGACAGTCAGAGTCATACGGCCAGCCGTGGGAAGGTAGCAGAGGGAGTACATAATTTCCCCTAAATCCACACTCTCCTGCGAAGAAGCACACACATCACACATCGATGAGGTTCACAATATGCTTCCAAAACAGATTACTACATCAAAATAAAAAACCACTCATGATACTTACTGGCAAATAATATAAAGCAAATCCTTTGCCCCGGCGGACTCAATGAATATACTATAAGCAATTGATTGACACTCCAAATAACATTATTTATCTCAGCAATGAAAATACGCATGGAGATATTGGACCAGTTTCATCTAACTACGGAGTCTCTTTAATCCTGCCTCTGAGACAGGTGCCGTTTCTAATGTTTACTTATGTATATTTCTTGCAACAAACATATCACAAGAAATCACAGTATGGTTCTTTAATTAATGTTTATTAAATTTTGCATTAAATACCTAAGCACTACCATAGTAGATCATTACAACATACCTAAACATCATATTAAATGATGAACGCTTCAGTTTTGTAATAAGTAACGGAGTCACTATTAGTCATTTATGAGTATTGCAAATGCTGTTAAATGTATAATAACTATAATAGAAACATTGTAATTTAGTAACAATTTTCTTGAACCATTTGTGGTCGGGTGTTTAAGGTTTGTTGAATTAGTGCTTAAATACATATCAAAGAAACAATAAGTAATTAAGAAACAACGATCATATTCAATCATTATTAAATACTTATCCACTGTGCTGGGAGAAGTACATAGTGAGCTTATAGTGTAATAACCTGACACATTGTGTTATCAGTCTATTGTCATTTTTCTTTCTTATGCTAATTAATGAGACAGTATTAACAGACACGACACTATTATTTATTATATTTTGCGAATAATCAAAGCCACTGGTAATAAAAAAGGTTGGGGTCAGTGACTGCTGATTACACATACGCAAGGTTTGAATACTTACAATACTTATGACTCACCCACATGGAAAGGTCACATGTTTATGCTAGTTCTGGGATCCATGTGGAACACATTTAATAATTGATTCAACGCACTAGAAATATTTTGAAATATTTGCGTAAATCTTTTTACAAATGTTTTGAAGGCTGCTGTGTCATTGTTTTAAATGCAAGATCATGATCTAGAAATACTACGAATGCTGAACCTATCAAGTTATCCTACTGCAACACTCGATAACTAATGACAAGAGTTGAATGGTCCCGTAATGAACAGTCCTTGACAGGGGTGTTCCAAAATGACAAGAGTGATGCAAATTGAAAAGGGTGGGGCAAAACATCCATGCACGGACTTGTTCGCATGGTCATATTAGATACTGAGAAATTACAGTTCATTGTGTACCACTGAGTATGACTTGACCTGCATACTCCATTAAGCATTACTATTATTAGAATTGCAGAAGCACTACTGTTATTAGACCTGCATTTATTCTGAAATGGTTTATTTTTTTCTAATTATATTGAGATTATGGTTATTCTTATACTATTAAGAAATCTTTCCTATTAAAAAAAATGCAGTGGAATGATTACTATACTGTATATGTACCAATTGATTCCCAGATAATTAAATGAATCTTTCACAATAGTTCATGATGATTATTGATTCATGATGATCAAAATCATAGTTTATTATACCGAGGAGTAATACTTGACTTCTTAAATACTGAGGCATTAATGAAGAAACTGCTACCTGCTGTAATCATAAAGCCCGACCTGTGCTCCTTATTCACCTACACTCCTGGGTGAAAAAACCGAGCGAGGCAAACCCAGTATTGCAAAGCATTAATCTTTTAATGGTCTCAACAAAAATCACTGGGCAGAAAATGATCAAGAACTAAAAAAGCGCTCCGGAGACCTCGGCCTTCTTTTGCTCATCAATGCGGGTTGCTGAAACGGTTGGGGGGAAAAGCTGGAAGCAGGGAAGTTCACTTAAAGAGAAAAGCATGAAAAGATTGAAATGTTTAAATGATATAAAATTGAAACTAACTTGTCTGGGTGTTCAAAATTTTCCAAAATCTCTTCAGTTTGAAGACGTTAACATCGAGTGGAACAGCATGGACTCTTCTCGCTGTAAAAAGCCGTCTGCACGTTTACCCACAAGCCTTCTACATTTAAAGGAAATCAAGGGAAAAGCTGCACCGCACCTATTTACTTTATCTATTCCTTTAATTCTTGCTAATGATGACCAATGATTTGCTGTTGAGTCCATTCAAATCTTAATGTTTTGCAATGTTGGGTTTACCACTTCTTTTTTTTTTTTTGCCCAGGAGTGTATGCTTGAATGGAACATACTTTCAACCCAATTAATACTATTTGCCTTTATAGTATACAGCTGTAGAAGAAGAATGATTTATTATCCCACAAACTGGTGGCACCCAGAAGAGGATGGATTCCTTTTTGAATCAGGTTTCTTCAAGTTTCTTCCTTATGTCAACTCAAGGAGTTTTTCCCCGTACCACGCTCAACTCTAACTTGCTCATTACGGATGTAAATTTAGATATCTGTAAAACTTCTTTGTGGCAATATCTATCGTTAAATGCATTATACACATCAAATTGAATTGAACTGAACGAACACATGTGTTGGGTGTTACCCCTTTTTTGTAATGTTTACCATTAGCCTACCATAGGGTGCATGCGCAGCGACATGCAGTACTCAAATTAAACCCATGGTGTCAACTAGGAATGAAATGGAGGGTTAGAATGTGAGGCGGAAGTGTGACTGCTCAAGGCTGCAATCAATGGCATGGTCTATTCTGGGTGATCCGAGTATCCAGACCGTCTCCACAGTTGTAGCTCAGGGAGGAGCTGGCTCTGAGCATTAGCTTCATCCCTGGAGAATTACAAACTCGTTCATCTTTCATCATACTGGATACTGACTTGTAATATATATATATATACACAATATTTAATTTATTATGATGTAGTTCAGGTCTTCTCCGGCTGCAACCGTGAAATAGTAAATATTATACGAATCAAAATCTTAAAACTTTCAAACACTTCACATGTACCGATGCAATGCAACATGATAATAAAATATACAATACGGAGTATTTATCCAAGATTAAGATGTCCTAGACTGCCACACCACCATTTTAGAAGGACTAATTACTAAATTAAATGAAACCTGTGAGACACTGTAGCTTGTCATGAATAGAGCTTTAGAAGTATGTGATAAGCAAATAAGGACAGACGGACAAACAAACAGAGAATGACAAGTTCACGGACATAAACTATTAATCCATCAAAACATGACGGGGACAATAATACACAGCCATGTCAACAAAATTATACATAGACTGAAGTACTGGGAGGCATCTAAACAACAATAAGGAGATGAAATGAAATGTTCAGGAATCCTGCGGCGACTGATGTGTCAAACTTTCCAGAGTGGAGATTAGGGCTCAGTGTGAGTGAGTCACCACAGAAAGACACAACTTTCAGAGGTAAACAAAAAAAAAAAAAAAAAAAAGGTCAATGTCCCTTATATCCACCTGAGCTTTGCAGTGGGCAGACCTGACTTTATTAGAAAATGCATTTGCTCCGCTGAGAGTTAACGGAGTGTGACGAGGTCTAGCTACAAATATTATAATCGCATTTCTGCTCATAACTCATGAATATTTTATAACATGGGTCAAATTTCTTATTTCAGTGCCAGTTTGTCTTATTACGTTTTAACATGCATCTGTCTTTGTGATGGCAAGTACCAGATTATAAACAGGCCATGCCTTATATTCTGTAATGCATGTGCTATACAGGTACCTGTGAATTAGTGGTTACTAAAGAGAAGAGGACATATTGCAACGAGCATATTATTACAAACCTGTGTTATGAAATACAGCCAGTACTACTTTTTCAATTAATCAACGCTTTCTGACCAATCAGATTAGAGAATTCATCAGCACTGTATTAGTCTTTTTTTTTTTTTTTTTTTTTTAAATCAAAAGACGCACACTTTTGTTAACTGGTAGTCAGTTCTACATCCTTAAGACGAGGACCCTTCACATAGCACAGATGACTTCCGCGTGAAAAGAAAACGGCGCTTTTCAAGACATAAACCGTGGCTGTGACACGGCATGACGGAAGTTGTTACATAAACTGAGATCTGCTGAGGCGTCATGTTGAGTGGGATGAAGAAGCCGAACAGACAATAGAACATATCAAAGGCTGACATGGAAAGAAAACAAGTCATGTTTACTTTCTTTTCCAGAATCATGTCTACAGCGCTGAAGTGGGATGGTAGGACATGGCAAATCAAAAGTCTGCAGCATTAGTCATGTCTAATGTCTGTAGTTCCCCGTGGCATAGCAGGGAGCTAATTTTGTCTCTCTTTGGATTAGGTGTGTGGGTGTCCGGAAGGGTGAATCAGTTTTCAGCAGAGCCCTCCTTCACACCTGGTTTTGCATAACTGATCAATTTTCTTGTTAATGAAACATACCGTTCTCCTCTTGCCATATTGATGCTTGTGGGCTGTAGTTTTTAAGAGACAATGGCTTACCAGCATCTTGGCTTTTCCTTTAATTATATATTATTAATAATAATAATAATGATTAGCGATATTCATCTGTGTCTGATCATGTTAATGCTTCCTCACAATAATTATTAACAATGATTTAACAAGGTAGGAAACACTGATACATTTCAACCCTTTTTTATTTCTATTAATCTCAGTGCATTTCATTTTCAAATGATCACTTCTGCAACATTTCGTAGGAAATCATGTAGAACAAGGTAGAATCACTACCGCTGTAACTTTTTAATTTTTAACAAATAAATACATTTTTAACAAATCATGAACCATGTCCCATGTTTGTACAAGTTATCAATTATGGAACATCTTAAAAATTAAAAAAAATAAAAAAAGAAAATTGCTGTTCGCCCAAAGCTGCCGTTCACTCTCGGGCCTTTCCTGCTCGTAGTGCGCTGCTAGGAGGGAAGTTACCATGGTAGTTTTTGTGACGCGTAATAAAGTGTCTCTCCACATTGTGCCGCTTTGCCGTCGCCACACTCGCCCCGCAAATGAGAAACACACGTTTTTTTTTTTTTAACCATCATAAAAATGAACTCTTCCTCCGAATCACTGTGAAAATGATAAGTTTTCTTTCTTTTTTTCTGCCATGTTTTTGCGCATCGATCCTCTCATCTTAGCAGCGCCCGCTAGCTGATCTCGGCAAACACTGAGGTTTGTCATGCACACAATACTGACCTTTGAACCAGACTAGGTCAGAGTTCATGTATACGTAAAACATTTTTGTTTTGAAAAAACTTTTTCTCAATATTATAGTTTTCTAATCTACATTAATGCAGGTGTGATTAAAAAAAAGAATAGCAACACAATTAAATAAAATTTTAAATGGAGCTCACTGGTCACTAGTGCCATTTTTAGAACATGCCGCGGGCAACGTGGGCGACTCATGTGGTCCCTGCAGACGACCTGGTGCCCGTGGGCACTGTGTTGGTGACCCCTGATCTAGGTTGCTGATTACAATGACTATTCTTAATTTAAAAAATTTTTCGAAAACATGTAATACCATACTCACAAAAAACACCATACTCACTGTAGTGGATGCAAGAATGTCCTTCCAGACCACAGCCTCACGTGACAGGTCTGACAGCTCAAACAGGTTGTCCACCACTACCTCGCCGATCATGTCATGACTTGTAAAGCGGTCAAAATCGTAGACGCTAAAGTGCAACTTGCGGTTACACAGCTGATCGTACTCCACCGGGAAACAGAACACCTCATCAAACGTGGGGTTGAGTGTCTTTCGATGGACCCGTGTCTGGAACTTCTTTTTACGCTCAGGGAGCAAGTAGATCTTTACGTAGGGGTCAGAGGTACCTGTGAAGTCCTTGGCTGGCAGGTCCAGGGCTTTGAGGATGCGCACAACTAAAGCCTGTTCCTCATAGTCGTACTTCAGTGCAAAGCTAAGTTTGCCACATGTCTCCACTGGCTCCTTGTTCCCTTCCTCCGAGTCCACAGACTTCTGCTTGTAGAGTTCTGGCTTTATGCGTCCAATGCTGACTGCTGAGGACTGTCTCATTGGCAGAGTGTCCATGGTGAAGTCCACACTGGTGACATTCATCTGCCGTCGGAGATGGCGACGAAAGGAATTGTGTCTACCAAGAAACGAAATGAGTTACCGCAGAAGAATAAGGATATATCATATCAAAGATTTTTTCAAAGGTAGGCTTAGAAAATCGAGGTGGACTGGCCATCAGGACGTTATGAAATTTTCCCAGTGGGTGACTAGATTTTCCTCAACATTTTAATTATCAATTTTGTGTTCAAGTTTGTGGACACATATAGACTAGACAATGCTGGAGAAACAAACATGTGTGGGGACATGCGAGAAAAGGAAAAGAAGAACTGTTAAAACAAAGCCCTAGGTAGCAAAATAAGACATTCTTTTATAGCAACTTGTATCTAGTAACGTTTTTGTTGTGCTAAAATTCCCCAGCTTTTTGCCATCTTAACTTTCAGAAAATGCATTAAGCTAGAAGTGATAAGTTACTCCTGGACTGATGGTCTTTCATTCTACAGAGAGAAACTCAAGCTTAATATCATCTCTCTAGCCTGCGTTTGTAACACTTCCATGCCCTGACACTGTGGCACACACATTGTCGACAGCAAGAGCATACTGTACTGCAGGCCCAGATACGTTGGTGTCCGCTTTAAAATTTTTGTAAGTGCTTGTGCGCCTAGCTTAGGAGAGGGAAGACTATGAAAAAGTGTCACTGTCAGGTCGTAATACGTGCTAATGCACTTTTATTTGTTATTTTGGACAAATGTACGGTGTGACTTCAAAGCAAATTCCACGGATAATTTTTGTTCCCAATCCATCCTGTCTTCATTTATCCAAATAATTATACTAAATGTCAGTTGCCTGCTTCCTTTCTCACTTAGCTTTGCTGTTGGAGATGTTGTAAATTTGACTTAGATTTTTTAAGGGCTTACTGTTAAATGATCAAATAACTCCATTCTAGTAATGGATCTTCTGCCCACTTCTTCAAATACATAATGACTTCCATATTTCAACTATTTCGACCATGGCTTTTTACTTCAGCGTAATGTCGCTTAGCAACTGGCAATTGTCACAATAGAAAACAAAATGAGCCCTTTTTGTAGAAAAACTCTACAACTACAAACATCTGAAAGCCATTTATCACTTATGATTGTGCCGCACTACACAGTAAATTTGCCATTGAAGAACATTTTACAGCGAGGGACTAAATGTTGTCTGCCATAGAGTTAATTTTCTTCAATTGGAGTAAATTTTACTCTGGCAAATTTACTGTTTAGGGGCACCTGAGGGATTCTAGTTTGTGGTATGCACAGTCAAAAAAGCTGTGCAAGGATATGAAGCAACTACTAATGGGGTGCAATATGTTCAAAATATATAAAGTGTTACCTGATTGACCGGTGAATGCTTTAATGTTTCACTGTGTTGCTTTCACTTGGGAACCCAATCTCACAACACATTTATGGCAAAAGGTTTAGGGTTTGGGGTAGGGTTGATAAAAGCTATCTAGTTCGGATAATGATTATTTTTTTCTGTCGGATCAATGCAGTGAAATAAAGGCATTCACCGGCCAATCAGGTAGCTCTTTCCAGATTTCAAGATTTTATCAATTCAAAGATGTCAGTAACGATGCATCCTGAGTTCATCTTCAATTGTATCCAGTGCACACTATTTTAATCGGTGCAATCGCATCGTTAACTTTTATGCCACTGTTTTATGCCACTTTTCACGCGCCTTGTGCCAGTGCTAGGGTACGCAGTGTGTATATTTGGCCTACAAGTAGGGGTGCCTCTGTGCCCCACAATGGATATGTAATCTTTACAAGGGCTTAAAGGTTTCTGCTCTGGCCTGTTACTGTATCTATGTGCTTTTACTGCTTGCCTATTATTAAAAAAAATAATTTAATATTAGCTAATTAATGAGTTTCCAAAATATGTGAAAGGATTAATGTATTTGAATAGCTGGTGTTCGTATGGCAGATTATTTCAATGAATCAGAAGAATCAGCAAAAATAATGAAGTTTTACCGATAAAGGCTGAACAACAGCTCAGCTCTTCAATATACAGTAGCAACATCATGTTTCAGGAGTCTATAATAAACAAACTACAAACAATCCACATGAACTCAGCAAATAATTCTAATAATTGTGACATAATCCTTCATAGGGATATTCAGCACTTTCCAATAACACTCACATAGCCATAGGGGAGTAAAAATATCCCATCCATGGCATTTGATGCATGACTGTTCTTAATAAGAAATATAATATGTCACATTGTTATTATTCTCTTTTGGTCTTCTCTGGTGTCTTCAAATCTAACGTGGTGGTCTTCTATTAAAGGTATAAAAACAAGATTTTTTCAGACAGTTTAACTGTTCCGTAAGGGACAGTGCTAATACAATTTGTCTAGATTTACCATTTTATCTCTTTACTCGAGATGAATAAAAAAACATTACAGTAACCCTCTCATTCCTCCATTTGGCTCTCCTCGGCTGGTGATTAGCTGCCCAACGTGGCCAGACCCAGCTGAGCCTGACGCAAGAATAATGTGTCCATGTTAGCAACCAGATGGCCAGAAAGTGGCAATTTCTAAGTCATTATCTCCTCACAACAGAATAAACCCATATTATAAACTTAGCTTTCATGTCACAAATTAACCTTTATGACTAAATATTTTCATTCTAAGTGTTGCTCTAAAGTATTTATAACAAACACTATTTTTTTTCTCTTTCATTAGTTTTCTCTAGAATGCAGTTAGAGGAAATTGTAGTAAATGTCTGCTGTTGCATAAAGGAGAAAAAAAGCTACCATGGAGGACAAAAGCTGCACGATTCACACATTTAGCAGCTTGTACATTTGGCATGTTTGTACTTTAACATAGCTGCTCCATTGTGCCATGTGACCATGCAGACATACCAACAGAGGCAAAGCGGGAAAAGACAGCCCTGTTCTCTTCCAGCAAGATAAAACTGCCCAGATAACTGTGTTCTCAAAAAGCCTTGCCCAATATGGTATGATGCCATTGAGGCTAGTGATGATTTATTGCATAGAATTAAGTCTCTTAATGTCCTTCACATGAAAATAAGAACAACTGAGAACAGTACGGCGCTGCTATGGTGACACGGTCATTACTTTTTAATAAGGTGTAGCAAAAAGATTAATACAATGAGGCCTTGGGTTAATATCACTGCACAACAACGTTTTTGCTTCTTGAACACTGTTCGGGCTTTCTTATAGATTTTTGGGTGAATCAGAATTTACCCATCATGTACCATTTCAGAGATATCTTCAGTTTTGTCATGATTTTTTCTTATATTTGTATCCAAACATTTTCACTCCCGTAAGTGACTCATCAACAACGGTTTGTGCAGCCTGGGCGTGTCCAGGCATGGAATCAGGCCAGGGTGGAAGCTGTTCTGTGGAAGTTCATCTTGGCTATACAAAGTACTGTTTCATCTGTGAATGGGACGGCCGTGCCAAAGAGTCGCACTATTCACGACAGAACTGGCCACTCCGTAAAAAGTTAAAAGAAAAATGTGGCACATGTGGCCTCCTCGTCACATAAAACTGGGACTCATGAAGAATTCTGTGAAAGCACTGAACAAGGAAGGTGAAGGTTTTCGTTATTTAAGACAGATGTTCCCAAGAATAACTGACGCCAAGATCAAAGAGGGCATTTTTGTCGGCCCCCAGATCAGACATGTTATGAGTGACGAGCGGTTTGAAGATCTGTTAGTCGGGCCGGAACAAATTGCCTGGAAAGCCTTCAAAGACGTTGTTGACAATTTTCAGGGCAATTACAGAGCCGCAAACTCCATTCAGCTGGTAGACAAACTTCTCAAAGCGTACAAGACAATGAAGTACACTGCAAAGTTTGCGACAAAATAAACAACAGCATAATGTTAAAATGAACTCTCGCAGAGTTAATCCAACACTATTGAATTTACTGTGCAACTTTAAATGAATGTGACTGGAAGAAATAACCAGAAATAACCAGAAATGAATGGTGGTCATGTGTTTCAGCAGCTGGCCAATCATACAAATAATCAGCAAAAGAAAAGCAGGGCACTCAGGAAAATGTAAAGTAGAAGAAGAAGACATGATGGAAACCAAAGAGACAGTGTCCAAATGAATGAAGTAGGAGAAAAAAAGATCCTTGTCCCATTTTTAATGGCTGACCTTTAAGATCCCTCACATCCCTTTCTCTGTGTCCTATCAACATGTAATTTAGGAGAGACATAGTTCATTAGGCTGCATCAGGGTTTTAATGGCAGCTTTGTGGGAACTCAATAATGGCCACCATCAGTAGAGGAGTGCAGCTGTTCCTTACGTTCCCAGCAGCTCTTACAGTATGTCTTTCTATTGCATGGCAATACTAATTACAACCCATTTCGCTTTAAATGTAGTGTCGAGAACCAAACAAAGAGGAGAACAGCTGATTGTTTAATTGCCGTTGTCATGGCAGCATGACTCGGGTGCTCAGGCTGGAAGGCTCTAGTGATTACAGGGCTAGTAGTGAAAGAAGGTAGGGGGGCTTGTTGCAGCCCTGTCAGACGTAGAGTGAAAATAGCAAATGCTGCCGTCACAAGCTTTTCAATTTGATATAAACATCATTAACTAGTTCTAATGCTGAAAACGGTTCTTTGTGCACTGATTTCTTCCCTAATTGCAACAACCTTCATAACTAGTGAGGCAGCAAGACTAAAAAGTTGCTTTCCTTTCTGACTGGCGTATTCAGTTTATTCAATTCTTCTTTTTTTGTTTATATAAAATTGGGACAAATATAAATTTTCCATAGTGTTTAACTGATTGATAAATCAAAAACGCTTGCTAAAATGTAATATATTATATAGTATTTTTAAGAGTCAAATCTGTGCTATTTATTTTTTACAATTACATGAAAAATGTTCTTGTATTTGGACTTGTATAGACATCAAAAGGATTAAAAGTAACAAATGACTCAACTGTGTGCCCTTTTTTCTTTACCACACATAGCGATATATATATAGTGACCTCCATATAATAATGTGCATTTATTTTGCTAATGTTGAAAATCCACTTTATAACGAATGTATAAACTTCCTGATATCCCATGTGTGTATGTGCACAGGTGTTCAAAAATTTCATTCATCTCAATAAGGGCTTTATCTTGTTCAGGGAAATAAGATTTGCGAGTCCACCTACTGGCAGATTTAAGGACAGTGTGAAGAAACCATAAAGAACTAAAAAGAAACCCACACAGCCTGTGACCCAATCTCAAGATCAAACCCATGACGCTGAAGCTGTGAAGCGGCACGGCTAACAATGCCACAATCTGTTAAAATAATATTTTCATAATTAAAACAAATCAAACAATCATTTTACAGTTTCGTGATTTTTTTTTTTTTTAAACGTATCATATCGTATCAAACCTGCTGTGCCCATCAGCCATGGAACAATGAGAGCCAAAGTGCTAGGTGAGCTGACAGGATTGAGAGGAACTGGTCAGAGCTTTGAAAGCGTGAGAAGATTTAAGACCTAAAATTAAGACCTATAGGGACCTGGGCTCTCTGGTAAGATTTTTAGGGAACTAGGAGAAGAAGAGAGAATCTTATAGTTTATATTTTAGAGAAGTAGTTGAAAGGATTTTAGTGAACATGGAGAGCTGAGAGGAGCTATGTGAGTTCAAAGACAGAGAGGCTCATGGGAGAAGCTAGGAGGAGATGGATACCTGGAGAAGGAGGTGGGTTCAGTGCTCTGTTTCTGAATCTTGGCCTTCTTACTGAGGCGTTCGCGTATTGTCTGCTGCACCTCGGCCGGGATATCTGGAGATGTCTGGCTGATCTTCATGGCTGCTTCAAGGGACTTCACCGAACTAAGACCGTTTACCTTCACCTCAGGCACCTTCCTCCTCTGCTCCTCCTCCTCCTCTTTCTTCTCCTGCTTGTCGGCCTGTAAGACCTGGCGCTCCGGAAGAGACGGCGTGACATGAGGTGTGGGCGCTGGCGCCTCAGGCAGCACACCTTGCGGGATGGGCTCGCTGTGTGAGGAAAGTGCCTTGCTTCTCCAGATGGGCCAGCACAGCTTCCAAAACACAAAGAGAGAGACTACCAACAGGGCGAGTCCACAGAAACCCACGAGCACAGCTAGGAGACTTACAGAGATGTCTACAGGCAATGACACGTGGTTCAGAAGAGGAAAGTTCAGAGGGCAGAGTGAGAGATTAAGAGTAAAGAGAGGAGACCAAGAGAAGGTGAGAAATAAGCATAGGAGGAAAAGATGATGGGGTAAAGTGAAGAAATGAAAGGACAGACGAGACAAACAGAACAGGCCAGCAGCAATGACAGTGTGGGACACACAAGGAAGAGAGTAATAGAGAGAGAAAAAAAAGAAGGAAATGCATAAGAAAGGGAAGAAGACTTAAAATCCTGTATTGCAGAGAAAGGAACGAAATTATATGCAATCAAACTTTAAAATGACAAGGGAAATCGTTTTGTCAGTGAATCACACAGTTTACAAGCATCGTCATCCATCATGTTTAACCTATTTGAAATGGGTATTTATTAAAGTGTCACAAATGCCAGAGATTCTAAAGCATTTCTGCATATAATTCTGCATACTATTACAGGTCTACAACCAATAAAGCATATAACATATGAAACACTCAGATCAAACAAGTAAAACATTTATTTTATAGAAACTATGTGTGGGTATTTGTGTTCATGTGTGTTTGCAAATATGTAGGGGAGGAGGGACGAGGCTGCTGGGGGTCCTGCGTCGGACCTGGAGGTAATGCAATGCAACAGACATGTTTCTAAGACACAGGTGTCACCATAGCAGCAGACTGGGCTTCATGGTCCTGGTGCTCAGTTGAATAATTAATGCTTCATAAGCATTTACCTTTCTGTCAGGAACATTTACAAACATTTGCAAATATTTATCAACTAGCATACATACATCACCTGTAACAGCACAAACATGTGTAAGGTAATATGCAAACAATCAATGTGTTTGAGAACAAGATAAAAGAGAATAAGATTTTTTTTTAATTAATTAAAGTCATTAAAGCTTGTACATTCCGCATGGGATTATTATAGATCAAGTTTATTATGTTTGAAATAAGTGGTGGGTTAAATTTCCACAGTACTGACACATTTAGTAGCCAATCTTTACTATATATAAATATATATATATATGCAACATTTTTCATGCAAGACAGCACAACTTGTTCCTCCCTGACTCGAATCTGTTCTAACAAACAACCTTCAAACAAATCGATTCTATGAACAACTCTGCAGTTTTGATTCCCTCATATTTATGCGTCATGTGCTGAAAAGAAGACCTGTTGCACCTCCGGCTGCAAATCATTTCAGGATCATACAATTCCTCTCAAGACAAAAAAAAAAAAAAAAAAAAGAATAAAAAGTGGTAACAAACATTCCCTCTAGTATTTAGACACTTCATATGACATGAAGAACTTTGTGACATAATTGAGTTTGTGATGTGAAGTCAGAAAGAACAGCTTTCTGCGTTTAAACAGTCATTTTAGAACTAAATGAGATCAATTTTTGCTCCCATTTACCTGAACTCCTTTTACCTGGTATGTTGCTCTCGGTTGGGAAGATGTCCGCGCATTTCTCCCGGTCGACGTGGCCGGCGAGGCACAGCTCGGTGATGATCTGGAGAGCCCGCTGGCACAGGCTCACGCCGTCCTCGGTGCGTGCGCTCATGTCTTTCCTGTTAATCCATTGTATGTTGGAGGAGCCGCGCGCGCGAGGGTTCATCGGGACGCCGCGTGCGCTGCTGACCGCGAGGAGAAAAGGAAGCGCGCGACGCGTCCACGTGCGCCTCATTCATTGGCACCTGCAACTCGCGGCGCTCGCGGACGCTTTGGAGAGCGTGGACGCGCTGCGGCGTGCTTCGTCACGAGCCAATAGGAAAAGAGGGCAGAGAGTGTTCTGACACGCGACGCTGTCTGTCTGCTGGACACAGACTGTACGTCCTGTTAATATTTTCGTAAGTTTCACTGTGGCCTACGTGAAAATAAGGCCTACGTGAAATGACATCCACTGCATAAAATGATAAAGAGCAAGCAATGAAAAGTTTGTATCTTCCTTTTTCAATGTGATACAAACAGCTTCTAATAAGTAGGGGAGAGCTGGCACAACTGCAGCAGTGTAGATAAGCGTGCATTTTTTTTTTTTTCATATGCATGTGCACGATAGAGCAGTTTCGTTAAGCATTATTTGAACTTTTTTTTCTGTTGTATGAAAATTAGGTATCAGGCAATAACGTGCCAAATACAAATGATTGGCTTGATTGGCAGACCAATCCTGTGTGCGCGTGTGGTCCACTGTTTCTTCAGTTCCCCTCTCACAACCTGCAATTAGCTCCCATGACGTGCTCGAGAAAAACATAACTGTGGTTGTGATTTCATATACAACCTTTCCTTTGTGCATAGAGGCATTATAGAGAAATAACGCTTGGAAGCAGGGAGAAATGCTTGGTGCCTCTGGTGGGTGTAGGTAGCTATTACACTTAGCTTGTTTTGTTAATACCCCAACAAAGCTAGTACAAAGCCTATCATGTAACATTTAAATCGTTTTCACACACAGCACTAGATAATTTAATTTAAATTTAAAAAGCTATGTAGCTTCTACTCTTCCTCATCTGAACACTACAGTACACAATGACAAACAACAACAGTGGTCGATTCACACCTTCCAGGCAAACTGCAAGCAACATGGACATCTTGTCATTCGCTAGTATGAATGCAGGGTAACGTTGCACTGTTGTAACACACTTGTTTTCTCTGAATGCACTCATGTAGTAGAGTATTATGTCCATGTACAAATACATCACTTTTTTTTTCTCATGTCTGTTTGAAAGAAAAAACAAAACAAACAGACAAAAAACAGAATGATTTATTCACTCTTGCTGGAGATATTTGTTTTAAAAAAAAAAACATCTCGTGGAAGTGAAATAAAAAACAAAACCAAAAGTGTTTTTCTAATATATTTTTCCATACGAAACTGAAATCTGTGTACACTTGGCTCTGAAAACTATTCACACATAGCAATTTTAACCCCTGTTAATGAATTAATGGCTTCAATGGCAGTTCAGACTGTTAAGAATAGTGAAATGGGCAGCAGTGAGACAGAAAATATGCTAATTTCCAATAATATGGTAAAGCTGAATTTACAATAATGGATGACAATGAATTAATGACTCCTGTTTATACTTAGCATTTGCCTTTATATATCTGCCTCCAAAGTGGTCACCCTCACCACCATTTTTTCCCAGCATATCTGTTATAGCCCCATAGCCCTAGATTCTGTATTCGTATGTCTGTTATAGTCCAATACACACACACACACACACACACACACACACACACACACACACACTGTCTTTTTTTAAATCAGGTTTGGAGATCAGGAGTTTCATGGCAACAATTGTTTTCTTTATGGCTTTACGTCTTGTTGGAAGTACACCGAAATTTCATTTTGTTCTTGGAAGATTTTTTTTATAAACTGTAAAAAATAAAGTATATAAAAAGTACATTAACCTGTTTCACCCCATAACAATATAGGATATGAACTTTTGCACCCACATTTTATACACATGATATTTAAATACACTACTGTAAATACATTGGACAGAGCACCATGGACTTGATTGCATAATGTACAGAAGCCAAGCAAACCTTGCTTATTTTGACATAATTACCATCATATTCATTCATCCAACTTCAGTAGCCACTTTATCCCAATTAGGTTCAAGGTGGATCCGAAGCCTATCCGGGGAACACTGTGCTGCACTGTACGTGAGTCACATTCCCACACTCAGTCACACCCGGGCAATTTATCTTAGTTAATCCACCCATGTTTTTAGAAGGTCGGAGGAAACCAGAGAACCCAGAGGAAACCCATCTTAAGAAGGGGAGAAGAAGTGAAACTCAAGACATATAGTAAACTGAGCTCAGAATGAAATCAGGAACCTTGAAGCTGTGAAGAGGCAACACTACCCCCTGCACCACCATGTCACCTATCAGCATATGAATGTCCACATAATTGCAGATCTGAATACTGTCCAGAAGCTATAGGAAGATGTTTAGGCAGGTACAATGGTGTAGTGCAGGTAGCTATATTAGCTTGCTATATTATGGTGGGCTGGTAGAAATGATAGGCGAGCAACTTGGGTGGTAGGTAGCACAGAAGTTAGAGAAGTGGAATTGTAGCTGTCTGTCTATCTATCTATCATATCAGTCTCCTGTTTCCCATGGCAAAAATTCTAACATATTCCTCCATGTCTAAAGTATTTGTTATTGATTTCTCATGGGCCAAGATCACCAAATTCCTCTTTCTTTCATGAAACATGCTGTGACAATAGGGGGTTAGTACTCATGGGTTAGGGTTAGTGTGGAGAAGGAACTCTCACATGATGCTGAATATGCACCAATTACCAGGGCTGTAACAAGTTTTGCAATACACCAAGTGTACAGGTTTGTTTCATTTAGACATTTCTTGACCAACACTGGTTTAACAACAGGATTTTAACTGAACAAATTGTCTGCCGCAGTGCCAGCAAGCACACCAAGATGGAATCTAGAAATGCACTAGATTTGGGTACAGTACTGGATATGACTGATCTACAGTCTTCATGGAAAATTTGTTTTCCCTTCTGAAATGGTCCTGTCAAGGATGTTGGGCACAGCACTTTCACCAAGGTGTTTACTCAATGTTCTATGTCTCCTTGGAAGATGTGACTCATCCCTAGTAGGAGCCTGTCCAGCAATTATCTTTACGGATGTCTTTTAAAGACTCCAGTGATGCACAAACAACCTCACAAGCAGTGCACATATCCACCGACAGAGACTGAAGTATTGCATTCGCCTGTTCCAAGACACCAAGCATCTGCACAAGGAATGGTGCCTCTTAATTTTAACAAACAGGCCTGATGCCTCAGTGCACAAATCAACTGGGGTATCATCATCCTCTGAGATCTCTGACAGGATAATGAGAAGACAGTCTTCATTATCAACAGTGCATCTTGTCACATTATAATGGTTTGTCCAGCAAATTTCAAGCAGTCGTTTGAGACCTGGAGCATCATACTTTTCTAACACTGTGGTGACTGAAGAGGTTGTACATGGAACTAGAGAGATCAAAATACTTTTTGCATATGCATATGCATAGGTTCACCCTGCATGGCATGCACAACCACTAAGTGTAACTGGTGGTTTTAACAATTAATGCGTGGAATATATCTAGCATCTTATACTACACTCATCACTGATGCACCATCATAATATTGGCTAAATATGTTGTCATCACTATAGACAGCATCAGAAGTATGTCTCAAAATTTCAATGGATATGTTCCCAGCATCAAGCTGATCCAAATCAAGCAACCCAATTACATGGTCCATTGGAAGTACCTACAAACTGAATCATTGGGTCAGTCCCGGTGGTCGTGCCTTAAGTTTTCTGTTGTTCCACAGAGCCCTAACGCGTTCACACACATAAACTTAACTATACTACCACTGCTCTTGACATAATATTGATTCTTTTCAAGCTGTGTTTCACCTGCCTAGTGTAGGGCATGTCAACTGGAAACACACACTGGACTCAGACACAGACAGGTAAGGTGCAAGAAAACAGCCCTCTTTTATTTAGGAAAAAAAGGATTGAGGTATGAAGGTAGGGAAGAGTGCAAGATAGCAGGGGAAGTGTAGAGTGAAGGAAAGAGGAACTCAGCTCTGGTGTAAGTGGAAAGATAGGTGAGTGACGTGCAGCTTCCACAGAGGTTCGGAGGTCTGAGACAGCAGGGAAGGATGCAGGGGAAGCAGGGGAGTGGATGAGCTGTGGGGGATCAAGCGGCACAGCGATCTTCTCTCCCAATCAGTCCACGCTCTGTCACTGTTGCCTTTGGTCATGGAGTGTCTAGTGATTCAGAGCAGACACAGAGATAAGTTGCCAGGCCTTACTCACCTGCTCCACTGAGCCGTCTCTCTTTTATAGCTCGCCATCATTTGCTGGAGGGTAGATGTTAAACGTCTTCTAGCCATTCCGGATTTCACAGCCCAGCCCCTCTGGCACATGGAAGTTTCTCTGGCTGATGGCGCTGGGCTGGAGAGAGAATGGTGTGACTGTACCTTGGATGGTCATTTGAAGGCAGAGTGGATGGCAGGGCTGTAGAGCCAACATTGTCACACTAGGTTTCTCTCTCTGCATTTGTGCTCAGACCAAGTGCTGCCACTGTTAAAACCATGTAAGGTCAAAACAACATTCCTGTCATTGGTAGACATATTTATGGCAGGGGAAACAGAAACATGCATCCCGCAGAACAGATTACTCTGTTCTGTTGAGCCATGTGCAGTATCAAGCAGGATTGAATTATTATAATTATAGCACCTAATGCATGTTTGGCTAGCTAGCTAATATTGGCTGGGACGGTGCATTGGCATTCAAGTCACTAACTGCATGAGGTGGAGCTGAGGCAGCCGAGAGAGGGAACTGCTTTTGGGGCAGTGCTTGTAAAGGGTACAGAAGCAATGCTTGTAGAGGGCAAAGGAGCAGTAGTCAGAGCCTCTGATCTGCTAGCAGCAGCATTGCTAGAGGCAGAAGAAGCACAAGGCTTGCTTATAGGGTTTAAAAATGATACATCACACACCAAGTGTTGTAAGTTGCTTTGGATAAACTAAATGAATGGAATGGAATGTAGGTCAAACTATGAGCTTTCACTAGCAGCACAGCATTCCTGAACTGAGAGAATGTTACATTTACGTCATTTGGCAGACGCCCTTATCCAGAGCAACATACATCTTATTTCATACAAGTGAGCAGTGAAGGTTAAACCCAGCAGTGGCAGCTTGGCAGTACTGGGATTTGAACTCATGACCTTCTGATCACTTGTCCAATGTCTAAACCACTGAGCTATCAGAGACCCACGTACACTTTCTAGAAAAATGCTCTGATAGACACTTTGTTCAACGGACAAATCTGCTTCAGAGTTCTGGGTGTTTGTGCCTGAACAAGACAAGAAGAAAGGGTGGAAGGTGGGCAACTTTGGAACCGGACTGTAGGCTGCCTACCCAATCAGAAGGTAGAAATGGTACTGATATTCTCTGAGCTTTTTTTTCCACTTGCTGATGAAAAAAATTTCTAAACTTTACACCTATATGTGGGTGTTTCCCAAACTTTGCCACAAAGGTGAAAGGACACAATAGTCTAGAATGTCTTAGGAGGTAGCAATAAGATTTCCCTTCGCTAGAACCATGCGACCTAGTCTATACCTGTTCCAGCTTGACAGTGTGCCTGTGCACAAAGAGAGGTCCATGAAGACATGGTTTGCCAAGGTTAGTGTGGAAGAACTCAAGTGTCCTCAACAGAGCCCTGACTTTAACACCTTTGGGATGAAATGAAATGTTGAGAGCATCCCAGCATCATTGCCTGACCTCACTATTGCTCTTGTGGCTTGATGGCCAAATTTCTACAGCCACACTCCAAAGTCTACTGGAAAGCCTTCCCAGAAGTGTGCAGGTCATTATAACAGCAAAAGCAGACTAAATCTAAAATAGGACATTTAAAAAGTACATATGGGTGTGATGATCAAGTGTCCACATATTGTTGGCCATAAAGTGAACCTTTTACCAGAAAATTGGAGTAGAGTCTGAGGAAGTATATGAGGTTTCCCCTATAACGTTATTCTGTTTACGTTATACTATTTCTAAATTACAATGTAGAATTATCCGTCGTCTCTGCATTCTAGGACTGAGCCATTTCATTATCAAACAGTGATACAGGCTGCTCAGGATGCTCTCTGTGGTCCCTGTAACAATCTCAACAGTACACCACTCAGATAACAAAGCAGA
The DNA here is from genome assembly GCA_030068235.1 of Notoglanidium macrostoma. Taxonomy (NCBI): domain Eukaryota; kingdom Metazoa; phylum Chordata; class Actinopteri; order Siluriformes; family Auchenoglanididae; genus Notoglanidium; species Notoglanidium macrostoma. Next base: position 6,105,262 of record JAQQZR010000004.1, read on the forward strand.
CCCAGGGTAACAGAATATGCAAGCTTTTTATTTGTGCTTTTGTTCTTGGCATGATAGTAAGGCAGTAATGTAAAAACTTCTGTAACATACATAATTCCATTTTTGTATTTACTAAATAATGACACAGCATACTTTTTATCAGTTCTTAGTTATAAAAAAAAATGCAGCTTGTTGTGTGGCACAGGAACCATCTCCTTAACAACCACTCAGACATGTTCACAAACCTGCTAACAAAGATATCAGTAAATGATGATTAGAACATATGTAGCCTGTAGACAGAAAGCAGACAGCTCTGAAAATGTAAAACATCCACAGCAGACAGTGAGTAAGCATTGCTTGTAAGTTAATTGCAATTGTACAGTTTAATTGCTTAAGTTTAATAAGTAAGGAAGTTACAAAGTTACATTTCAACACTAGTACCACAAATGTACTCATATATTGGATTTGCACTGGATATAGACTGAGTAAATCAAATTATAATTTGCATGAAATGTTGAAGGAAATTGCCTATAACATAATTGAAGATGGGGTCAGAGTCTAAGCAATTATTTTATAGTATTGCCAATCAGAAGAAGAAAAATAAGGAATAAGAATGAAAAAGAATTCACTTATATAATGTGCTTTTACCGGTGATTTTTAATAGTCAACCTTTGTGTGATTGGTGAAGTGATTATTGAAATCATTTAGAGTGGTACAAGGGCTGTTGAAGAGCTACAGGCCTCTCAAAATCCTCGCCTGAACCCCGAAATGTTGAGGCAGGACCTGAAAAGGGCATTTCATAGCTGAAATGCCTCCAATGGGACTGAATTAAAACAATTTTGCAGAGAAGAGTGGGCCAGATTGTCTCTACAGTGATGCAAAAGATTGATCTCCTGTTATCCATGTCTGTTATCCATGTCCATGTCTGTTATCCATATCCAAGCAGTTTTTGCTGCTAAAGGTGACCAAACCAAGTATTAAGTTCAGGGGCAAATACTTTTTCATATGGGTGATATAGGATTTATGGAGAATTTGTTCTTCAGTAAATCACAAGCTCACTTGACAGCTGTGTATTGTGTTTACTTAGGTTGTCTTTTGACTTATATAAAATTTGTTTAGAGAATTAAATGTTGTTAATAAATATAGAGAAAAAGAGTACATTTTCAAGGCACTGTATTTATTTATTTAGCAATTTTTGGTAAGATACTGATCCTAATGTACACCTCTAGTCTCAGTGATGATTGGTGGTTTTTAAAGTAAGGGAACCACAGGTGTCTTTTATTAAAGTGTCTATACTGTATATCTATTTATCTGTGTTTGTTCTGTTGGTTGAACCTCCTGTTTAATTCTCAGTCACTGCTCACATTTAATAGCAACAAAAAAAAAGGTTTTTCAAAATCAGAGTTACTGAGGGCAGTGACAGCTACCGAGCTAGTCCTATTTAAAAAAAAAAGCAGAAATGAGCACGACAAGCGAAATTTCCAGTAAATGTTTCATTCATGCAAATTACAAATACAAAATACAAAAATACAGACCTCTCACCCTCCCATTTACCTCCAGAAATGTAGGTAAATGAATGGTTCATTCCAAATAATATATTTTCCTTTTGTTACATCACTAATAACTTTCTTAAGTCGTCATGCCAATTTATATATGATGCATTAATAATGATTTCCTTCAAATTTGCAATCATGAAGCTACATTAAAAAACGCACGCATAATCTGCCTGCCTATATTCGTAAACCTCTGTCTGTTTTTCCAATTAGTGTTTTTTTTTTTTCAAAATTTTATAATTACGCATACAGTAATATCTGTAAATCAAAAGATACTGGGAAACTGCTATGGTTAAACTAGATTACTTACTGTATCGATTATTTTTATAATAGTGCAATAAAATTGCAGTATGGTTTTGCATCTAGAAAAACTATAAACCGTTTTTAGAAACCACGGCCATGAGACTAATCATCCAACTCTGAGAAGTGACCTTTACTACAAGCAAACCTCTTTAGAGCTTTTCAATTAATGTCTCCATAACCAAAGCTGCAGAACTGCGGGGTGCCACTGAGTTTAGGAGCAAGGTTGCCCTGGTTTGTTTGCTAAACAGCATAATTGCATTTCAGTTCCCAAGGTGCACCACTGCTAAAAGCCCTCAGGGTAGAATGAAGATTCTCTTCACAGAGGATCCCAAATTGCTCTTGTATCAAATTGTTCTATATTCGCAAAGAGAATCTGGCTTCCAGCTGAGACACAACAAGCCATTATTGCTTGATTTGTTGTTGTTGTCTTTGTGTGTGCAGTCTGATTATTTTAAAAGCCAACACATCACGATGGGGATTGCACTGGGAAGTCTACACAATGCTGGGTCTCATATAATGGGAATTAATTTGCTGGGATACACATTTGCAATGCACATTTTTCACACTTATTTTTCTCTGGCCCTGTTATTCTTCATTCTCCTCCAAAATACTTATTATAGCCACTATGAGTGTGTATTTTTTATTTTTATTTTTTTGCAAAAAAGTTCAGGAAAACAAACAATGCATTGCAAAAAAAAAAAGTAAAAGTGAAAGGGAGCTTAAAGAAAAAGTTTGAAGTGGGGTTTATAATATTCAAGAGGAATAAATATGCGTGGAAAAAAATCAAAGGTATTTTTCACAAGTGAAAATGAAGCACAGTACTTGAGGCAGTTATGATGTCTTCAAACCAGCAAAACTGAGATTTTAACAGTTTAAATATCTAATAAAACATTTGCTTCCTGAAAAATAAAGGATACTGAAGAGAGTGTTTACAATATGACAGTAGAAGTGTGTAGTAACTCAGTAGGGAAAACTCCATTAAAGAAGATAGAAAAGAGAACATGGCTCTGACATAACAATTGAAACAGCATGAATGCATTATTTAAAAAAAGCATTATCTACTAAAACATTTGCTTCCAAAAAGAACTAATAATAACTTGAATTATGTAGAAAGGACCGTACCAGCCAGCAACACAGTTAAAGGTGTTAGTTTACATTTTTAATTTTTTGTCTAACGTATTTCAAAAGCGTTCAAAAGAGAGAAAAAACTTGCTATAATGTTAGTGATAATTAAATTCACAGATCTTTCACATTAAATGTAACAATGAATGTTTAGAATTTGACATATTCTTTAATTGTAATATACTGTATAATGTAATTGTAATATACTGTATACTGTATATGTGGTAATATACAAGTTGGCAAGTTGCTATGGTGTAAGAGGAATAATAAACTTCAGGATGGCATTGACAGTCTTTCAATAACAGCACTCTATGTCATGTTTTATAGTTTATAATATCAGAAGTGGCTTTCAACTGTGTCAGGTTCACACAAGACTGTGAATCTCTGGCAATGACATTTTATATACAAAATGCCTCTCGGTGCTCCCATTAGTTAGGCAATCCAACCCAAGCAGACATTAGATACAAGTAAATTGAAGGGCAAGAGCAAATGGAGACAACAACCAGGCACACAAACAAACTGAATTTAATGGAATGAGTGCAGCATAGATTCAAAAAAAATAAAGAACACTTAAGAGGGGTTTTTAAATATGGCATTAGTAGTGTGTAACTACTAGTGAAAAACTGAAAGAAAGAAGATGGAATAGACATGATGTGGCTCTGGCGTAACAGTTGAACTGAATGATTCCCTGTGGCCAGAACAGGCGATGAACGAGTGAACAGAAGGGCAGATGATAAGAAGTGAGACATAAATCTGCATGAACTGAAAACAGCACATGTTATGGCTCTGGTTTAAATGCTGAAATTTAATAAAAAATTATGAAAAATGACAGATGGAAAAATAATGACTCAAGTGGGCACAGTATGTAAATTTTTTAATGATGATTTTGATGATGATTTTGCAATCAATGAGTATGCAATGAAACACATTTCAAGGACACCTTTTGATAATGTGTAGCATGGGGGGGCAGCAAGTATCCCTGCTGAAAAACAGCTTCCAAATCTATGATTCAATCTTGCAATCTCAGTTCCAGTGTGTGTGAAGTTTCACATCTTGTGCTCATGTTGGTCTGGGTTTTCTACACGTTCTCCAGTTTCCTCCCACTGTCCAAAAAAACATGTAGGCAGGTGGATTAGCTATGCTTAATTAATAATTAATATTTATTAATTATCAATAATTATTCTTAATAATAATTAATAATACGTGTGAATGTGTACGCCTGTGCTGAACTGGCATCCCAGAAGAGGTGAATTCTTCTGCCGTTCATATATTAATACCCTTCAGTTTTGAGGTAACTACACCAAGGCTCATAAACTCACAACCTTCTGCTCCATCCTAGATGCTGCTTCTGCCATCATGAAGCCTACAAGGTTCTGTTTCTGTTCAGAACATTTTTGATGATGAGTGGCTTGTTTCCTTTATCTCTGGTAGGCTTATTTCAAAATAACTAGCTAGTTATTTCTAACCCTTTATTATGGTCCATAAAAAGTACAATTTCTAGACTGTTTGCTATATATAAAAATAACTCATGATTTGCAGTGGGTGGCACAGCAGGTAGAGTTATTACTGTCAACATACTCATCTACAGCTACTCTGAGTCTTCCAAGCTGTCCTTATGTCTACTTGGGTTTCCTCTGGGTTTTCTGCTTTCCTCCATTCTCAAAACATAGGTCTCTCATGTCCGGTAATCCTGGGATAGGTCCTGCTTACACCTTGACCCTCCACACGAGTAAGCAGTTGAAGATAAATGTATGAATGAATTTAAAATACTGACTTTTCTATTTTTCTATGTCCAGAATTGTGATAGACCAAATTCAGCTGGGATTGGCTCCGGATTCCCTGTGACCCTCAATGAATAAGTGGCAAGGATGGATGGATGGAATTCCCTGTCTTAATTGCAGAAGTTCAGTGTCACGATTCGGAAGCATGGAGGCGAGAGGCAGATGCATGTGCAGGACAGCCTTTATTACGCTGAATTTAAAACAAGAAATAAACAAAACATCCTGAGCCTGATCAGGACACATGAGGGTAAACAACCAATAGCAAGACAGGGGAGGAGACAGGACACAATTCAATGCAAAGGCACATGGAGACGTAAATACTGGTTGCGTAACACTGAATTACACCGCAGTGCAGTGTGCGCTGTGTGCCGCAGCAGCTGGAACCTGGTGCGGGGAGCATTTATGTGACATACAGCACATGTGGTCCTCACTACCAGCTCTCAATGCGGTGCATTGAACTGTCTCTACACTTGTTAAATTTAATTTTGTAAGTTTTATCGGTTCAACCTTTATTAAAGATTACTTTAGTTATGAATGCAATTATTATAAGTATACTGGCTAAGTGAGCTTGTTTTGATCCCACTTCATGTAACAGATCTGATTTGTGGTTAACATGACCACCATTATAGGACGAAACATATTAAGTGTACAGACCCTGCACAAGATCTTACATCTTTGGTCAAATCAGAATTACCCTGAACACGTCGTGATTGCTAACGTGCAGTTCTATATTTTACATCAGCGCTCCAAGTTAAAATGCAATGTGTCAGTTGAAAAACTTGCATATGTGGACCACTAAATAAATTACCAGGGTGAATACATTGGTCAACCTATTTCTTATGTGTTTGTACACAATGTGTGTAGGTGCGAATTCATGCATGTGTGTTTGCGTGTGTGTGTGTGTGTGTGTGACATTGATAGGTACTCACCATTCATCAGCCATGCTGTTTTATTGCCCTGTTACCACAGCAACACGGTTACTAGTCGATGGTGGTGGGCTGGAGGTTGGGATGGAAGGGTGTGTTGGTGTTTCTTCCGTTTCACACAGCTGTAATTAAACCTCAATTAGAGCTGGTGTCCATCATTGATCTCAACCACAGCCTCCAGTGAGATGTGTGTGAGCAGCAGTCATGTGGAAAGAGAAATAGCTTCAAAGGAAATAGAATCAAGCAGGTAATGGATGGGGATGCACTGCAGGGTACTGTTACAAATGTTAAAAAGATAAAGAAGGGTCTGGGTTTGAATTAATCATGTTTAGCCTTGGAAGATGTTTCATATGGTGAAATTTTGTCATTTTCTGTTATAAAGGTATCACGGGTGTTCCCAAACTTTCTCTTTTGCAGTGTTATATGTCAGATGACTGAGACAGAGACGGAAGCAAACGCAGGATTGGCATTTTATTAAAAAACACATGCAAACAGTTCCACTTAAGCAAAGTCACACTTAATTGCATCATGTCGTGAAATCTACTGTAATCATAATATGTTGTTCCATTGATTAGGGGCCTAATATTCCAGTTCCTGTTTACTTCTAGTTGTAGGTGTTCTAGTTGTTCTCTGGTTCTGATTTTAGCCTGTCTGGATTAACTTTCAGTGTTGTTTTATTAGCAATGTCTGCCTGCAATCTGATCTGAGTCTTTTTTTAATTAGTGTTGTTTTTTCTGTGTTTGACTGCTTTTTGGTGTACTGTGCTTAAGGATTTAACCAGTTAAACCAGTTAAAAATGCAATCAATATTTTCTCATCGTCGTTTAAAAATGACTCATAAAGGATTTCTTTTGTCTGTGTGTGACTGGTTAAATTGTTGAGCACATTATGCTAAAGACGATATAAAAGGACTGTTCTCAGGTACAGCTTAACTGTGCTTACCTGGAGAGACTAGTTAATTCTGTAAACATAATACAATTGTACTTTTCAATTTGGCAAATTATAATTTTTCAGGAATTTTATATTCAATCAGTAATTTTGCCAAATATTTTTATTTTAAGGAAAAAATATTATGTAGAAAAATCATTAATTGAAATATAATTATAATTTAGTTTTGTTAGAGGTTGGTTCTCACAGATTGCTTCTCCTGATGTTTGGGTGGAAAATTTTAATCATGGTGTTTAAGGGTTTTTTTAATATACATTTTTACTCATTAACTTTTATAATATTAGTCCTTTCTGTATGTCAGAAAATGGCCATTTTTTTTTCATCCTTGGAATCCATTCAAAGCACATTTCTAGTTACCACAGCCTTATCTTATTTTCTTGTTTTCTTGTTTTCATATACTGTCCCTTGAATTTCTCCAGCTCTTGAAATTGCTTTCTTTTGATGTTACCTTGACTGTATTTACATATCTATCACCGCTGCAGTTTTCTTCTCCTTATCTACTGTAATTGTGTCTGGTTGGTCTCCAGGGCTTCTTTGCGACCTTCTTTTTGCAACTTTAGTCTTGTTGGATGTGATACACCCCTTATTTGACTAATTTAGCAATGAATAAGCATTCATTCATTCTTGTTCTGCCATGATTAATGCCATTGACTTTCAGCCCAGCTTTGTCCAGCCACTAGTGTGCATTTTCCTATTTCAGCCACCTCTATTATCTGTCAGGTTACATTTGATAGAAAGGCTTCACCTGTTATGGTGTTCTAACTTTTTCCACATTTTCCACTCCCAAGTCTATTTGAGGCATTTTCTGAGTATCTGACCACTGGGTATCATTTTTAGTATTACAGGTGGATCAGGTCTTTGATCCGTGACATTGGATTTGACACCTTCTTTTTTCAGTCTGGATGTTACATGCACCATGACAAGTTTCTGTGTAATGACAGCAACAGCTTACAGTCCATTTGTTGACCAACATCTTTTGCTGGTAACTGATGACTAGAAGTAACTGATGATAGTAAAAGTAAAGTCAAGATGCAATGTGAAACATCAGCTTCAAAGTCTGCACTGCATTGCCCACAATGCATTGCAGCATACAAACTTGCCCGGTGAGAACTACAGCTACCAACAATGTGCTCACTCCCAGTCACCTGAGTACTGATCAGACACAGGTGTTTCTCATCTCCCCAACCCATATAAGTCACTCACTCACTCACTTTTGTGACTTTTTGCGAAAAATCGCCGAGTGTATTCTTACCTGATGTTGCCAAGCCTTGTTTTTCTCATGTGTTTTCTCTTTGGATTTTGGATATTGGTTTTCGCCTGTTACTGCTGTTTGCTCGTTGTATGACTTCTGCCTATCACTGTTTACAAATCTGCCTGTCCCTTTGGATCTGTTTGCCCGTGATTATTATTATTATTATTATTATTATTATTATTATTATTATTAAACACTGCATGGCGATTTCATCCTTCACTGCCTCGGTGTGAATTGTCAACACCCTCTGATTGTGACACAAGGATACATTTATTAGTTGTTACTTTTTTTTACATGTTTATTGTGTACCTTGTCTACATTCAGCATGAATTAATGATAATGTGTGTCCCCAAGTAAAGTCATGATAGAAGTATAGGTATACAAATTATTAATCAAATTATTTACATATCTTTAATTTTTGGTTGATACAAGAAATTTAATTTATAAATCAATTGATTCAATGACAAACAATATTACTTGAGCAGTGGCAATAATTTATTGAAGCATACATCGGAAAGCATTAAAGTTTCACAATATAGATGTATTATAATGATTCATAAGTCTGCACAGGTCAGTTAATAATAATAATAATAATAATAATAATAATAATAATAATAATAATTAACAGAGCTATTTATAACACTTATACAGACTGTAGTTTTGCATACAGGTGATAAATTTAGCCACTGGTTACTAGAGGGTGGGCTGAAATGTGGCATTGGAAAACTCTTTATAAACTTGGTAAATGAGCTAACCTATATTTTAATCAAATAGAAATTTCATAGGCAAATTCTTGTAATTAATACTGTAATTTATGATATTAATTTGCAGAACCAATAACAGGTATTTCATGCTTAACAATTACATTTATTAGTGGCTGTGTGCAGATGACTCTGTTGTGTGATAATGTATACGCTTCATTATTTCATGTTAAACTAAGTATTAGCTCATCTATTAATTACTCATCACATAAGCATTAGTTCACCCATTAACATATGCTTAGTTGTGCACCTGTATATATATATATATATATAAATGTTATATTTTAAATCTAAATGCTATATCTTATATCATCATCATCATCATCATCTTTCGGCTATTCCCGTTAGGGGTCGCCACAGCGGATCATCTCTTACCACTTTTTCCTTTCCTCCGTATCTTTCTCTGTTACGCCAACTACCTGCATGTTCTCTCTCATCACATTCCTCTTTCCCTCTTGCCTGGCAGCTCCATCCCTAGTATCCTTCTCCCAATATATTCAGCATCTCTCCTCTGAACATGTCCAAACCAAAGTAATCTCGCCTCTCTGACTTTGTCTCCAAACCGTCCAACCTGTGCTGACCCTCTAACATACTCATTCTTAATCCTGTCCATCCTCGTCACACCTAGTGCAAATCTTAGCATCTTGAACGCTGCTACCTCCAGCTCTGCCTCCTGTCTTTTGGTCAATGCCACCGTCTCCAACCCATATAACATAGCTGGTCTCTCTACCATGCTGTAGACCTTCCCTTTCACTCTTATTGGTACCCTTCTGTCACAAATCACTCCTGAAGGGTACCAGCAAGAGTGAAATGGAAGGTCTACAGGATCTTATATATAAATGTTAAATATTAAAGCTAAATGTTTAATGTTAAATCTAAATCTAATGTTAATTTGGATGTAAGATTTAGATTTAGCTTTAATGCCTAATCTAAATCTATCTATCTATCTATCTATTTATCTATCTGTCTGTCTGTCTGTCTGTATGTTTATTTTACTTTTGGCCATAAAGTGTCCTGCAGTTTTAGCAGTTGTAAACACAATGGAATGTAAAATGTATAAACAAACCGCAGGCATTGGAAAAAATATATAATATTAACAACCCATATTTAATTGACAGGCTAACTTAAACATATTATCATAAGGGCTCAATTCTGCTGGAGAGTTTTAGCCAGTCTGCACATTTAGCCAGTTTTCCACCCACAAAATCGAGTCTGCCGATACTGATTTTCTTGCCATGATTTTAGGTCAGAACACCAATCATTCTCTTTTAAACATGTCTTGTGGAAATTGGTAGGGGTTCATTAGTTTGGTACATGAACGTTATTTCTGAAGAAGCTGTGACTGAAAAAATTAATGCTTCATCCATTTCTCAATGACTGTTATGCAACCAGGTATACTATGTTATGTAATTTGGAAATCCTTACATAAGATCTCTGAACTAAAGGATGGCAAGTGAAACTCGAGCAGATATGCATATGCCAGGATTTAAGGAAATACGCTGCCATTTTTCTGGTATGTGGTGTTTAGTAAGAATTCACAAGCAATATGGACACACCAACAGAATAAATTTAACAGAGATATTAGCTGTTAAGACATGCACCCCCCCCTTCCTCCTTGTCTACCTGTGAACATTGTGAATTTGCCCCACAGGGCTTCAGGGTCCCCAGTTTGAGCCTGAGCTGTCTGTGTGGAGTTTCTGTGCTTGTTCCCTGAGATCACAGACTGATCCAACTTGTGTGAATTTCATCACAACAATTCATAATGTGGCTCAGTAGTGCATATGACCCCTTCGTGCCTGTATACACTCCCAACAACATCTGGGCATGCTCCTGATGAGATGATGGATGGTGTCCTGGGGATCTCCTCCCAGACCTAGATCGGGGCATCAGCGAGCATCTGGACAGTCTGGGGTGCTACTTGTCAGGCAGTGTCAGATGAACCGATACATAATGTCCCAGAGGTTCTCAATTAGATTTAAGTCTGCACCAGGATGAACCCAGGGCTCAATGCACAAACATAAGGTCTAACAATGGGTCTGAGGATTTCTTCCCGGTACCTAACAGCCATCAGAGTACCATTGGTTAGCAGGTGGAGGTCTGTGTGACCCTCCAAGGATATGCCTTCCCAGACCGTATGAAGGCAGCATAATGTTCACCATGGCGTCTTCAGACTCTTTCACATCTGTCACATTTGGTCAGTGTGAACATGCACTCATTTGTGAAGAAAACTGGGCACCAGTGGTGAACCTGCCAATTCTCGTGTTCTCTGACAAATGCCTATCGAGCTGCACAGTGCAGTACTTTGAGCATAGGTCCCACTAGAGAATGTCAGGCCCTTATGCCACTTTCATGGAATTTGTTTCTGACAGTTTGGTCAGAAATATGCACACGAATGGCCTGCTGAAGGTCTTTTTGTAGAGGTCTGGCAGTGCACAAGGAAGCTGATAACGGTCCTGCTGCAGGGTTGTTACCCTTCTATGGCCCTGTCCAGCTCTCCTTGTGTGAAGGCACCGGTGTATATATATATATATATATATATATACATGGCCTCACAATTACAAGAGGTGCTTAAAGTGGTTGCCATTATTTTCCAGACATTTATGTGTAGAAGTGTTCCTGAAGTGTGCATACATATAAATTATGTAGCTGAGCACCCAAAATTGGAAGAATGCATACACAATCGATGAGACATGGGCTACAGAACATACTAATATGCTGTAGAAGTGAATACAGAGGTATGAGTCGATAACAGCTCATGTAGCTCATGTAACAGCTCAGACTTCTTGGTACACATGTAGGCAGAATGAGAGAGAATGCACCACAAATCTGATATTGATCTCACAGCCTGTCCTCGTAATTCACACCAAAGGGACAATCTGTGCACATCTGAGACATACATTCACCCAGAGCTGAAGACCCGCAGCAGCTGGAGATAAATGAATTAGGTTCTCACAGACAGAGGTGAAGACAAAGCATCTGGGACAGCCTAAGCGTTTCTCCAGCTCTCTCTTTTTGTCACCATTCATTGTGCATAGAGCAGCTGGACTGCTGATTGTCACCCCTGCGGCGTATCAGGTTTATTATCAGCTGAGACAGCACACTGAAAGCCAACAGCTGAGAGTCACACCTCTCACAAGGCGCAAACAGATAAGAGACTGTTTTTTTCTCAAGCCTCGAGTGTTGTTGGCAAGCTCCCATATATTTTAATGGGAATTTGCAGGCTGTTATTAAGTAAAAGAAATTCTGGTACCAAAACAAATCTATATTGGAAACTCAAAACAGCCACCACTGTTGTGAAATGTAACCAAAAAAAGAAAGAAATTGACAAAGAAAGAAACATAACACAGACACATGATTATATTTTAAATAAAATTTCCTTAACCCATAAATAGCAGTTGCATTTAGGTAATGAGATTGTTGGTGTGTTTCAGTGCAGTTGGAAAGACATTTTAAAAATGCAATTTTCTCCCCTCTCGCTGTTGGGGGTAAACAGAACTTTATGTTTTATAGAAAATGTTTCCATGTGAAGGGTTTTCCCAGCCAACTCCACATGTAAACACAGGTAGCCAGGTGGCAATAACACACTCTAAAAACTGGTTATTGATCTGATACTGAAAAGACCTGGTAATAAACCATTTCAACATGTCACAATACCATTGTTAAAGAGTCAACTTAAAGTAAGCATAAATTCATTTCCTGTTTTGTGTTACAGTTTTTGTGTTAATATTTAAGTGTTCATAATGCTACATAGCATGTACATAAGCTCTTCCTGCCAACTTCCAACAAAGACCTTTGTCAGCTGATAATGTAAGGTTGACTCAGCATCTGATTCAATTGGCATTATCATAAATATTCTCAAAAATTCTAACTTTATTTAAGGGGTCAGGAAAAAAGATACATTACTCTGTAATTACAGTATCATTATAGTGCAATAAAGATTAAGATTCACAATGTAATAGTGTAATACAGCAGATTTTTATGTCAATATTACTACTAGGTATCTTAACTTGGCAACCTGTTTTTGCCACATTATCACAATTAGCCTATGCATCCCTAATATGACACACTTTTTTTATTTATCTTCATTCATCATGCATCATGCTCTATCATGGTCAGGGCTCGGTGAATCTGGAGCCTATTCCAGAAACACTGGGCATGAGGTGGGAATGCGCCCTGGATGGGATACCAGTCCACCACAGGGCACTACACACACACACACACACACACACATTCACATACTCGTTCACACCAATTTAGCAATGCTAAGCCACATAGCTGCATGAACATGCAAAACTCCACACAGACAGTACCTTATGCTGAGAATCAGCAGCCATGATGTTGTAATGTAGGTGATCCCAAAAAGTGAATTTATAAATGCTTATGTAGGTTTACATGAGGTGACATGTAGCCTTATAAATATTATAAAGCTTTATAAATATAACGGAACTGTGTAGGAGCCACTATTGTATCAGTTCTCTTAAAATATTATAATAAAAAATATCTTATGACACAGTTCAGAAAAGTGCACCACTGAATAATAAGTCTTCATGACCAAAGCAGCATGTGCTTGGCACATTCCCCTGCTGTTTAGATCCTCACATGAATAGAGTGAGTAGTGTTCAGGAACAGAAGGTTCCTTGAATTTGGACCTTGGCAGGATGAAACTCTAAAGAGGTTTAATTGGCTCCTTCATTACTAAAGTGGATGGCTTGAGTGCTGAACCGTTTGGCACAGATACAAATACTGATTATGAGCCATCTGAGAATGGTGATTAATGGTAATTAATAGCCAATTATATTGATGAGTGAAAACAGCTGTCTGAATAGATTCGCATTTAGTCAATGTGAATAATGGGGAGTATTCATAGTGGATTTCATCTTCCTGTGGGGAGCTTTTATTTAGAATTCATTCTAGTTGAACTGATGTTGATATATCATAAGAGCTGTTTAAAGAAGCGTGGATTGTGAGTCATGCTGTATTGAATCATGTTCTGAGTCAGTGTATCATTAAACATCCAACCCGGTGAAGGCTGATCTTTTTGAGCAAAGTGGAAAGTGATAGATGAGGTTATATTTAGGCATATCATTGTCACAAAGTCTCTCTTTTACAAACAAAGAAAAACAGTTCTACACTGGGACTTTGTTATCCGGTTTCTTCCTCATCTGTGTACTGACACTGTGATTCCCCCTCATCTGCAATCTTGGATTATCCCTGATTTGATTACTGGCATTGAGCTTTGGACTGTGTATTCATCACACCTGTGATTGAGTTTCATATGTCTCAATCACTGCTGATGATGTGTTATAGATGTGTTTGTCGAAATGGACTGAAATACTATATCAGCCCAAGGAGATCAAATGTAGGGGGCGGTAATTGCCTGACATGACTGTCATTGATAGTCTGCATGAATCGAAACTGGAAAGAAATCTGAAGCACTCCCAATCTCGCATATTCATGCCATTCTCGGTCATTTTCATGAATGGTTAGGGTGCTATTCCATCCATCCATCCATTATCTATAGCGCTTTATCCGTCTGGGTGGCGGGGAAGCTGGATCCAATCCCAGCATCTTGGGGTGAGAGGCGGGGTACACCCTGGGCAGGTCGCCAGTCCACCACAGGGCCGACACAGAC
>JAQQZR010000004.1:6119617-6131167 GCA_030068235.1 Notoglanidium macrostoma
ATTATCCAGTCTCTTTTAAAGTCATAACAATAAAGAAAAACATTGAATTAGAAGGTGTGTCCAAACTTTTGACTGGTAGTGTATGTTTGAAAGGTAGGACTTAAACCAGGTTGCCTTCAAAAGCAGAAATAAGATGAAGAAAATGACTGATCAGAAAACCAACAAAAGCACAGCATAGAGCAGGAGATTATAAGAAGTCAGGTTTTAACATTACACAATGAGCTTTGTGTGTCTTGGAGGAAGCACATGTTTGCCTTACCATCCTTGGTGGGTAGGTGTCTTATGAAAGGGGAGTTGTTGTGTGATAGATAGCTAGTGGGTGGAAATTTGGCAACTGGGGAGAAAATGGAGGGAGAAATCCAATATAGTATATGGTGCTGGTCAAAATTGTTTAATGTGGAATGTCACTATGAACCAAAAGAGTAATCATTAATTCCTGATCAAAATCAAAATCTTTAATGTTTAAGCATTGAAAGGTAACTGTTGTTCCTATTCAGTCATGTTAGTTGCTTTGTAAGCAAAAAAAATTCCAGAATGTAACTGGAACTTCATAAATTGTAGTTGAGCACCCCTGCTTTAGGGCATGAAGGAATGTTTGTAAAGATTGTATGTTTTTTTTTTTTAATCTCAAGAGTCAATAGAAAAGTGAATACACCTACAGTTTTGGTTTTGCAGCTCCTGAAAGTGCAACAGAACTAGAAATCAGTCTAGAGATCAAAATTGGCTATGCTCTCTGGTTGTGAGGAATATACAGTATATTCACTCTCCCTGTCAGCCAGAGAGCAACACTAGCCAGTCATACGTGTCTGTAAATTCATGTATGCGGAAAAGGGTAAATTGCGGTTTTCTCTCTGTACTGAGCTGCCCTGTGATGCAGCATGTGCAGAAGATGGAAAAGATGTTGTGGTCATGTGTCTCTGTGAACGCATGTGCTAGCCTTCACCCTCCCCATGTAAGCATTAACACACACAAATTAAGATATAATTACTGAGTGATAAGACCAGGAAGTTATAAAATGAAGAGGGGGATGCTAAATTAAATGAAATACAACCATGTACATTCATTATAATGAGTAAAACAAATTATTGAACCATAATTGAACCATTTTGTTATAATAGGTTATAAGAGGTCTTTCCTGGAGAAGTGCATTGTATCATTTAGGAGCCACTGAAAAGACCGGTATGAGAGGATTTAAGAGTGCAGGTGGGAGGGTGTGTGTGTGCAAGAGTTCAGATGAGTAAGACGGAGTAAGGCAATGGAGTGCTTTGTAAGTGCTAATGAGTATTTTTTCAACAGTGTCCTGGACGAAATAAGAAATCAGTGAAGCTCTGAAAAACAGGAGTCATGTGGTCTGGGGTTTTTTTGTTTGTTTTTGTTTTTTTTGGCTGGCTTGTAAATTCTGAACATACTGCAATTTGTCTAACAGAGACTGGTTTAGAGATTTTAGGATAGTTTTAGTTAAGTATAGATATCAAGTTGACAAGCAAGTGCAGGGTCATGTATGACTCCTATACACTAAACTACACCTCAACACCTTATACACTTTAACATATACACACACATTCATATTATAGAGGCGGGAATGGAAACGTCATGATTTTATATAAGACTCGGTACAGCACAAATGTATTGTAACTCCAACTCCAATTATCTTGACCCCAGCTAGCAACCATGTCACACGACTGACAATTACAATAACAGGCATGCACATATCACTGTTCTAGATCTCCAGACTTCTGATTAATTAGCTGTTCCTAACCAAGCACAAATCTTTAAATAACCCAGACTCTCACTTACTCATTGCAAGGCACCAGCATTGCACCTGAAACATTACTAAGCCTTTTAATTATTTTTCATTTGTCATGCTGATCTGTGTCTGCTTTGTTTATCACTTACCCATTTGTCCTGTCTAGGTAATGTCTGCTTGCCAATTCCGTAAAAATTTGCCTGCTTACTGCTTTGAGCATTGCATAGCCATTTTGGTTTGTTTTTACACTGGCTGCTTTTAATAAATCCAAAAACCTGGACTTGTTGGTCTGCCTTCATGAACGTAATGAGTAGAAACCTGAATGATAGGTCTCAGAGAGGCTATTCTGTAGCTGTGTGATTTTGAAGTTCAGTAGCTAGCAGCTTCTGATATCACACCTAGACAAAGTGGTAAATTGTAATAGGCCAGTAATTACTGAGAACTTTTTATAGAATATAATTGTTGAAATCTTGAGAACAGTAGGTACACTTAACAGAAAGTTGGTAATGGTAGTGGAAAGTCTGATGAGTGTAATAAATTCTTATATGATAAAGAATTACCAAGGCATTGCTGTATTGTATTATGTGAGTAATTAATAACTGGATTGTTCATAAAGGACAAGAACATAAACACCCAAGTCCATCAATGAGTCCATTGCAGGAAAACAAGCACACATTCATTCATTCATATCCAGGGCCAATTTTGCACAGCCAAATTGCCTGTCTGTATGTTTTTGGAAAGTGGGAGGAAACCAGGGAACCCAGAGGGAACTGTTGAGGAGAGAGAGAGAACAAACAACATCCCACTCAGACAGTAACCCAAGCTCAGGGTTGAACCGGAAACCCTTGAGCAGACCCGTCGTGACACCAGGAGATGAAGTTGTTTACTATAAATAATATCTTTAACTGGAAGTTTGTTGCTAAAGAACTTGTTATTTTTTAAATCAGAATGTTGCTTTACTGTATGTTTTCCACATATGTGTGGTAGATATAGAAAATGAAAACACAAAACCCATTTACATTGCTTGCTGCAAATGCTGCAAAGAGTTCATTAGTGTTGATATATTAAATCTCTCTAGAGAGAATATAGTGTCTGTCTATTGAAGGCAAGCATTATGTTAACCATGCTGAGTAATTTCATGACTGTAGTTTTATTTAAGTTTATGTAGATCTTTATTGTCATCACAGCTACACACAGTATGTGGTACAAAATGAGAAGAAATAACGTCTCCCCTGGACCCGAGGTGCAAGATACATGTATGACATACACAGTGCTGACAGGACATAAATGAAGTGCAACAGGAAATAGAAGCATGCAGGGAGGGGGTATGCGAAACAGTGGGGGTGCATACAAAGATGGGCAGTAGAGCATAAATACTCCAATCAGAAAACAGAACATTTAACATGACAATAAGACAATATTAATTACAATATTAGGTTCTTCTCCTATTCATGCTTGGCCTATGCCTGTGTTTTATTCTCAAAGAAATGTGATGTGCTATACATTTATGTCATTTGGCAGACGCCCTTATCCTGAGCAACTTTCATAGATCTTATTTTATACAAGTGAGCAGTGAAGCTTAAGGGCCTTGCTCAAGGGCCCAGCAGTGGCAGCTTGGTGGTGCTGGAATTTGAACTCACGCCCTTCCGATCACTAGGCCAACGTCGTAACCACTGAGCTACCACAGACCCCTTGACTACATCACTTAACTACAGTATTATGACTAATTCAATTAAACACAGTATTCAATAGTAGTGTGTTTTAAGGAGAAGGCAATAAGATAAAAGGCTACAATTTGCAGGTTACATGCTCTAGAGATGTATTAATTTATGAATGTAATTTTATATTACATATGAGTAATATATGCACTTGTCAAGGAAACAGGAAAACTACACCCTTGTTCCGAAGAAATCCACCCTGGTGGTTCTCCTGTCAGTCAAAGAGCCATGGATATATGCATAACTTTCCATAAACGAACCAGATCAGATATATCTTTAGTTGTATGTGGTCTTGAAAAAGCAACAACAACAAAAAAAAGTTGGCTAGCTGTGTTGTTCACCGTGGTGGTGCTGCAAGCCAAACTCATCAAGTCAACAAGTACACTTTTTGCAAGAATCAGGTGGGAATTTGAGTCAACAAAATTGTATTCATTGCAGAACTGTTCAGAGATCTGCTTTACTTTGATGAAACCCTCTTGACTCATCAAACTCATAGATGTTTGTAAGCCAACCTTATAAAGAGGGACAGCTGCACTGGTTCCTTATGTTCAGGTTTCCCTAGTCTCAGGCAAGAGAAAGTATCCTACAGAAATTTGGATCAGTCTACAGTTCTGTCAGTGTATGGTCTCTTAATTCCCAGTGAAGAAGTATGCTTTTTCTGGAGTAAATGCGGTATTGCAACATCCCACAAGGCTTATACGGCATTCTCTCCCAGACGAAAAATACACACTGATGATCCCACTGATGCCAAGCGCATTTGGCAAGTGCTACCTTTCTGCCTTGGACTCTACTCAACCTAACTCTACCTTGAAATATGTTCAGCTTTTCACCATCCCCAGACAGCTGTGACAGCTTTTTAAATTGTTTATCTTCAAAGAAATTGTCTGTGACTCAAATCAGATGAGGCAAATATCCAACCAAACTAGTGGCGAATCCTGGAGCTGCTGCTGGAGCTCACTCTAAACAACTGGGATTTGTTTGGCCTCAGAGCAGCAAAGCAATTATCTAGCAGAGCTGCAAGCTAAAGTTACAAAGTTAACAGTTACCATATACCATATATATTTATATATATATATATGCTGTAAGATTTCCATAGAATACCCTGTGGTAGAGTATATGCATGTTTTTGAAGTGTAAAATAAAAAACTTAATAGTAATACAAATGTGTTCCTGTGTTGTAGTTTCATTATTTATTTTTTAAATAAAATAGATAAATTGCATAAATGGATTAGCAATATACGCCGGATTAGCCAGTCGACTACTTGCATGTTGTTGGAATTTGGCTGAAACCAGAATACACAGAAGAAACCCATGCAGGCATGGGGAGAACATAAAAAGACAGCACAGAAAGGCAACCAGTTGACCTTGGGACCGAACATAGGATCTTTATGCTGTCAGGAGACAATGCTAACCACTGCACCACCGTGCTACCCTGCACTGTGTACACAGTATTTTTGAAAATATAAAATATGTGGTGGCATGGGAAACCACTTCTAAACATGAAATGCTGACCTTTTCTATAAACAGGTTTTAGATATCTTCAGTCTGTAATATTCAACACATAACACCCAGCAGCCCCTACTATACCCCATCCACACACTGAAGTGTAGGCTTAATTTCTAGAATACACAACACATAACAAGACTTTATGTGCTTTGATAAATGACAACAAGGATCTCTCAAGTCCAAGAGCAGACACCTGCTGAATTATAGATGCCATCATGCCTTGCTTACAAATCCACTCAATTACAAACCACCAGCTTCCCCTCCAGGCAGGATCAATAGACACTCTGCCAGGAGCATATCTTCCACCTGGGCCCAACATGTCTCTAAATGTGTTGTTTTACCATCTTCTCCTTGCTCTGCATATTAAACATGTGTAGCAATCTTTTGTTCTAGTGTGGGATGGAACTGTGTTACACCCCTGGGTTTGTCCCACCACATTTCTCTCTCTACTATGTGTTTCGTATATGCCAAAAGAGA
This sequence comes from Notoglanidium macrostoma, assembly GCA_030068235.1. Lineage (NCBI taxonomy): Eukaryota > Metazoa > Chordata > Actinopteri > Siluriformes > Auchenoglanididae > Notoglanidium > Notoglanidium macrostoma. Next base: position 6,125,066 of record JAQQZR010000004.1, read on the forward strand.
ATCTTAATGGTCCACTATGTAGGATTCATCCAACTGAATGCCCCTCGATTACCCCTCGCTTTCCAGGCATGTATTAAAAGGTATGGTGGGCATCGTGTGCCCGTAGCGTACTTCCGTGTATTAACATTCACACTCCCTTGCGTTTTCCATGGCTAATATTAAGTATGATCCTACATTTTGTTTTAATTAGGGTTCCCAAATGTGTTGTCCAGAACCAGCAAACACTTATTCCTCTTCTTTCTTCTTACTTGTCTTCCCTTCTTCTTCTTTGTCGTCTTTCCTGTGCTTCCTTCAGGATTCATGCTGACATTTGTAAAAACACAAAACACAGAAGGCGGTCTCCAGAAGTTTGTCCATTCTGGGCTACTGTAGTGGCGCAACATGGTGGCTCTGTAGAGGTGGATCCGATGCCTATGTAGCTATAAAGGGCTCGTTTTAAGCTTATGAAAACACAACGAATATTAAGTTTCATTTCTGCTAATAGATACCCTCAAAATCCCACATAGTAGACTTTTAAAGCTGTATACTGCAGCTTTATGCTATGCTATGTAAATATGCCATCCTGAAAGGTTAGTTTCTATTTGCAACAAATAATACATAAAAGCAACATTTGTCATATAACAACAAGAGAAAGTTTTGCTTGAAAATTCCCGGAAAATTTCAGGAACAGCATATGGCAAAAGTGGACTAAAATGGAGTAAAGGTCTGCTTAAATGTCTTGGATTACTGTGTCTTTTTGAAGTTTATTTTCCATATTCCGTTAAATCAGATCTGCCTGTGTCCTTCATGACTCCTTGGTCCGTCCTGCTGTTCTAAGGTCAGCTTCACCTCTCCATATGTGACTAGTTTGGCAAGTAATCCTGGATGGACCAATATATCCAGCTCAGGTGCTGCCCAGTTTCCTCTGACCTTGTATTTGTCCGTTTTAAAGCCCTGGTCATGAATAATAAAACATCAGTCAAAAATGCAGTTGTGGATCTATTAAATACAGCAAATCTTTCTTTTTGACTTTCCTAGTCATTAATCTTGAATTGTTCTTGGGAAGAAGAGCCCAAGTGTGTTACAGTTTCATCTGGTACACATCAATAATTTATACAAATTTATTCAAGTCCCACAATGAAATACATCAGACATAACCATCCAAATCAAGCAGTCAAAAAAAGTATCAGAAGAAATAGAGCAGTGCTGTGTTTACATTTCTGTGGAGACATATTTCATTATATATATACCAGACAATTTAGTGGTTTAATAAAATTCTACCTAAAAGAATTCCACTAATGTTTTATTTGCATTAGCATTAAAATTGAAGCAGAGCATATTGAGATTTAAACCATGTGACTTTTATTAAGATTTGTTTATCTAAAATAACATCATAGAATTAGCATAGCTTATACAAAATATTCTTATGTGACCTTTTCTCTGTAAGGCATAATATTAATGTGCGGCCATTCGGATGGATGAGCTTCACATTGCTCATATATGTGTGCGTTTTTTTTTTTTTTATAATATTTTAACAATCAGAACAATCTCCAACACCACTTTCCGTTACCATGCATTTGCACATACGCATCTGCACTCTGAGTGTATAGGTTTCTTTATACTTCACTGTTCTTCTCTTTCCAGCTAGGTTTAGAATAAACTGTAGTTATTTAAAACTTTTCCTGGTACATAAATTCAAAGCTGCAGCGCAATAGTCTATATTGGAAGAAATGGTTTTTAAATGGACCACTATTTCCACATCACCATTCAAAATAGGCAGAAATGTTGTGTCTGTTACAATGTGTACTTTTGCAAGGGTCAAAAGTAGATGATCATTGAAAAATGCTTTACATTTTAATTACATAATCAGCTATTTCAAGGGATTGATGTTTTCAAAAACAGAGACTTAGAGTAAACTAGTTTATTGGCATTTGGTTTGATGTTTATATAAAATCAGAAGCGACTGCTCTAAGACTACAAGGAAAGCTCCGCCTCCACTAAAATATCATGAATAGGTTTCGGCAAATTTGTTCTGTTGTATTCATACTGCTATCATGAACAGTGTGCTAGAACATGTTCAACTTCATGGCTAGTTTGTTCAGAATCAGCAATAATTACCCGCAGGTCATCTAAAGTGAGATTTTTTCTCGTACATTCCCATATGTATGAGAAAAACATCTCAACATCTCTTCTAGCCAGATGTGCATAAGGACAAACAGTGTTAATGTTGTTGAGCTGATTTTGGCAAAGCCGTTTTATAGACTTCCGTACGAGCAGAGACTCAGAATCAAACAGCAGGAAAGCTCAATGGCCAAAAATGATTTGGTTCAAAATTTAGAGATAGATAATTGGTCTTTTCAACTCTCCTGATATAACAAGGTGATCCGGCTGACTGGAAGTGTTGTGACAAGGAGAATGTACTATTGGCCATGCCTCTTAATGAAACCATCTCAGGTCATTTTGTCAAAACTGGGTTTTGGGGATCTGGCTAACTTTGACGAGGCATACAAAAGTCAGGAGAAAAGCAACGAACATGTGATTTCATGTGCACGGTTGTCTTGTGAGGGTCAGAATAGAACAGGTGGTTATACAGGTACTAGAATGATGGTTTTCCCATTCAGGAGGCTAAATGCAATGAAACTGAAGAAACATGGCCTTTCTGAATCACCTAATTGATGTCACTGCACTGCTTGGCCATCAAGATTTGGCATTCAGAGGGCATGGTGAGGGCAGTGAATCTGCTAACAAGAGGAATTACAGATAAGTCAGTGAAACATTAGCCAAATATCATTGGCTATCATGGCTACACACTTCCAGTCATCTTCTGTGTTTTCTGGTTTGTCCCATTCCATTCAAAATGATTTGATTTCTGCTATTGCAGCCACTGTTGTTGATGAAATCAAAGGTCAAGTTCAAACTGCTCTCTTTTTTTGCATGGCAAGTAGAAAAGACAACTGACAATTCATGTCAAGCACAACTGTCTGTCATAGTTTGATACATCGATACTGCAGGTCAAATTCAGGAGCGATTTGTTGGATTTTTTGATGTATCAGAAGGGTGAGATGCACAGTCTGTCTTTGATGTTTTAAATGAAAACATGCAGGGCTACAATTACTAAGAACAACTTGTGGCTCAAACCTATGATTGGGCTGTTGTCATGGCTTCCTCTCTGAATGGACTTCAGGACTAAAGTTAAAGCAATAGCCCCTGAGTTATGATGTTTGTGATACTTGTGAGATGTTTGTGTACTGCTATACACATATAACTGAACCTGGTGTCCCAGGGAACAAAATGCTTGTCTGAATCCAGATTGTGTTTTGAATTTCTCTCTGGTTTTGCCACATTATTTTCCTAAATTCACCAAGAGGTTATCATATCTGAAATCCGCAAAGTGTTCAAGGTTGCTCAGAAACACTCCTGCTCAGTGGAACCTTTCATCACAAATAGTGAGCACTGTCTGTGGCAAACAACTATTACGGGCTCCTGCAGATTTTTGAAAAGATTATCAAGGATGAGAACTTAATAAAAGAGGATACATGCAATGCTGCCACAAGCTTCTTAAGGACACTGGAGGAATTTGAGTTTGTTTTTATATTGAACACATATGAACAAATCTTCTCAAAAACTGTGGTCTTTGACATTGTGCAGCAGAAGGCTATGAATGTTCTTTACTGCAAACAAAGAATTTAGAGTCTCCTTGCTTTTGCAAAGGAGAGGAGGTCAGAGGAGGCGTTCAAAAAAAAAAAAGCGGCAAGTCTCATATCAGACACTCAAAATAAGCGTAAGTGAAAGCACAATTGTGTCTGTCACAATCGCAGGATCGCGAGGAGCGTTACAGAACTCGGTACATGGCCATCCTAGACCATCTTAAGGAGCATATTTCTCAGCATTTATCAAATTAGGAAAGTATGCACTTCCTAGAACTAATCAATCCAAGGTAATTTGATGAAATGAGACAGGTGTTACCTGAGGAGACATTCCCATGTGTCCTGAAAAGTTATGGCTATTTCTTTGATTCAGGGAGACTAAGATCTGAAGTCCTATATTCAAATCATGATTTGCTGGGCAACAGGGGTAAGCTGTGTGATTTCTTGGTGTTTTTTAAAGACATGGAATTGGATAGTGTAATACCAACAATTGGAGCCGCATCAGCAGGTACAGAGAGGAGCTTCTCCTGCTTAAAACGAGTCAAGTCATATGGCCGTAACACAATGGGCCTCCACAGTTTAGGCAATCTTGCTCTGCTGGTCATTCAGAGGAAACTGATCAAGTCTCTGGAGAAGACTCCCAGTTGGTATGACAGGGTCACAGACTATTTTATACAGAAAGAAAGGCGAGCAGACTTTACATATAAATAATATGATGCAATAATTGACTGTAGACTTAAATATGCTAAAATATGAAATATGTTTCTGATATATGTTTCTCGTTTGCATGCATCTCAGCCACAAGCTTTTGAAATCTGCTTTCCCCAAAAAATGAAAGGGGACCAAATTGCATTTAAAGATTCGACTAGGACTCCAAAAGCAAACTTGGTTTAAGCACTGTACATTGTGAAGAAATTAACCACGGGATAAAATGAGATATGTTTTCAGGTATTCTTCCAACCTGGATTTCTACAGATGTTTAGTGAAAGGAAGGTTCTTTTTGATGTGACCATTTGTGAAGATGATGCAAAAGGGTTAATGTGCTGCTGCCCTTTTTTGAAGCACAGGTGATTATTCCCTAATGAGTGTACTTATTCCCAGAAATTTGAAAGACATGACCTCATTGACTGAAATCAAAGCCACTCATTAATATTCTTTTCATGTTGTCAAATGTTGACATTTTAAGGCTCCAACTAGCCAAGGCTTATTAAACTATAATAAAATGTTTCATGAACAAATGAAAATATATAGGCAATTTGTTCATATATGATCCACAAGCCTGCTCGGAAGAGTGAATGACAACCTCAAACCTCACCTCAGAGCTTATGATCATTAAGGTTTGTTTATTTTTATTTTTATTTTTTGGTTGGGGAAATTCCAGGTAGCAGGCTTCAATTTTCTTGAAGTTCAGTGGGGAAATATAACAAATGGACTACTGATCCAATGGGATTTAATGTCCACTGATATTTGATTTGAAGCGAGATGGTACAAACTGTACTTTCGCACAGTAACCAAAGCAAAATATTACCACAAGCATTGAGATGAGAGGTTTTATGTGGGACAAATGGAAATTGAATGGATTTTACAGTGTAATATGCAATAACAGCACATCTTGACATGTCTTATACCCCATTACCAAGACAATTTGGTCATTTTTAATTTATCAATTCATACACTTACCCATTTATAGTTACATTCCATATTTTGGATCAGCCACAAAATATGTTAGTTCCTATTATATTATCTACAACTTATGTTAATTATAGTAGCTTTAAATAGTTGTTCCTTCACCAGACTCTCTTTTTCTCATGCGAAGCTTATAAGAGTCCCCTAACTGTTTTTACATTCTGACACTAGAGACTTATTTCATTAATGTTTAGTAAATGTCTCCTTACAGAAAACCTTACCAGACCAATGATTGTTTTTTCTTGTAAAATTATTTTCTTGTGAATGAGCTGTTACTATATACATTTAATTCATTAGAATAAGCACATTAATATAAACCTATAATTTGAATTACAGTTGGAATGTCTGTCAGAGGTGTTGCTAGAAAAAAAACATGATAAGATGAAACTGCACCTGCATCCTGTCCCGAGTCTGCTTGTATGACAGCTGGCATAGCTGTTTCTTCAGTTTTATGTCAAGTTAACACCTTCATAATACCCAGAAACTGAATCTCAATAAATTGTATATTAGCTTTCCTAACCTAAATTAGAGTTTGGTTTTGATGTGGGCTGCAAAATCAGTTATCATGTTTGAATGGATGTTAGCCTTGAAAACCTTATGTCAACATAAACCTACAGTGCCAGAAAATAAGTTTGGACACACCTAGTCTTTCATAGGTTTTTCTTTGTTTTGACTATTTTCTACATCGTAGAGCAATACTAGTGGCGTGGTGTTGCGGTGGTTAGCACTGTCACCTCACAGCAAGAAGGTCCTGGGTTCGATCCCCGGGTCACCCAGGGTGCCTTTCTGT
>JAQQZR010000004.1:6134191-6223524 GCA_030068235.1 Notoglanidium macrostoma
CCCCAAGATGCTGGGATTGGCTCCAGCTTCCCCGCCACCCAGACGGATAAAGCGCTATAGATAATGGATGGATGGATCGAGAACAATATTGAAGACATAAAAACTATGAAATAACATGGAATTATGTGGCAAACAAAAAAAATATGTTTCATATTTTAGATTCTTCAACATAGCCAGCGTTTACCTTCATGACAGCTTTGCACACTATTGGCATTATCTTAAGCAGCTTCAAGAGTTAGACACCTGGAATGCTTTTCAGTTAACAGCCATGCCTGGTCAAAAGTTAATTAGTGGAATTTCTTGCCTTCTTAATGTTTTTGAGATCATCAAATAGTAAATAATAAAAAATTTTAATACAGTAAATAGCACTATTCAACAACCGTAGTAATCCATATTATTGTCACTGCTCAACTAAGTAAAGAGAAATGGCAGTCCATCATTACTTTAAAAGTCGTGACTTTTAAGTAATAGAAATAAAGAAAACATTGAATTAGAGCACGTGTCCAAACCTTTACTGGTACTGTATATGGGAAGTGAACAGTAGGTATAATAATGTTGCTATATTGAGAATTAAAGGATTTGTTTTAGGGCCCAACAGTGGTATGTTGATGGCAGTGGGAGTTGAACCATGACCTTCTGATCAGTAACCCAGAGAACCAAGCAATGTGTTTATTCATTGAAATACAGTGTTTCTGCTAAGGTATAAAACCTAATCAGACTTGCTGCAGGCCACTGAGCCATGCCTGCTTTGATCAAAAGTGCAGGTTCTTTATCAGTACCTAGAATAATGACTACCCAACTATGGAATAATCCATCCATCCATCCATCCATCCATTATCTATAGCGCTTTATCCATCTGGGTCGTGGGGAAGCTGGAGCCAATCCCAGCATCTTCGGGCGAGAGGCGGGGTACACCCTGGGCAAGTCGGCAGTCCACCACAGAAAAACAACCCCACACGCTCGCATTCACACCTATGGGCAATTTAGAGTAGCCAGTTGACCTAATGTGCATGTCTTTGAACTGTGGGAGGAAACCGACACATGCACGGGGAGAACATGCAAACTCCACAAACAAAGGCACCCCGGGTGACCCGGGGATCGAACCCACTGAACCACCGTGCCGCCCCATGGAATAATCCTTTTAATTATTTTTCCGGACTCAGACACAGTTGCAATTTTAAAACTAGACTTAAAACCTATTTGTTTAGTCAGGCATTTTATTGTGATTTTCTTTTAAGTAAAAGCACAGATCTCACAGAGTTCATGGCTAGAAAGTTTTGGTAAATGAATAATTTTTTTGATGCTGTTTTGTTTTTAGCACTCACACACAATCAGTCATGTTTGTTAATGGTGGAACTCTAACACCCCTTATAATCCCACGGTCACCTCACACTCTTTGGCTCTCCTTATCCCTGTCATAGCTAGACTTGCCAGAGTTCCTGCTTGCACCCTAATCTAAATGTACACCCTAATAATCTGTTCTCTCTCTCTCTATCAAGCTGCATGTGCACTCCTGCTGCTTGATGGAATTTCAGTGCCAGATCATCACCTCTACTGCTGTGTCTTCTCTTGCGCTCCAAACCTGCCTGATTCATCTGATGCTCTACTTCTGCTCAGAGCTTCTGCATGCCCAGTATGCTCACTTTACACCCTTGCTTTATTGGATAATCCCACCTGGATACTGTCGATTTGTTACCTAGTTACTGCTGCTGTAATCATAAAGACTGTCACAATCAAATTCACAATCTGCTCATATTGAACATCCTTTAAAGATGCTGTGTGTGCTGACTGTAAAGATTAGGTTCATCTATGGGTCCTCACTGCCCTGTTACTGTGATGTCTCTAATCTATATAACTAATTTAAGGGGGAAAATGCAGTTTAGTATAGCTCAGGCATCATAACCAAGAGAGTTACAAAAAGTAAATACTTACTTATAGTAATCAAAACCAAGTAAATACTATAAAGCCCCCTACATTGTCTTATTGGGAGGTATTTAGCACTGTCACATCACTGCAAGAAAGTTCTGGGTTCATACCAGATAAAATATCTGTTCATTTTTGAGGACCAATATGTTGTTTCATGGACATCATTTTCTGGTCACTAATAAATATATTGGCCAATTCTGTTATAACAGAATTGCAATCATCTAAACCCATAGGAATTTTTTCATACAAACAGTGTCTTGGGACCCTAAGCAAAAATTCACAAGGAGCCTCTCCAACCATCGTTCATCACCATTATGTTATAACTACTGCCTGCGTTGCCTGTTGGCAAGTCGAGCCTTTGCATACAAAAGTCACAAATGTAACAAAAGACAACTACCTATGCCAACCCACATCCTAATTGTAATCATTCATAACCTTTCCTTCAATGATGTTAATTAAATTGTGATCCTCAGATCAAAGTCAAATATCTTCTTTTTTTTCTTTTTTTGCCTTATTCTGAGGTAACTTCAGGTAAGTCAGGTACGTTACTGTTACTAATTCTGTGAAGGTAAAAATATTAGCATTGGTGTGTTTCTTTAGGTTATTCTGGGCTAACTTGTTAGGTTGGCAATGTTTTATGTTGCTTATTCTTAGAAACTTATTAGCCAGATATGTTCTAGTTGCTTGTTCTGAGGTAACTCATTAGCCTGGGTATGTTTCTGTGGCTTGTTCTGGGACAAGAAGAGTACTATATGTGTTATCCTGAAGAGTACTAAAGCCAGGAATTAAATAAAATAAGTATGACAGTAGTATTAGCAGCGATGACATGAAGTTATTTAATTATTTAAGGCACGATTTTCTCTGAGCTAACTCATTAGCCTGCTTCTCCAGCACATGTTGTAAGTCAGTTATGTTACTATACCTGATTCTGATGTCAAAATCAGCATGGATCACAACATTATGTTTGTGATCCTCAAATCAAAGTCAAACATTCAGCGACAGCTTAAGCTTTTATATCTTTTCCACTTATAATCATTTTGTCTGATGTCTCTGCAGAATTATTTTCTGATGTGCTAAGAATCATTTGAGCTGGCAGGTAACAGAATATCTGAGCAGGTGATCTAATCTGCACTCTGAAATAAACATAATTATATTTATCATGTGCTCACATAAGCTTGGATGACTGCTGCCAGATGATAATGTAAGCTAAGTCATTTTGCCCCGTGCAGACTAAGGGATGTTAAATTTCATTACTGTCCTTCACACACACAGCCAACAACAGAGGAAATGTGACCTTGTGACAAAATTTTCCCATGAATAAGGCAGAATTACTCTTTTACTCTCTAACGGGATAAATGCAGATATAATTAGTGCCACATGGCAACTTTTTTCCATTTGTCGCAAATAAGGGAGATGATTATGGGCTCACAGATTGCATTCTATTTGGTGCTATAACTGAGCTAACTACATTTCAGTGGATTTTCAATACAAATTTAAGATAAACTGACTGAACCCTAACATTATTTAATATTAACATATATACCTTATTATAATACATCCAGCTTGATGTTAAAGCTAAATGATACAAAAATAATGACAAGAAAATAAAACTAACAAACAATATTTCAGATGCAAGTTTTGATCATTTCTTTGAAGTTGTTAATTAAGTGAGTTTAAACCCTGCCTATTGCCTCAAGTCAACTGGGATTTGCCCCAGCTTCCTCACGACAATGACAGATAAGTGGTATAGATAATAGATGGATGGCTGGATTGATGGATAAATTGCATTAATGCCCCATATAGCTGTAATATTGTGCTATAAATAATACGTTAATAATGATATTTTAATCATCTTGTATCATAAGTGTCATTATTCACCTAAGACAATAATGACCTGTGAATAAAGCAAGCATAATATTTATGAATCATAGGAAAATATAAACATTTAATGAAGTAATTTCTAATGAATGGTGATACTTGTTATATTGCTTGTTATTTACTTATATCACATTATTATATCACATTATTTGTGACAATGCACCCTGGATATGATGCCAGTCCATGTCAAGGCACATGCGTGCACACACACACACACACACACACACACATCTTCATTCACACTTATTCACAGCTAGGGGCAATGTAGTGTAGCAAATCCATGTGCTGGCACGTCTGTGGGAGGTGAAAGGAATTGACATCCAACTTCCTCGCCCTTGGGTTTTGAACAAAATTTTATCTTTGTAATTGGTGTGGACCAAATTTTCCCACAAAGATAGGAATATCTGACTTTTTTTTTTGCTTTTTTAGTTTTACCATAACTGCAGCTTTTATTAAAATAAAAAAATTAAAAAATTAAAAATAAAGAGGACTGTGTGTGTGTATGTGTGTGTGTGTGTGTGTATGTGTGTGTGTGTGTGTGTGTGTGTGTGTGTGTGTGTGTGTGTGTGTGTGTGTGTGTATGTGTGTGTGATAAGAGGTCAGAATATATATCAATGCTATATACATACACAAAAACAAATGGTACAATATTATCCCCCTACCATTTCTTTTCATCTTTTCAATTCTAGATGCTGACAATCTGATGGAAATAAACATGGACATGCAGAGAACATGTGAAATTCTGTACAGCCAGTAAACTGAGCTCAGGATGGAACCAGGATGGGACCCTGGAGCTGTGAGGTGGCGTCACTACCTGCTGCACCACTTACTGTTTAATACGGTCAGATTGAACACAGGCATGATAAAACATACACACAAACAGTCAAGCTAATTTTTTTTACTCTTGAGAACAGAACGGCCTTTAACTATCTGCTTATGTTGCTTATAAGGAATGCTATTATTAAAAACAAATAGTATGAGCAAACTGCAGTTACTTGAAATAAAAATGTGCTCCACTGTAGGTGTTAAGGTGATGCAGAAACAGCAAGGAAGGAAAAGGAAAAGGAAAACAGCTTGAATTTTAAGCATTGACATCCTAACTATATATATGAGTCATGGTTTGAGTCACTCCACACAGTGCTCTGGGTAAAATTCATTCACAATTCACAAAGTGACTCAAACCAACTAATAATGCAATATACGTTTGTCAGGATTGCATAGGCAAATTGATTTCCTGTCCAGCTCTGTCTTTAACATCATTGACATCTGAGGGTATAATTGTTATGCGACACCTGAAGATGCGTACGTGAGCAAATTCAAATTTATTGTCAACATTCGAAGACTGTTGCTTTTGGTAACATTTTATTTGAAGGGCATCTACAGTGCCTTTATAGCACATACATACATAAGATATTCATAAATCTCACTACTTTAGTTTGAGAGCATTATTATAATTTATACCATAGCAAAGATTTTTGCAATGCATGAATGTGTCCTGAAGGCCCTTTATATAAAGTATTACTGATCTATTTTACTGTGAACATGAAAGATTTGCACAATGGCATGATTACAAAAGCAAACGGTATAGACGCATTGACTGGATGAGCTACTTCAACCTCTCGCAAAGACATCCAAGTCCTTTCTTTAAGTTCTGCTCTCTTTATTCAATGTCTCTAAGTGCACCTTCTAACTACTCTTTCCTGCCATGCTAGGGCTTCCTATTCACCTACTGCCAGTTACTAGACATAATTAAAAGATGTCCTGTGGCCTTCCCTGACATGGACACTTTTTGTGGGGCCCGCAATGCTTCCACTGAAGTGGCTTTTTTAAGCTAGACTTTTCTTAGAAGCATTAAGCAGGAATTGTTCCTGGAATGTCAAAACAGACCTAGACATCAAAGACGTCCTCCCACTCCCTTCAATCCCACACAAGACAATCTCTGAATCTGTAGTTACTATTTAAGTCCTTCTTTTCTTTCCTGAGGTCTAGCTGCTAATGAATAGCAAAGATTACAACTCACATTCATTCTCATATACATGCTTACTATTAATAATTTTTTTAATAATTGGTTACATTGATAGTTATCTTGTTTAAGTTTATCTTGTTTGCGTGTAAGTCGTTAGAAAATTTATCTTTGTTTCAACATATCTTGTTGCTTTGTTTTTGCTTGTTTACAGCAGAACTGCATTTTTATAGCACTGCATATCGATTACACAAGCAATATAACACTATTAGAGTATTACTATAAAAACACAACTGCAATTTTACAGTTATACGGTTTTCCCAAATATATACAGTACGTATACAAACATACGTTTGCAAATATATAATGGCATACAATTAAAAAACATCCGGGAAACAGTACCTACAAAAACTTTGATCATTGTGCTTAGCAAATCCCAGGAAATATAAATACAGATCTGAAGTGGACACAGACGTTGCAAGCTTAATCCATTAACATTACTTGTGAGCTAAAACTAGCCTGTAACCTGTGTACCCTACTTAAATATGCATTTACTGTATGTACAAGAGGATAGTTATTATTTATAAAACCTTTTCAAACTTATGTCAACTCTGTAAATGCTTGGATAATTTGTTCAGATTAGTGTGTGTCTTTACCCACCTACCTAATGTGATCATACATAGTCAATATAAAGTGCTCATTACAGTTAATAGAGCTTTTTGTTTGTATCCAATGCTGCCAAAATTCTTCTTTAGCGATCAGGTCCTTTTGTAATGGAGTACAATAGAATATGCTTGTTTTTTTGTTGGCTAGTGTCGCATCCCACAGTGCAACACATTGAAGGCATATTGATACTTGTCATTAACTCTACAATCTTTCAGTCAATTAAGATATCCAATTACACAATAAAAACGTGTGAAAACCAACTGCAAGGGCCACACACACAAACACACATATACACACACACACAAACACACAAAGACTTTCCATGATTAGCTCTCTCTCTCTCTCTCTCTCTCTCTCTCTCTCTCTCTCTCTCTCTCTCTCTCTCTCTCTCTCCGCCTGTCTTTTATGATCATCACTACACAATATACGCCTTACTTTTCATCATACCATGACCATAGTTGAAGTTGCTTTGAACAGTCCAGAGAATGACGTCCAAGACTAGCTCCTCATCCTGTCAAGTTTTGATTAACTGCTGAAGAACCATTCCAGACGTTTCCTGCTCTTCCACAATGTTTCTGCTTGCATAATCCTCAAATTAGTGTGTCCCTCTTTTCTCTTCTCATATCCGAGCACCTATTATAAACCAGCTGCCCATGAATCACTGCAATATTGAAAAAAGATCCTTTCCATATCCTGTGCCACATAAAGTCTTTTTTTTTTTCAGATAACTAAGGTTGTTTAGATCTGTCCTTTCAGGCAGAGTACCTTTGACTTTCGGTTTAGTGCTACAGTGATATATTTTCTCTGTAAAGTTAACGTTTTCATTAAGTCAAGCATCCTCTGTAAGCTTCCACAATTCATTGTTTTGTTTTGAAAGCACATGACCACTACAGCTCTCTGTGCTGTCCACAAATTCACTGCTGGTGATCCCTTTGAAACCCACCTCAACCTTTTTCTTCATTCACGTGTCAAACGTGGAAGCTTTGAACAGAATGTGCCTTTTCTTTTCTTTCTTTCAGGAGACAGTCGAGGTCGGTTCCAATCCATTACATATGGAACAACCATACAAAAACGGAATGGATCACTTGAGAGAATGTAAATTATACTGTAGGTACTTTGACAAAAAATCTTTCATTTCAATTTGCAATTTAAGCTCTATGGCCTAGGATGTCACCGGCTTGTTGCGGATGGGTTTCAGAATATTGATGGCATAGAAAATGGCGACTCACCTTGGCACAGAGGATTCTGGGATACCTTCAGTCTACATCCAGGCAACACTCACAGGTAAACTCTATCTGACAGTTACTGTATGTTGTACGTATGTACCGTATGCCTCATCCTCACACTGGTATATCAAAGCTTTTCGTGACTATTCTTTACAAACATAGATCATTAAGTCACTTTCAAGTATAGCATTAAGTTGGCTTCATGGCTAGTGTAATAATTAAAGAATCCAAAACTGTAATTAGTTTACATTTCCCAATTTATTCTAAATAGTCAGTGCATTATGTAAATCTATTTACAGTACACTTTTAAAATGTACTAAAGTATAGTTTATTTTTATGAATCCATGTGTCATGCACCCCCCCCCCCCCTTCAGAGTTTCTGTGTGACACCAGTACGCCTAAGCAAGTTTTTATTTTATGAACACCAATATTGTGGCTGTTTAATTGACATCACAGAGCTTTTTATTCCTGAACTTTCCAGGAACAGTATAGATCAGGTCCATGCTGATATTATTTTTAGGTTTGTGAGTTAGTCTCAACTCAATTCAATGACCAATCAAATAGGCTAATAAGTAGAAGAAGTTAGTAACGGTGCATAATGGTTTCTACAACTGTATAGAAACCATGCATTTTTTAAGAATCACAAGCCCGACTTTGAGAACACCTGGTTTAGAGAACAAAGGGCCATGTGTCATTGCTTTTCGGGCTCCTAGGCTTATCTCCCACTACATCCAACTAACACTTTGCTTCCTTTGATTCATTTATAGTCTATTCTTGCATAGGCTGTCTGTGCACATACAACATAATTGACACACAGGGAGAACAAGCTCAATACAAAAAAGCTTCCTGATCAGTTTATATCAGCAGGCCTTGCTAAAATGAATACTCAGACTTTATTATTGTATTTGATCCTAAGAACATAATTCTTCAGGTATTCTCAGGCATTAAACAAATCTTATCACGGCAAAATTAAAAAGCCTCATTTTGTTTCTGAAATGCTGACTCAGGTGGCTGTTAATTATCCTGCTGTCACTTGTAAATTGCAACAGAAAATGGAATAGACAGTGATCTCTTGATCAGATACACCATGAGAGAAAATAATGGCATGAAAAGTGTGTGGTCTAAAATGAGGTGAGTTTGCTCTAATGAGGGGTTCAGTGTGCCTTCACAAAATCGGATGCAGTGAGTCATGATGTCAGTCACCTGGTCACCTGGTGCTGAAGTAAAACTCATTGCATACTAAATAGCACTCAAACCCACACTAGTTGGAGTCATATTTAACAAGAACATTTGAACATTAATTCCACTTCCATTTAATACATGAGTAGAACAGGAAAGGTCAATTGTTGCTGATAATTGAAGGTTGAAGCCACACACTAACTATATTCATCTGCTCCGAACATTGAGTTTTGAGCTGATTCTTCAATACCCATTGACCACTGAAGAGTAGTCAGTGCCACTGAGTATATAATGAGCTTTCCAAATGTGACAACTAACCAGCTCCTGCTGTGTGCACCTCAACTATTTCCACCTCACACTCTCTCAGGTAGACATCCTGACCCAGACAGGTAATAGTCTCTGGCTAAAAAATACGGCGGTGGAAACCATTCCATAGTCACATTTCATTTTCAGAACTGTTCATTTTCATTTTCAGAGCTGTTTATATCTCAGGCATGATGACATTTTAATCAGTAAATACTATCTGGTATTATTTATGGTTACTGATAATGACATGTGAACAGGATTGACATTACAAAGGCAGATCAAAATGTCAACTGTACAAGTAAAAATCTGCTTGCATCTAAGCCAACAACTCTACTGATATTGTTTCATTTTAAATCAACCAAACTCTATTTATATGACCCAAGCAGACACAGCAGCATTTTAACTGTCCTACTTGTCAGGTGAAGAAGAAGAGAAAGAAGGCGAGAAGCAGAAGTGGGAGAAGGAGGACGATGACAAGAAGAAGAAGAAGAAGGTGGAGAAGGAGGAGGAGAAAAATAGAGGAAAATGAGGCAGAGATAGAGGACAAGAAGATGTAGTAGGAGAAGGAAGAAGAGAAGAAGGAGAAAGAAAAGAATAAAAAAGGCAAGGTGGAGGACAAGAAGAAGAAGAAGAAGAAGAAGGTTTCTGGACAATGGGAGGAAACATGAGCATGGCGAGAAGGAGGAGGAGGAGGACACGGAGAAGAAGAAGGAGCTGGCAGACAATGAGGATTTGTTCAAAATAACTTTTAGTAATGTTAGTGACTTCTAATGACAGAACAAATTATATTCCAAAACAGTTTGGTTGTTCTTGCCGTGCTTGACTGCAATGCAAAAATTGTGTTTGGCTGCCATCTAGTGCTCAAATTTGGTACCACATTTAAGCAAAACGTAGACTGCCTGAAGTGGCAAAGTTCACTTTTGTTGCTGTATGATACACTATATGCAAAAAAACCCTGTTGACACCTGACCGTCATACCCATATGTGCTTGATGAACATCCCATTCCAAAACCATGGTCATTAATAAAGAGTTGGTCGTACCCCATCCCCCTTATATATTTATGTTATAAAATATATTATTTTGATAATCATTTTCATTATTAGCATCATCCACATTAGCATCTGTCTCATCAGCTGAGGTAAAAGTCTCATGAGGCATTTGACAGACCACAGTGTTTTCCTCAAAAGGAAACATTTTGAATTAACCTGAATAAAATTCTAATCATTATTTTTATTTTTTTCAGTTTCACATTTTAAAATTCAGATTTTCAAAAAATCAAGTTGTCTATCAACAGTAGGCCTATACCCTATTCAAAAAAAAAAAAAATTTTTTCCCGTGTTCACTAATTCAGATTCTTGGCTCCGTAAGATTCAGTATTTCAGTTTTCAAATATTCAGAAACAGGGGTGGTTACGATAGGGGCGTGGCTATTGTACTCATTTGCATATGCCTGTGAAACTTGATTTAATTTTGAGCCTTATGGAAAGTTTGTTTTCAATATTTCTTGCTTTCTGTTGGCCTCAATGCCTAGGGCTTTGTAATATCCCTAGTATATAATAATATTGTAATGTAATATAAAATGTAAGCTTTATAATATCCAAGTGCGCTTGATATAAGACGGGTTCGGCATTCATATAATATCAGTAGTGGTTCTACAAATAATATCAGCAGTGCAGTATCTGTTGAGCGTGTATCTGGATTACATGTGGATCTCCTACACGACCACAAGAGGGAGCCATTTACTTGGAAATATACAATAAAAAAAGAATACATGCAGACTAAAGAAAATGTGTTGCTACCATATGAGGAAACAAGTCTCCTGTTCAGAGCATGACAAAAAAAAAAAAGCGGAATACTGTAAAGATCCCACTTCCACGAAAGCCATAGCCTACTGCGCTGGACAAAGTGCGCATGTGCAGTTGTCAATTAAGAACTTTGGAAAACATTTCCTCCTGATTTGCTGCTTCGGCGCATGCGCAGAAAGACGCTCAGAAACTTTCAAAGGCGCGCGTAGTCGGTAGTAGGGCTGCTTTTTCATGTCCTAAAAAGAAATAAATGAGTATGAAGGAGCTAGACGGGCGGCTAGAGAAACTCTGAAGAGACAAACGGATAAAACGTTGGAGAATAAGTCTGTCTAATCTAAGACGAATCCTGTGTGTCAATTCAAAAGGAAAAGGTGGGTCGTTTCCGATGATTCTGGCGTTATGAAGATTAAATTCTATATAGGGTTGTTTTTAATTAATTATTTAATCTGCCTTATTAATAGTCCAGCTTCTTGTTATTTTGGGATACTTTAATTATTTAACGTGCTTTCTTTTTTTTTTTTGGCTACGCACAAACACAGGTCAAGTTGGATTTAACTTGGACACGCACGTGATATTTGGTAGATTTAATCGTGCGCGCGCGCGACGCAGTTCTGCTTAAATTATAAACATCTCAGCTCGTCCAGTATCCTTCAGATGATCTAACGCTAGGCTTTAAAAAGCTGTTTATGGTTTGTTTCATAAACAATTCTTATCTATAAGGTGTATGAGCCATTTTTATGCAAAAGTAGTGTTTTATCTTGTATAACGGTCCAATATTGCCCTGCCCTGGTGCTGCTTTCCTCTAACGCCTATAGAGACAGGGATTAAATCCCCCTAGCAGCAGGGGACCAGTGTCCTGCCCTGCCTAACTTCTGTTCCCTCGTTATCTTTGCAGAGTTTGTCTCTAAACAATGTTCAAGGTTGAAAGTGTTTGTGAGCGATAGCCTACAGACTGAACAATAAACATTGTTACTGCCCTTTAACCCAATAAGTTTTAAACCCAACAGCATCTTTACTGAGCTCTTTGAGTTCTGGAGTTGTTTTTCATTCAAGTCGATTGTGTTTTATTTGGATCGTCTCTTTATCAATTGTCACAAAGTAACTTTACAGAAATGGATCAATTCCAGATGCAAAAATGTTCAATTTCTCCCTTAAGCAGTGGGAAGGAAAAACTCCCTGAGACAACATGAAGAAACCTTGAACATTCAGTTTTTCATTCATACATTCACATGATTCATTGAAATAATACAGGCAGGGGGTGTAAAGATTTATTTGAATTTTCTTGGTATAATAACCTTGTCTAAACCCATCACAGAATCCCAAAATGCACGAGCTGGTGGTGAGAAGAAACAGAAAAAATGTTTCACGAAATCTTTGTTCAAAAGTCTTTTGCACATCCAATGGAAGCAATCGAATTGTTCTCAAATCGTCTTAGAAATGGATGTATTTTTGATTGCAGGCATGTCACCACAAAATGAGTCCAGTTGGTCCAAAAAAAAAAAGAAAAGAAAAGAAAAGTCATTTTACTTGATATTATAAATCTACCGTTAATTATCTTTAAAAATAAGAGTTTGTTCAATTTGGTGCAGCCAGTCCGGAGAAATTAGCGAAAAAGTTTACTGTATTGTCATCTTAACAGAAAATCAAATTTGGAGAAAATCAGCTGTATGTGTAAGTTAATGCATAGCACACTTTTATTTGGCCTCAAAATCATATGTTTTACAGTATAATGGATACATTATAAACTTAGTAATGTATTTATGGCAAAATTAGAAATGCGACGTGTGGGCCAGTTCTGACACCATTTCTTATCTCAGAATGAACTTTTGCTACTCATTTTGTGACAACAAGCCCCATATAATCTCTTACTTAGTCAGTATTTATCACGTTGCCGTCAAGCGAGCTTGACTGTGTGTTTTCATTCATTGTCAGCAACGCCATGTTTTTGATAGCTGTTGTGTAGGATAACGTTCTGAAGAAGGAATGACAGCTGAGGCACTAATGTAACGTGTAAGTTGTAGTAGTAAGTAAGTAGCAGATTGCATTGCCAAAAGCTTTAGCGCAGTCCACATCCCCTAGAGGTGAAACGGAGGTTGCTGTAATATGATTTAGGGTGAGTCCAGAGAGAGAGGAAGGGAGTGGAGAAATTTGAGCTACATTTTTCAGGAGTCACAGCAGGATGCAAAAGTGATGAGAACCATAAAGAAGTAAGGAACTTGATGATGATGCATTTTCATTTTGAAAAAGTCAATGGTGCGGTTACTATCCAATCATATGCCATAACTAACTATGAAGCTGTGACACTGTAACAACACTAATGCACTCTAAAATCTAACTGTTTAATCAGCATTTGTGTGCTTTATCTCTTGAGTGTTTCCCACTAGTCTGAACTAAACTTCAAGGAAGATGAGTTGAGGTGCAGGGATGTGCTAGGAGTGGATGTGGCGGTTTCGGGGCTTTCTGTCGGATCTAGAAAAAGACAACAGGATGTAGTGTTATAGGAGAATAATCAGTGGTGGTGTGGTGTGATGCGGCCCGATGCAAAGCAGGGCTACTGTTACAACCCCATAGTTGATTATTTTCCAATAACAGTATGTCAGAGTTGGACCACATCTGCTTTTGGAGTTGTTTACACTGTTTGTTTACTGTATTTTGTCTTGCTCACATCAGGTAGTAAGCAAGCGTATTTTAAGCCTTCCACCAATACGCCTTTGGTGTTCTGCATAACTTGTCCTGAGAAGTTTCCTTACTAACTAAGAGGAAATTGGATATGAATTATATCAATATTGTATTGGATATATAAAAAAAATAAAAGAGATCTGCTGAATTCTGAACCAAATCATAGACCAGCAAAACTCCAAATTATGGGTTCCGAGTGTAGTTTGAAATTCAGGCTCTGCACAGATCTAACATGGGTCTGAGAGGGAGAAGATGTTGGTTCACTTCAAAGGTAGACTACAATGAACTGCATGTCTTTGTAATCTTTAAGTAGTTGAAGAGAAGGGCCTGATTTTAAAACGTATGTGAGCCAGAGATAATTTCCAAGACTCTGCTAAGCCGTCACACCCAGAGCAGCATATTCGAGCAAGATTGTGGCTCATCAAATTATATAGTAAGAACCAGCTCCGCTCTCATGTCATCCCACTCTGTGCTCTGTGGGATTTTTTTCCGTGTGTGTGAACAATTTGGGGTTCAATCACCCAACAGCATATACCCCCTTGACTGCTGAGACAGCAAGCATGTCACAATGACTTCCTTTTCATGGCAAATTTAGGTTTCAGTGAATATTTTGGATGCTTATGTTGCAAATTGCAAAGAGCCATGTAATTGGTTTCTTTCAACTCTATGGTCAACAAAAGCTCACTGCATTTTCCATGTATTGCTTTTAGCCAAGTCGCAGTGCCATGGTCCAATGTTTTTACACACCGGGCCTTTCACCTAAAATCTAGATGAAACGTTTAGAATTTCGGAATACAGTTAACACTTTTCTTCACCTCCATGTTCATAAAAGTGATATCAGTGTGACACTGATTGCACCCTCAACCACAGAATGGCACACTTTTACTTCAATCACCCCAAAAAAAAAAAAAAAAAACCCTCAGATGTCTCTTCTTTCTCTTCATTCCATCACTGAGAGTGTGTACTAGTTAGTTGCTCTTTTTTAGACCTGAAACAAATCCCTGTGTATTGCGTTGCTTTAGTGTGGCGGTAGTGTGTGTTGATTGAACACTAGATTTATGGTGTACTATTGGGTAATAATATATTAAACTGTTCAGGGAGTGTGGAAAACAGTTCAATCATGCACTACATGGTAAATACGGAACAGAGTCAGTCACCACATTAGTTGATTGCTGTGTTACTGTGCACCACGGCAGAGCCATAATAGGAAATGCAGCCACACAGGCAGAGATTAAATACGTCACTTGGCGAGGCTCATTCCGTCTGACGTCGACTTGTGTTTGGGGTCGTCTAACAGCACTTTTGTTCGGTGTTTTGTTCTCCGTGTGCTGTCTGATGGCATTTACACTCTCTTTGTCGACTGCTTTCAGACCAATCAGCTTTACCTTGGAGCAACAAAGTGAGCATGAGGGGCAAAACATTATAAATCATCACTTAAATAACTTCTTGATTTATTTTCCATGAGTTAACGGAATTTGCATGATATCTGCAGTCTGTTTATGTGAACTGTTTTATTTAGACATGATTTCATAAATAACGGATTTTCCTCTATAATGTGCAGCAGGTGTTAGATTTTATACAATAAAGGACCCCTTTAAACCAAAAAAAGGACTCGGGGATTTATTTTACAAGCAAACATTCCAAAACATTAGGCGTATTATTACATGTGCAATAATATTTTGGCTATTTGCTAGAGCCAGAAGGGTATTTTCCATTCAGTGAGCCCTCATGCACTGCGTTTGGGGGCGGAGTCATCCTAGAGGAGACCACTCCCATCAGGATAGAAATGTTTCATCAAGGAATAAAGGCGATCAGTCAGAATCCCATTGTATTGATTTGCAGTGACTCTTTCTTTCCTCTAAGGGGCACCAAACCAAACCATGCCTAACAGTAATTTGTCACATGTCGGTATCTGTAATAAGTACGTAAAGTATCTTAGTTTTATGTTCTCTGTTTTGTACGGTCAGTGAAAGTCATGCAAGTCAGTTTTTGTTCAAATGTCACATTTGTAACACTCGTTCTCTTAAGAATTCCATCATTCCTCATCCGTACTGGCTCCAGACAACATAACGGAAGACAAGGCATAACCATTTACATGAAGCCCCGTAGCATATAAACAATAATACAGAAGATAAGCTAAGAGGGATGCGCAAATATAAGCTGTGCTTCAAGTCAGATATGTACCACATCTGCAGCATTGCTTAACATATAGCTCAGCATGTACATGTGGATGTCTGCGACACGGAGCAGCGTGGGGAAATGGCAGAGCGAGTGGATTGTTTTTCTTTTAAACTATCCTCCTTCTGGCCTATCAGCACATCTGGCCAATGTCAAACTATGTAAATAAACCAGAAGTAGATCTACCTTTGTACTGTTTGGGCACCACAGGCTCCAAGCCAGAGGGGCTGTCTTTGTTTTAGTGAGAATTCCTTAGCGAGGATATGGGATATTTTATTATATTTCTAGTACGTTAAAAATGCTGTGTAGCTGCGAGGTTTGTGTGCTATCTGTGTTTATATGAAGTGGGGGGCCTACATGCAGAGTGTGTGATTGTAAGGTATGTGAGCAAGAGCACATCTGGAGGAGTTTTCCAGGAATCTGGAAGGGAGGGGGGGTCTACATGTTAGATGAGCAGGTCGTATGAGTGTTGGAGAATCTGGTGCGTGGTACTGAGCTCAGTCAGACCCCTAATCAGTGAGAGACTCCAGATTCAGCGTCTTTCACTTGGGAAGGCACCAGAGTCCTTTTCACTTCTTGGAAAGGTGCTTGTATTATGTGCCTTAATAATGTCAAAGTTATAAGTGGAAAGTATCGTTCCAAGCCAGAGATCACTTGGCACACTTGAGATGGTTTTCTTTCATTTGAATAATTTTTCCATTGCACACTTTCTTGGAGAGCCGAAAGGCTTTTTATGGCATGCGCTCCCCATTTAGCAGACCCTCCAGCGTGAGTGACTTTCTTCTTTCCACTTAAACTCTTGAGGCAAATCAGTCTGTGCCAGAAGATCCCTTGTTCCTTTTGAAGGAATGAAGCTGGAGCTGATATGTCATTCTGGCAGCTGACCAAAAGGTGAAACGAAGTAAAAATTTGACCAGACACCTTGAATAAATAGTGGAAGGAAAGCAACGGTGCTTGGGTAACCCAGACATCCACTCCACCTAAAACTCCATGTTTATGGTATTAAATCATATGTCATGCAAGTACAGCCCTCTAGTTGTACTTTGACCTGTTCTGTTGCTTATTTTTGTTCTTGCAGCTTGTCATACACATACGAGATCACATGCTGCAAAGTCTGTATTGAATTTGTATTGAATGCAACAAAAAAAGGGACTGGGCTGCTCTCTGGAGCTTTTACTTGCTTGATGTCTTGGCTAATGAGTTTAACATTTGTCCGCTCATTCGTTATCTAACCTTGCCGTATTAAAGCGGTAACCTAGTAGGGCTGGGCAATATGATGATCTCGATTTTGTGACGTAATTACATGATAACGCACTAATTTTTATGTATCGGTCAGTGCTTTTGTACCTCCTTCATCACTCACTCTAAAATGCAACTGCCTGGATATAAGAAATAACTATTTTTGCCCTGATGGTTTCATTTTCCCTGTTTTTCTTTGTGAAATACATTTTTTTTTCATAATTACTGGACAAAAAACCGCCTCTGAACCTTGAGTGGCTCTTGTTGGTGCATTGTTTGACACATAATTAGTTCACATCTGTTGAGGATGTAATCCAGCCACATGAACCCGTGTGTGTAATCATTTGCTTTTAAACCAAATCAAAAGGTCATGTACGTGTGCTGTATTGCATTATAGGATGCATTGACTTACTCTGCGTTTTTGGTGTACAAGCTGTAAATTGCAGCCTGTGTCATAAAACCAGTGCAGCAAATTTTAAATAATAATTACAGGGTGTTTGGATATCTGATCCACCAGGATGAGATGGGAAGTAACCACACTTCCATGGAGTATAAATCCCAGGGTATCAGGAAGCCAGGAATGCCGCCACCATGCTTTATTTTGGAGAATGAAATTCTGATTATTACAGGAAAAAGACAGGTTGTGTGCTTAGAGGAGATAAGCACCCAGCTAAGCAGCAAACTAATCACTGATATTTTTACTAATGACGCATCATATGATCAGTGTGATTTTAAAAATTGTAGTAGTAGTTGGGAGTAGTTCATTCCAATGACTAAAGATTACTCACAAGAACCCTTTCATAGACTTTGTTTTTCACTTTCATACAGCTCCATTTCCTCCACAAGTGCTTCCTCCGTTATGTGTTTAAAACCTGGTCGTTTCTAATGGCTTTTGCATTCACTGTGCAGTTTTTCAGAATGATGTCAGACGCCAGTGAGATGTTGGCAGCAGCCTTGGAGCAGATGGATGGAATCATTGCAGGTATTTTTTTTTTTTTTGTAGAGCTTCAGCAATTAACTGTGCACAAATAAAACTATACACAGCATCTGCATAAGTATTCACCCCCCCCCCCCCCCGAACCTTTCCACCTTTTGTATTATAATTTGGAACTGAAATGGACTTAAATTGGGATTATATTTCATGAGTCTACATGAAATATGTAAAAGTTGTGATTGCATAATTATTCACCCTCACTGTGGTAAAACTGCTAAATTAGTTACCATCAGAAGTCACATAATTAGTTGAATAGAGATGACCTGTTCCTGGAAGTCCAGAGTTTGTTAGAGAACATGCCTAAACAAACAGCATCATGAAGACCAAGCAAAGCTGTGACAAAGTCACTGGAAATCAATCAGGGTTTGGTTTGAAAAAAAAAAATCCCAAACTTTGAACATTGCATGAAGCAGTAAGCTGGAGAGCGCTTGGCACAGCCATGACGTGATCTAGAGCAGGCCATCCACCTGGTGTAATGTGCGGATTAATCTGAGAATTAACCAAGCGTGTCCCTTTCAATTCCAAGTTGTAACACTACAAAATATGGGACTGTTGCATGCACTGGATGCATGTAGAGGCATGCAACAAATGACCTGAATTGAATTAATGATCCATCAGTCATGGATTAAATTGTGACATTTCTCTAAAAGTGGAAAATCCCCCAGTAAATAAGCCCTGTGCATCTTGCAAATGACTTCTCGGAGGCAACTGAAGCTGCGAAGTTGCACTTTTCGAGGTCTGGCACTAAAATCTCTTGTCCAGGATTTAATGGCTGACTATGGGACACGATGTAGATTTTTCCACTGGCTAAGCACTGAGGAAATATATACGACTCTGGCTACACTGTACGGTCCATCTCTGGGAACATCAGCAAGGCAGCAGGAAGAATTAACATATTTGCTGTTTGAATTAGAGCTTTGCTGTGCGTCTGCTCTCCACTGGCTCCTGTAATTGCAGAGCTTGATGTGCCAAAGTGTAAATCATCTCGCCTTAATGACCATAGTAGTGTTCAAACTTCTGTTTGCCTTATTTACCTGGTCAGATTGTCTAACCCTAGGATCTTTTGGTTTAAAAAATATGCCTTACCACAAAGCACAAATGATTTGTGTATGCTTATATCTTTGAGAATAATGGTGCTTCTGGATTTTCTGATGGAAATTTTGTCTCCCATGAAGTAATTGTGAACATTATTTTAACGGATCCTTTGACGGTGTTCTTCTTTTGACCCAAGGCTCCAAGGCCATGAACTACTCCAACGGTCTGTTTGACTGCCAGTCTCCCAGCTCACCCTTGCTAGGCAGCCTGCGTTCAGTCCACCTCTTAGAGGACCTCCGGGGGGCACTGGAGCTGATGGATGCAGACGAGAGGGAGAATCTGCGCAGTCAAGTGCCCGATAACACTGCTGAGGTCCTGGTGGAGTGGCTACAGGCCCGACTGGTGAGTAGGGACGGGAACACGTGTCCAGCATTGCAGGATTCAGAAAGAACATGTATTGAATGTTCTCAGATCACTTGTACTATCTTATTCAAGTTAGAGACCTTTCATTATTGTCATTATTTCTTTTTTTTATTAGGAAGAAATACAGCGTGCGTATGGTCTCTGTTCCTTTCTCAAGCAGCTGCCAAAATAGACAGCGCGTTCACGTTGCGTGTGTCAGCCTTCTCAGATTTATTTGGTATTTTAGCCACATTTCAAAGCAACATCACATGCATCATTTTTGGGGGAAAAATGTAACCGCCAATATTTATGTAAGCTGACACCCACATAGCTATGAGACATTTTTTCCATTTTAATTTTAACAAGACTAAGTTTTTAAAAAAATAAAATAAAAATAAAAAAGCTGGGAAGTTAATTTAAATGTTTTACCTAAAGGTCAAGCTTGAAGCATCAGCAGTTAAATGTTGTAATCTAGGGTCGTCAGAAAGGTGATTTTTCTTATTCATATGTGGACATGTATTTTTTTGTTTACTGTTATTTACTTGAGTTAAGAGGTCAGAACCAGTATAATCTGCAGCCTGAAGCATTCACTGGTGTTTTTCTTTATAGCAGTTCTGTCTGTGAGCACTACATATCACTCTTCTGCATTAGTTAGAACTAAATTTTGAATAACAAAAGCCAAAACTAACAATCCATTAAAAGGAGGTTTTTTTTCCCTGTTGCTTTATAACTTACAGAGGCAGACCACTGTAAATGTATTCATTTACTCATCTTCAGTAACCAGTTAAAGGTCCTCTATATAGGATTCAGTTGATTGAAAGCAACTGAAAGCCCCTCCCTTTCTGCATTGGTGCTCATTGGTGGGAAACGGGCAAAGCGGATGAAACTTTTACTTTAAATTGCTCCAGCTGAGGAATGCATAGATCATAAATTCTAAAATACTTTTTTAACTTTGACATTTGCGCTGGGGATTTCTTAGGAGCAGTTAATGTAATTTGTGTCACTGTTGTATAATGCACTACTTGGACCTGAGGAATCTCTTGTATTTGTCTCCAGATATTTGGAGAACGCTTTCAGCACTAGACTCAGAAATACTTTACTGCTGTCTGACCTGTGTATGACCTGCTTGTAGTTAAACCAGTGCAGCAGGTTAACTATTAAAATTTTTTTTTCACAAAACAGCTTCACTAAAGTATATAAAATCCGAATATAAACTTATGAATCTATACATTTATCTATATATATATATACCCCTAATAAGCAAGCCTGTGGCGACGGCGGCAAAAACTCCCTGAGATGGCAGAAACCTTGACAGGAACCAGACTCAAAAGGGATCCCATCCTCATTTGGGTCACACTGTATAAGTGCAATTGCAACTAATACACTTAATACTAGGGTCAGGTTTAAAGTGCAAGACTGAATATTATATCAGAATCATCTTTTCTTGTATCCCTACTATTAAATGTTAATTTTTGCTTGTGTTGGTAGACCAATGGTCATGGATCTGCAGCAAGGGATTTGGCATATCAGGAGAGACTATCACGACTAGAGAGTGACAAGGAATGTCTGGTGCTGCAGGTGTGTAAGATGCAAAAAACATGTTTTCAGTTGTTATGCAATTGTTTGTGTTTAGTATTGTATTGTGTGTGTTTAGTTGATTTTTCTGTGGTTGTTTTTAATAAAACTTTTTTTTTTTTTCTCAGGTGAGTGTTCTGACGGACCAGGTGGAGGTGCAAGGAGAAAAGATAAGGGACTTGGAGATGTGTCTTGAGGAACACCGGATGAAACTTCATGCCACAGAAGAATTACTACAGCAGGTGAGTTGAGTGTATATGAGCCACACAGCAAAATTCTCATTTTCAACTATTAAATGATGCAGAAATATATATATACAGTACCGATCAAACGTTTAGGGACACTTTCTAATTCAATGTTTTTTCTTTATTTGTATTATGTTCTACATTGTAGAATGATGCTGAAGGTGTCAAAGCAATGAAATAACACTTAAGGAATTGTGTAGTTAGCAAAAAAAATGTGTAAACCATGCAAAATGTTTTATTTTAGATTCTTCAAATTAGCCACAGGTTTGCTCTGGAAGACATGACTGTTGGAACCAAAAATCTCAAATTTAGGATCATCAGACTAAAGTACAAATATCCACTGATCCTGGTCCAACAGGGAATTCTTATTGACCTCCTTCAGTAGCGGTTTCCTTGCAGCAATTCGACCATGAAGGCCAGATTAACGTAGTCTTCTCCGAACAGTTAATGTTTCTGCTACTTGAACTCTGGCAAGCATTCATGTAGGCCCTGATCTGAGGTGCTGTTGGCTATTTCTGAGTCTGGTAACGCTAATGAACTTCTCCTCTGTAGCAGTAGCTGTTAGTTTTGGTCTTCCTTTCCTTGGATGGTCCTCATGAGAGCCAGTTTGATGGTTTTTGCAGTTGCACTTGAAGATACTTTCAAATGTCTTGCAATTTTCCATATTAACTGACCTTCATGTCTTTAAAGTAATGCTGGACTGTCGTTTCTCTTTGCTTAGTTGAGTTGTTCTTGGCATAATATGGGTTTCTACAGTTATAGGAAAAGCTGTCATCAAGATAAACATTGGCTACTTTGAAGAATCTATAATATGAAACATGTTTTTTAACCCCTTTTTTGTTTACTACATATTTCCCTATGAAATAAAACAGAGTTTTAATGTCTTCAGTAATGTTCTACTATCTAGAAAATAGTCAAAATAAAGAAATACCTATGAACGAGTGGGTGTGTCCGACCTTCAAAGATTCAGAGGGAATTATTTTCTATGATCCTGGGTTCAATTTTTTACTTTTCAGGCTTTTAATAAAATTATTTCTTTAATAACAGTTTCAACAGTCACCAGGCATTCATTTAAAGAAAAATAATCAACTTCTGGGTTATTAGAACAACAGTGCAAGGTGTCAGGCTACATCACACCTCCCCTTTAGCTAAATGTCATGTTGTGCTTTACTCCCTACTTACATTGCACAACTGCATATCATTATCTAGACTTTACATGAGTCCAAAACAAACACCAGGTTTGGATTTATTTTAGGAAGAAACCTTGATAGGAACACATCCTCTTCTGAGTGAGACTGGATAGTGTGATTATAAATCATTTCTATTCTATAGCTTTATGGTATAGAGTCAAGCAGTTCTAAGTGCGTTGAAAGGAATATGAGCATCAGTCATTTCTGACTTCATTAGAGATTTAAAATTCTGTCTATCGTGTCAGAGTGACGTTATCAACTGTTCAGTGGTTGAGACTTGAGAGAAATCTGTTAATAAGATTATTTCTGAATTCAGTTCAAGCGCTCAGCAGGTGTACTCGCGTTTGACCAACGTAATAATTGCTTCATTAATCCAACATGTATTGTGCTCTTCAGGAATTGCTGAGCAGGAATACGTTGGAGACCCAGAAACTGGAGCTGTTGGCGGAGGTATCCACCCTGAAACTGAAGCTTACAACTGCAGGTCGTGAGAACAAGGACAGTGAGGTAACACGCATGCTTTCACTGTGTCATTAAGAACGCTTAAACCGATCGTCAGCCAAAAAATGAGATCTTTTTAATAGTCAGTGTTTTTATACTTTGAGACAAACTATGATCGGTGATGACCAAACTAGAACTGCTGGTTTTTTCCATATCACACTCTTTCACAAACTGTTTTTATGTTCTGTTCATTAGCTATTGCCTTTTCTCTTAGCCTTTAGGTTTCTCAGTTTAAATTACAGATTAAATTTAATGATCCCGTTTAAGACACACACATAAGCATTAACTCTACTTTATAGACCTTAATAATTCATTAAAAGCACAACATGCTCACATTTCACCAAAACGTGAAGACTAAATATTAGATCCGGCCATAATGTTGCTGTTCCTATACAGCCATGTGTAACCACTTAAACCCTTAACTGTGTCCAGGCATTGAGCTCTCGAGCCATTTCCTGCAATAAAGCGCAAACTGAGACTACACTACCGCTATTCAGCTTGTCCGAGACGTACGCGATTTGAGCTCAGAATTGTGGATTTCATAAATTTTACAATCGGACAGGACTGGAGGGAATGGAGTTCTAAATAGCCGGCATGGAAATTGTGGCTTTTGTTTTAGGTGTATTTTATGAATTCATAACAGTAGCTTTATAGCTTATTAGTCAGAATGTGGTGTGTCCAAAGGTTACTCATGCTGGATGTCTATTTTCCTCTTCGATCGCATGCGTTTTCACCCATTTTCTTCCCACAACCCTGCTTGTGTGCATTCTTGACCTTTTACCTCCCTGATAAGCCTCTCTTCCTGCAGGGCCTTTATCAGGAGCTGAGTGATATGCGCCTCAGAGTGGCTGCTGCAGAGACCGAAAAAGTTCAGCAGGAACGAAGCCTGAGATCAACCAGAGTACGAGCATAACGTGTTTTTTTTTTTTTATTTTATATTGCACAAAACCACGTACAGGTCCAATGAGACGAGCACTGTTGTCTCTGTGCATTCAGGGTTTTTTTTTATGTATCTCTCCTTGGCCTCACTTCCCCTGTTTATTTTTATTATTTGTCTTTCTGGTTGCTGTTCAATCTCCACACTTTTGTCAGTCCTTTTATAGAGAGCGTTAATATTTCCGCACATTCACCCCTGTGGGTTTTTTTTTTTTTTTTTTTTTTTAATGCTGATTTAAAAAATCTATGCATCATGTTTTGAACTGTGTAAAATTAAATTAAATTAAATTAAATTAAATTAAAATTAAAGCACGATTCAAAGATCAGATTAGTTACATTCATTACTACATGCTTGCTACTCATGTCTACGACTGTTCTACTCTGATTATAGCTCTTGTTCATATCTATTTTTGGACGGTTAACTTTCGGAAAGCCTCCATTAACAATCAGCCCAAAATTAGCCAAAAGCCCTTGTTTATGATGGGCAGTAATTCCTTTGTGTTGGTTACGTTTAGGCATCGTGTACATGTGTTTCTTATTTGTTCAGGAAGAACTGGAGGCACTGCAGAAACAGCTAGAGGAGCGGGAGCAGGAGCTGAGGAGACTGAAGGAGCAAGCTGGAGATGAGGTCGTGACCTCAGACGGAAGCCAGAGCAGAGAGAAAGGTCTGTGCCGAAGCATTTTGGACCAAAATAGTCTCGCCTGAGGGAAGTCTCTCCACACTATGCACACTCTTGCTACTTTAGATAATTAAAGGTTTTTATTTTCTCAAGGGTGGGTAGGGAAGCACTCGGTCAAAATTCACCCAGAACAAGTCATATATTAATGTTTATAATTAACATGTGAGCTTCAGTGCCGTCCAAGGTTAATTTTATAATGAAATGAGTTGAGAACTTTTTAGTATGAACTTTTTTTGTTGATATTTTGGTCTGTTTTCAACGTTTTCCTAACTTCTCCACAATGCCTTTTGACTACCTGCTGATAGATTTAGTCCTCACTTCATCTCCATCTAGAGGTTATGGTAGTTATGATGGTTAACTAGTTAACATGAAATGAAATTGCTAATGTGAAACTTAATAACTACAAAACAAGTATAAATAATGCAATTTTAAGCAAATGAGGACATTCTGACACATCAGCAGGTTCCTGAGTGGCACAACAGAAAAGCATTTGCCCCATCATACAGAGATCACGATTTCGAATCCTGAAGATGCCGCAGCATGGCCATACTCTCCCCCGTATCAATCATAGCCACAGTAGAAAGGGTTGGGCATATGTGAACTCGTATTTGAAAAAGTGTTAGCTTTTTCCTTTGACCGTGTTGGACAAATATGTGGTTGACCGACCTCACCTGTCATGAAGTGTGAAACGTTCAGGAATAACATTTGCCCAGTTTTTCTTGATATTAAATCTGTTTTTCGATCATTAGGGGGTCCTTGGGAATTCTTTTTCTCTGGAAATGTTTTGAGAATTTGAGAACCCCTGCCGTAACATTTCTGTGTAGAAACCTCAAACTGCATTTTTATTTCTGCGTGAGGATCTTTTTAGGAAGCTAGAACTGTCAACCACTCAAACATCCCTTGATAAACTCTTCCTTCTAGAGTGTATATAGGTGGGTTCATGTCATGCATGTCCAGACAAGAGTTGGAAAGCTGGCGAGATTGTTTCACCATCCTGCATTCTTAAATAATGTAGTAAGCAAAGTTGTACCTCTACCTGTTAGCACTTATGTACGATTAGGGTTATATAT
Organism: Notoglanidium macrostoma; assembly: GCA_030068235.1. Taxonomy (NCBI): domain Eukaryota; kingdom Metazoa; phylum Chordata; class Actinopteri; order Siluriformes; family Auchenoglanididae; genus Notoglanidium; species Notoglanidium macrostoma. The sequence goes on from JAQQZR010000004.1 coordinate 6,159,865, forward strand.
GCAGTAAATGTAAGACTTGAATCAACTTGCTAGATTCTGTATTAATTGTTGTGTTAACATCAGAAATCGCGATCATACGAATCACACTAATTCCACATTGTGCCATATTTGGTTTTACTTTATTCCTTCACCAGAACGTGTATATGCCATACTTTCTGATTCAGACTTTTGTTCAGAGTGGGGGGTTTTTTTTTTTTTTTTCGTTTTTTTTTCCAGATTTGGAAGTGCAAAGAATGAAGCAGGCCGTGGAGTCTTTAATGGAGTCGAACAATGAGAAGGTGAACTCTCACTATAAACTAATCTGACATTGGCACTCAGTTTAAAGAGTCGAAAGGGTGAGCAATATGACAAAAAATGTATCGCAGTTCTTGAGAATATTTTTATAATGAAATTGTAGAGTGATAAGGTTTTATCTGGCTTTTTTTGGCAAAAAAAAAAAAGATCAAATGAATATAAAATGTAGTTTTTCTGATACTATGTGTTCAAAGTTTTACACCAAAATATTGACTAAAATAGTAATATCAAATTAAAACATGTGTGTCGAAGGTTGCCCTTATGGCTTAATATCTGATGAAATCACAACTGTTACCCAGAACCTTGTAGTGCAGTGATGGGAGAAAATAAGTGTTTGAAGATTTTAACCGAAGATTGTAACCGGTATGTCCCAAAGTGTTACAGTCATTCACTCTCAGTCTTCAAGACTTTGCTTATTTCTGTTCATTTACGTTTTCCGCCACGGCAAGCTTCTCCCTATAGAAAACTTCACCATATCGGTGGTGTATGTCTTTGTTAAATAACAACGCATTATTTGTAATCCATTTATTACACTTGGATTATATTGTGCATCCATCATACAGGTCACTTGTGTGAGGTGTTTCTGTGGAAACAATAATATATGCTAGAACAAGCGCATTCATATAATGATATTGATGCATCACCTAGCCCTGCTACTACTTTATAAGGCGTTTGGTATGTTCCTCAGGATCGCAAAATTGAAGAGTTGCAGCAGATCCTGATGTGCTGTAGGAAAGTCCAGGATGTGGTAATGACAGTACAGGAAAGAAAAGGTGAGAAGAGATAGTCATCTTAAATAGAAGACGGCAGATTACAAGCCAGCGGTCCGGTCTTGGATTTAGGTTCGGCTCCATCTTAAGCCGTGATTTCCATTTCTTGTTTTGTGACTTGTTCTTGCTTGTTTATTTTTAAGACAATACTTCTATGGTTTAAGATTTCCTTTAGCTGAATATTGCTGTTGCATTTCTGTTATCAGAGTGTCTTTACGTTCCTCTGCATCTTCATCAATCTAAAAATGACGACATGATGAAACCTTACATCTGTTCATAGCTCTGCTCTTTATTTGAAGCTCTCACGATTTATGCTCAACAGTGGCTGAATGAAACAAACCGACATTTGAATGAATGCACACTTGAATGAAAACCTAGGAATCGAGAGCTACAGAGCTGACTAGCAGTCCACGTAGTTAAGCACTTCAGCTTAAGCCTTGTTATGAAATCACACTCGCTAGCACATTTGGCAAATAAACCTAAATCTACTACATCTGTAATATATTTAGCAACCAGACTGTGCGTTTTCAGACGGAGTTGATGAAGAGGACACCAGGATGGGACAGTGTGAAAGTTCACTCAATTCCCCAACCACTACAGTTACTGAGCCTGTTTTGTTCACAAGCACAGAAGAGACTGATGAGGTATGGCTTATACTATCTCAAAGCCAAACACGCACGCACACACTGCTATGTACACAGGATGTCCCCCAGGCTTCCTCTAAAACATTCATGTCCAACTCCTTTGTCTTTCTTGCTTGGGAGTGTTTCTCTTCACTGGGAACTGCCGTAGACGTCAAGTGGACCTCTACACACAGCTCACAAGTTCCCAATACACACCTCGATCACTTTAATTTGTTTTTGAGGACACTGTTTTTCTCTTTTTGTACTGTTTTACTGCTCTGGCTCTCCCGCAGCCGCAGGTGATTCCGTGCACTGAGTTTATGTCGGAGTCCGAACCCAAATCGGCAGATGATGCAGAGCCTTGTCGTCTTACACACAGGTCTGATCCCTTCCTAAAGCTCCTCGTTTGTCTGACTTCCACTGGAGAGACATCACTTAGACATCAAAATCCTACTGAGTAATAGGATTTTGATGGATTTACTGTTTGCAAAAATGCACTTAGAAATATTAGATTAATAGATATACATCTGTAGTGTAGCATTTCTTAATCCTCATGAGTAGTATACCTATATTTGCAGTTCATTTTTGTTCATTTTCTTTATGCAGAACATTGTGTTTTGCTCTTTGGTTAAATGCAATTGGAACAAAAGTTATTTCTGCTTGAACTAATTTAAGTAATCTGCATGTGTAATGTTTTTTTTGTTTGTTTGATCGCAGTTCCTCTGAGAGGCTTGGATCAGAACACTCATCTAGCAGAAAAGAGGTACTGACTACCTTTTTATGCTTGTGTGTGTGTGTGTGTCTGTCCATCACTGACTCTCTTTGTATGAATTTCTGTCTGTGTGGATGTCTCTGCTTTTGGTTGTGTGCATGACTGTCTATGTGCATTGTCTTTTTGTTTGTGTGTGTTGGGTGTCTTGGTTTCTGTCTTTGTGTGTCTCTTATTTGGCAGCGAGAGTATTTTGTGATGACATTAATTCTTAGTCTTCAGCGCCCCCTGCTGTTTGTAAAAGTAGCCTTAAAAAAAATTAAAACAAACAAAATAAACTGTTTAACTGCCACTGAGTTAATGGCAATAATCTATAGTCTGTGTGTGTCTGTGTGTATAATGTAAATTAGTCAACACATGCATTGGTGTATGACTAAACAAATGAGTATTAAATCATAAGATCTTTATTGCATTACATTCCACCACCACCATCACGCAACATGACCTTAATCGTTTTTAAATGCCCATAATACTGATTATCTCTTTCAGGCTGATCCTGGTGAAAGAGCAGATAAGAAAAGCAGCTCTCCCTCAGTGTCACCCTCTCAGCCCAGCCCAGGTGGGAATGAAAGTTTTGGCACCAAAAAAATACGCTCCTCATTTGGACGGGGCTTCTTCAAGATTCGGGGTGGAAAGAGAACAGCCAGCTCTCCTGATCTAGGTGTGCTCTGACTCATTACATTTACATTAAATGTGATGTAAACTTATGTTCCTGTCTCCACTTTCCTCTAAGATATGATGACTACAGCCGGAGTGTGAGTGACCACGGGTTAGTTACAGTACAGTGCATAACCGCCGAATGGTGGTCCTGAAGTTGAGGCTTCTGCTTTGCTTTCAGGAACCTGCAGTTTCGACTGGAACACTGGAAGCGCTTAGTCCAGAAATCTAACTGTCAGTTAATTAGAAGAGCATGCTGTTAAACCTTCACAACAAGAACATGCTGTAATTACAGGCATGAAAGGAGTCAGAAGTACAGAAATGTCTGGAAAAAGTTACCATTTTTCCATTTGTTTTATATTTTAAGCATCAATACCCAGAAACAATGGCGTAAAACTACACTTTTTCTTTGCCAAGAATTAATTACTTCTGAGGAATAAACATTTTTTTCCGATAGAACGCGTCTTTTAATCAGCTTGGTAACAGTGACTCATCACAGCACCCTGTCCTTGATTATTTTCTTGTTGTGTTTTATTCCTTTCTTCACCCATTCCAGGCAAAAAGCTGTGTTTTGGGTCCCATCTGTTTTGCATGAGCAATTACAGAAGCAGTGGTTCTATTTGTGGTTTTGGCTCCGTGAAAAAAGATAATCTTCTAAACCAATGAGGCTTATTGGGATATGTTTTAGCAGCCGAGGCAGAGAGGAAGAGGACCGAGCACTTGGATCTGGCAGGAGCTTCAGCTCCCAAACCAAAAGACCGTGCAGTCTCACCCGAGGGCAAGAAGAAAGCTAAGGGCATCCGAAGGTTCTTGGGAATGTGAGTCTTCTTTATTCTCTGTTTATTTGTGGTCGGATGTTGGACTGTGTGACGTCTTATGTAACTGCTTATATAACTATCCAAAGTACACATTTCAGAATTAAAATAGCATTTGATCAGTAAAATAGCATTTACATAATTCCAATACATTAATTCTTAAAAAATCACTTAAATACAAGTGCATCAATATAGATATTCTATTCTTTTACCTAGGATGAGGAGGAGCCAGTCCACTTCGTTTAACATGGACGATGCTTCCGAGTCTGAGTTCAGGAGAGGCGGCCTTAGAGCCACAGCCGGGCCGAGACTTGGTTGGTCACCTGACTCGCAACGCAGCAATAGCAAGTAAGATACACAAGTAAAGCACATGATTTTCTTTGTATGTCATGACTTGCAGTGAACTCCAGAATTATTAGCCCCCTCATGAAAGTCAGTTTTGTTTTTTTTGTTTTTTTTTCTTAATGTTTTTTTTTTTTTTTTTTTTTTTCTTTTCTTTTTTTTTTTTTTTTTTTAAAAAGTCTGCAACGAGGAAACTTTTTTCAGTTTAGACCACAGCTTTTAAGTAGGGTTCAAATTCAGAGACAAAGTTATTGTAAATCATTAATTCCTTGGTCCTGTAAACGTTTCTGTGTTGAGGTCAGAATACGGGATGCCATTTTAAAAACTTCACAAGAGCACCTGATCACCACAACACTACAAAACATCCCCAAAGAATCAGAGAGGCACTAAGCATAATTTACAGTAGGTATCAGGTGCTCTTCCTTGTATATCCTTTTGTTTTAGTGAGTGTGCTCTCAAGCTAGCATGGATTGTGCACAAGTTTGTGCAAAACCTTATGATCCATTTTGGAACTGGATCCATGGAACTGACTACATATTTTCCCTTTTTTTTTTGTATCTTTGTCTCACTCTAGTGAGCTACACACCCCGTTTGCATGCTGGAATACAGAGCAGGTGTGTGAGTGGCTGCAGGAGCAGGACTTAGGCCTGTACGTGAGTCAGGCTCGGCAGTGGATCCGCTCTGGACAAATGCTACTAAATGCCTCACAGAATGACCTCGAAAAGGTCGGAGCATCAAAGAGCTTGCTTTATCATAAATGAATGGTAGAGGTACTGTAATTAATTAGTGCTTAAAGTACATTTTTTTGTGTGTGTGTGTGTTACAGGAGCTGGGCATCAGGCATCCTCTCCACAGAAAGAAACTCCAGCTGGCACTTCAGGCTCTGGGCTCAGAGGAGGACGACCCTAAAAGCAAACTGGACTTCAACTGGGTTACTCGTGAGTCTCTGCCACATAAAGCAGTGGTCAATATGATGATCAGTATGAGTCAATAATAATAAGTTTATAAAAAATAAAAAGTTTTATTAGCCCTCATCGCTGAGAGCTGACTGTTTCTCTCTGGTTAAGGGTGGCTGGATGACATCGGCCTGCCTCATTACAAAGCCCAGTTTGACGAGGGCCGGGTGGACGCACGCATGCTTCACTACATGACCGTGGTATGTCATGTAGGGTTGCTTCACGAAATTTGACTTGGATATCAAAAGCAAGTAAATAATAAAATGATACTCCTGCCAAAAGAAAATGGACCTCTGAAATAAGACAACGAGCTGTAAATTTTCAATTCTCAATAAAGTCAAAGCAATATTTCATATTTCCAACTTAGATTTTGTATACTTGTAATGAATATTCTAGTGTATTTCATGGCATTTGCATCAGTCTAAGGTCTCATAATACACTATTGATTGGTGCCATTTGGTTTGTTTTTGTAAACATCAATTCTATATACATAATCTCACACATGTAACTTAATGAAGTATAAAAAGTTAAATAATAAGCTCCAAATTAAATGCCTCGCTTCGTTCTGCCCATACAAGTCAAACATATTTTGCTAATATGTGTTCAATTTTGATACCCTGCAACGTGAGACATGTTGGTGACCCCAAACGGGTTTCTCTACCAATAACACTTTTATTTCTCCAGTTATTAAAAGACTATTTTTCCCAGTTTTAGCATTTCGCATTCCTGACTTTACATTTAAATAGCACACACGTGTTTAACACACAATATCAATTGTTTCAGTCTCTTAATAATTAACATTTGGCTTTGACTCTATAATATATACTTGAATGTTGTTCCTTGTTCCATGTTGTGTTAGGATGATTTGCTGGGTCTGAAGGTGGGCAGCGTGCTTCACCATCTCAGTATCAAGCGGGCCATCCAGGTGCTGCGCATCAACAGCTATGACCCCAACTGCTTCCGACGCAGGCCATCTGATGAGGTTTTACTCATCCCTTAATAATACACTGCACTGTTTATGTAGCAAGATATGCCAGTATGGGTTTTTAATTCTGAAGTCCTGTGCTTAGAATAACATCACACCAGCAGATGTGTGCCAGTGGACCAATCACAGAGTGATGGAGTGGCTGCGCTCTGTAGACCTGGCAGAGTATGCACCTAACCTCAGAGGGAGCGGAGTACATGGAGGACTGATGGTATGGGGAGAAGAGGAGGAAGCCAAAATGAGCAATGTAAGTGAAAATTGCATGTAGCACCATCTTCATATTCTGGTGTTTCTTCTCATTAGGTTCTGGAGCCTCGGTTCAATGTTGAGACCATGGCCCTCCTGCTGAACATCCCGCCTAATAAGACGCTTCTGAGGCGTCACCTGGCCACCCACTTTTACCTCCTGATTGGTGCAGAAGCAGAAAGACTCCAGCAGGAGTGTCTGGAGCACCCTGACTTCACAATGCTCACCGCCACAGCAAAAGTGAAGGTAGAAAAAGCTTCATTATATTTATACATCAAATACTCACAGTAGTCTAAAATGTTCAAGCACTTCAATAACTCTTCGTTTCTTCAGTTAAACAACTTTACTAAAGTGATTCATAATATTTAAGACTGCTTAATGTACAAACGAGTTGATACCAATTCATTTTAGCCTTCTTGAGTATTTGCGTCTTTTTTTTTTTTTTTTTTGTCTCCCCCTTAATTTTTTGGTATTTTCTATATTTCATTCCGATAACACACACCCATTACTGATGCTCAATGTCAGTTGTTGCGGTCTCTTCATGATGAGCCAAACTCTTCCTTTAAGCTTAAAATTTGGCAAAAAAAAAAATTACTCCTCTTCAAATTGGTCCCGAATACAATGTAAAGTTGAATGCGCATCATTTTAAAATGTAAATGCTCACACATCTTTACCGACCAGTCACACTGAAGGTGGACCCGTCCCGCAATGGCAGTATAAATGGGCCTGAAGTAATCTTTGTCTCTCCCGTCCAGCCGAGACGTCTGTCCTTCGGCAGTTTTGGAACGTTAAGGCGGAAGCGACAGGAGGAGAGTGAAGAATTTCTGTGCCCACTGGAAGTGCAGATTCCCCAGAACGGCAACTACCACAATGAAAAACATGGCAGTGAGGGCAACCTGGACCAGCTGGAGCAGGTGCTTCACTGTACACCTTCTCACTTGACCACAAAACCAGTCAATGTTTAAAAGATCACTATAAGGATCATCAGGTGCACTGTAATTATATAGTGTTCTGTTTGAGTCGGCGCACAGTTGCTGCTTCCTTGTAACCTTTAAAATGTCTCTGTGCTGGTAGATGGAGGACTCGGCGGGCACAGTGAAAGAGATGGGAGCCTTTTCTGAGGGGATCAACAACCTCACTGTAAGACTTCCAGTTCAGACTCTTGTTAACAGGACAGACAGCTGACGATAGCGCAAATAACGATTGCAAAAGTTTGCATACCCTTAGGACAAAATGAATGACAAATAAATTCTAGTATTATGATATGAACCTTCACCTCCACAAAAAAAATGGTCAAATAGTGTGAAGATGTTAATGGGATTTGTTTACTTTTATTTGCGTTTTTAATTGTCACCCACCTCTTTCACATCCTCTGAAGCTGGTTTTCTAAGCACCTGCATAACACCTGGAGGATCTTTCTTGTTGAAGCTTTTCTCTTATTTGGCTTCACATTATTTTGTGCAGGACACACATGCACACCACACACACACACACACACACACACACACACACACACACACACACACATCATTTTTAACTTTGTGGAATTCTGTTGTTTTGTGGATAAATTGTAAATTAGACATGTTTGCATTTTTTTTTTTTACCTGATTTAAAAACTAGAGGAGATGCAAAATTTGCACTTCATTGTGTGGCAGACATTTTGCTCCATATTTCAGGAACTGTGTTTCTAACAAGATTCCTTCCGATTGAATTTTTGTGTCTCATAGAGCATGCTGAAAGAGGACGAGCTCTTCAGGGCGATACCATCTCACTCTCCTGATGCCACATACACTGGCTCCAGCACATGAGCAATAAGCCCGAGTTAGCAGACGATCCTGGAGAACCAAACGTCTGTTGCTTTACTGTGATTTTTACAATGAAATGGCTCCACAGTGCAGCACCTTTTTTAATAGTTGATGTGTATTTACCAAAAGGGTGTAACAGTCCAGAATTCGTAGATATTTTAAACATGGCCATCAATGATACTATGAAATCTATCTACGTGTCCACTGTGTGTCTGAGTCCTGCACTGAGCTGCTGCCCTTTGGCTTGATGAGTTGCAGGATTATTCAGTATTACTTTCCTGTGGAGCTTCTCAGCTGTTTTAGTGTTCAGATTCTTGGGTTCTGGCTGCAAACTATCACGGCGTTTCCGTGGCTCAGCAGAAGAGGCATGATTTTCATGTGTCCGTCCTGAAGACCATTTTATACATTTCCAGCTCTGTGATATTCTGTTCAAGTCTGACATTCGAAAGCAATTGACAACAGTGGAATGTTTTTATTTATTCTTCTTTTTACTGTCTCCAGCATAATGTTTCAGTGTTCATGAGAAAGCATACCAAAGACTGCAAATGATGACCTAAATATATTTTGAATCTTGTTTTAGTTCGATTACATCCTTATTCTTATAATCGGTTTTAAAGTATACTTTTGACTCCTGCATTATAACTGCATGTGTTACTCTGTACTGAATTTAGACACTTATTGCCTGGCAGGTACATTGGGAGTATTGAGTAATAATATTCTCACTTGAAGCATTTAGTCTACACATTCCTTAACCAAAAATCTCCATGTGTTGTGCGCTGTTTTATGAATTGAAGTCAATAAAATTCTGTGAATCTGTTTTGTTGCAGTAGTTATGTATTGTTTTTTTAGACCCATGCAACTCCAGTTGTCAGATGATTTTTCTTTAGTTTAATTTGGATTTTATATTTATAGTGATGTTCTAATTTATATTAGTACTGTAATCCTTAATTCAGCAGGCCTTTTTAGTCCATTAAGCAGCACAGTTAAGGTCAACCGTGAATTGTAATCGGTCAGTACATAATTCATTTTTATGTTTAATAACAGCAACTATTTTTAAACACTCTTGGGTTTAGCTGAAGCAGATTTAACAAACTGCCAGAATTAAAAATGAATAAGAAATAAAGTTTCTCAGATGTTTATGTGGCTCAGTTTAAGAACTGCTGCTTCAATGCCAGTGTCGAAGGTCATGTTGTGCCCAACATTCTTCTTTAATAAGTCAGAGGTTGGAAAAGTTTCTGTAGTCAAGGATCTTTAAATTCTCATACCACCATGTGATCGCAGTGGTTTTAAGAGTCCAACTATTAACATTTTTATTTCTGTACACTCGGCAACTACTTGGTTGGGAACACTTCACACATGAGCAAGTCATGTGGCAGCAGCACAATGCAAAACTCCTGTAGATACAGGTCAAAAGTGCTCCATTTCATGTTCACAAGATACATCAGGAAAATGTCATCACGGTGATTTTGACTGTGGTGTGCTGGTTGGTACTCGTTTGAATATTTCAGAAACTGCTGATCACCTGGGATTTTCACATCTAACAGACATGAGAATTTTATACAGAATGGTAAACAAAAAAACCCCATCCTGTACGTGGCAATTCTGTGGGTGAAAACAGCTTGTTGTCAGGTCAACATGGCCAGACTGGTTAGAGCTGACCTGGTATCTATGGTAACTCAAATAACCAGTCTTAACAGCCATGGTGATCAGAAAAGCATCTCAGAACCTTGAAGTAGATATGGGCTGCAATGACGAGTTTCACTCCTGTCAGCCAGGAGCAGGAGTCTGAGGCTACACTGGGCATAGGCTCACCAAAGTGAAGATTGGGAAAAAGACCAGACAACTAATAAAGTAGCTGCGTCTTCACTCGCGTGTTTAATTATTAGTGCCACTACTTTATTTCATTTTATTCCCAATAAAGTGACATTGCCAAACTGTATATCGATGTTTTATATTTCTATGAAGTCCTAGTAAATAGATAGCTTCTATGTGAACTTTATCTTAAACCCATTCGAATAAACAGTAAGTTAAATGTCTTAATATGATCAACATATTAATATCTAGAAGCTAGAAATAAAACCAAATCACAGGAAAAAAAGTGTTCAGAACAGGAAATGCAAACTTGTTTTTACTTTTAATATTTTCCCCTACATAATCTGATTATTTGCCATAATGAACATCTATAACACTAAAATACACAATGTTGTGTGTATAACAGACGCTGAAAGACTGAAGAAGGAAAACCTTCTCATTAATTGATGCAATCCTTTATTCATCAAACTCAGGCAGTACAATATGATATATAGAACACGTGCTCAGTCATGGCAGGTGACGTCTTTAAACATCGTTGCACTAAGCTGGAAAATTGCGTAGCTCTTCAATTACTGCAGTTTGAAATATACAAAGATGTCGCTTTTATATGAAAGCATGCTGCTCTACTGAATTGATTAAAGCTCGCGATAACGGATCTTTTGTCGTTTGCCACTTTGATATTTCTCATATAATCCAATCTTTTTAAAATGACTTTTTTTGGTACCATTTTGAACACATTAAAGCCAATGTACTGTATTCGGTTCTACTGTAAGGTGCTTGGTTCTAAGGCACTTTATAAAAAAAAGATTCAAAATATATAACAGTAAATGACAAAGTAATAAAAAATAAAATAAAAAAAAACTCCTCTTACTCTTCAAATAATGCATTTCAATTATTGGCATATTTAACCATATTGTATATATTAATCACAAAATATGTCCCAGAAAAAGTAAAATAATCGATCGGTGTTCTGGTTGCAATTTCTTCCTCCTTTTTTTTTTTTTTTTTAACGTGACAAACAGCACATACAGACTGGTATGACAAAGTATACTTAAGTGCAAACACTAAAATGCACACAGTTGCAAGGGCTAATAGTTGCATACTGAAACACACATGTACTTGGAGACACTATGATGGTCTTCAGCACCGAAGCTGCTTGATTAGGTGTCAGGATTAGTGTGTGCGTTTTTTCTCTAGAAGACGAAGCGCCTGCTGGTGGAATGGCCCACTTTGTCCAGGTTGGGGTTGCAGGCAAACTGGATCATGGGTGGAGGACCACACATGAGGATGAGTGTTTCGTCATCAGGGGGAGGAAGGCGGTTGCGCACCATCTCCTCACTGATGAACCCCTGGCTGTACTCCCAGCCTGTCACATGAACAACAAGAACAGTGGTTGCTGATTCATCCGTCAAATAATCGCTGTTTATACCACAGTGCTGTAAAAAGTACTGCTTCTGTATAACAGCAGCTCTGACCGTAATCCCAGCTGCAATTTAAATGACAGTCTACAGTAACAGTTTCTATAGTAACAAATCGTTCCAGGGACTTACATGAACAATGTGCCATGTAATCTACATCTACAGTTGCAGTCAGAAGTTTACATAGAGGGACATGAAGGTCATGGCAACACTGGCTTTTCCATGACTTCTTTAAGCGGCTCTTTTTCTGTGGCTGAATGATTGTACAACATGCATCTTTACTAGAGAAAAGACCCAAGAATTTGGTGTACAAAATTCTACAGGGTCAAAATTATGAGTGGTGCTGAAAGTTACAAAATGCTTTTACTTGCCAATACGAACACTTCTTAACTTCCTGTTGTGGTCAAGACTGACTAGAGCTGGTAGCTTCTCTGTGCACAATATATAAAGGGTTTGTTCACAAATGCAAGTTATTGGGAGGTGGAGCAACTTTGCCACGGTCTGGAAGAAGACCCAAACGGTCACACTCAGCTGAGAGGAAGTGGGTTCAGATGGTCAGGAACAACCAAGCAACTATCAAGCCACGGACCTGCCATGAACTGGAAGCTGCAGGAACACTGTTTACGGTCAAGCAAGTTTTACATCTGCATGGACTGAGAGGCTGCCGTCCAAGAAAGTAGTCCCTGCTCCAAACATCAACACCATACTCGACTAAAGTTTGCAGCTGACCCACAAGGACAAAAAAAAAACCCTACTGGAGGAACGTTTTATGGTCAGAGGAGACACACATCGAGTTGTTTGGCCACAATGTCCAGAGGAACTGAGGAACGCTGTACCAGCAACTGTTCAGCATGGTGGAGGTAGCATCATCATGCTTTGGGGCTGTTTTGCTGCCAGTGGAACTGGTGCATTGTACAAAGTGGATGGAATGATAAAGAACCTCAGAATTCTTCAGCATGACCTTCAAACCGTCAACTAGATGCTTGAAACTTGAACACTGGTGGGTGTTCCAACAGGACAATCACCCCAAATACACATCAGAGCTGGTTGTGGAATGGATAAACCAGACGAACATTAACCTTAAAACGACTTCTGACCTCAACACTATCAAAAATATGTGGACTGTGCTTAACAGTTGGGTCCGTGCTAAGAAACTCTACCATTTCTGCCAAAAAGAGTGGTCAAATATCCAACCAGAATTCTGCCAGAAGCATCTGGTCAAGTTGAAGCTTGCTAAGGGACATTTAACCAAATATTAAGTGCTGTGTATATATGAACCCGTGTTAATTTCAGAAAACTCAAAATCAATTAAATCTTGCGCATCAAATTCTTGTTTTTCCTTCTATTAAAGATGGACGTTTACAATCAATCATTCTGCCCTGGAAAAAGACCAGTTAAATCACTGGAAGCCCCATATTGCCCTGACACATATGGAAAACCAATCAGGTTCAACTTACCGTCAGGAACCTTGTCAAGGGTGTACCACAAGTTGAATCGGTCTGGGTAATTGGCTTGGATTTCCTCCAGCTCCGTACGCAGTAGGATGTCTTTTTCTGTCTGTTTGAGCGAGAAACAAAAGTGTTTTTCAATCATTTATACATTTTCCCCACATCAGCCATCAGTGTCTTCAATTGGAGTTTATTTATTAATAACAAAATTGTAATTCTGGCAAAAACTGGCAGTGACTTACCTGATTGGCGAAGAGCAAGTAACAAATGGTCTCGTCTTTTGGATCCTTCATTATTGCCCGAATGAGCTGCAGCATGGGAGTGATACCTGCAGGGATACAAACACGAGCTTAGTAAAGCAATCGTGAAATGCCTTTGCATAAGGAAACCTTCATGCATCTTGTTTTGTGTATAAGTTTATATTAATGTACGCGATCTAATGTTAGCATTTCTGTAGTAACGAAAAGACACGCATGATGGACATTGTGGACATAATCTAAGGTTGATGATAAATAGATTTAAAATGTGCGTATATTCATATATGGTGAAGCTTTCTGTAAGGAGATATTTGTATAACATTTATGGAGGGAGGCTCTAGTGTTAAAAGAATCAGTGCATTTTTGCACTACAGGACAGTAACAGGTCAACTTGTGCGTTTCTTTATGTATTAATTTCAAGAAGAAAACTCATCTGAAATGGACTGTTGCAACGTAAGTGGTACCAGGAACTAACTTGCTCATGTTTACTAAAAAGGATGACGTGGCATTCTTTAATGATAAGAAATTGCAAACTTGCTGTGGTATTACAAGCAACAGGAAAAGAATGAACACCCAGTTATTGAGGTTCCGGTCATGTTTTAATTTCCTCGTCCTATTTTATTCCTTACATAGCATTCAGTATTGCAACAACTATAAAAAGTTTGATTGATACCTTACCTTACTCCAAACTCAAACCAAGTGCTGTATAATAGAGAGAATTTAGTGTGAACAATAAATAAGGAAGGATTACCTGTTCCTCCAGCGATCATTCCCAGTTGTTTGGCAGTCTTAACCTCTGGGGGTAACTTCTTCTCAGGCTTGATTTCAAATACTCCTGAAGAGCAAATCATTCAGCAATCATAATTTTACCTCAAGTACAAAAAAAAAAAAAAAACAACCCATACAGCGGAGAATTCATCCAGCTCCTACACTCACACAATGGCAGATTCACACCGGTCATGTTGTGTACTCTTATATTTAACAATGATCTAACACTAATCCCATAATGCACATCATCCTAATGCAGAGACATGTCCAGACTGCGCTGCGGAGAGGAACTCCTCACCTTGGCCCGTATAAACCATCAGTCCACTCGGCCCTCTGAAGTCAATCGTGTCACCAATGCGAAGACTGTCCAGGTACTGAGACATCTTTCCACCTTCAGGAAACTTGGGATGAGTATTTCTGTAGTATATCTAAACACACAAAAAAGAACACTGTAGTATTTTACAGGAAATGGGCATTTTTAAATAAGTATAGCTCTGACAGCTCTCGGTCTCTTAAAAATGTTCATTAAAAATGTTTACGGATGCTTTTTTTTTTTTTTGTAAATATCGTTCATTTACTTTGCGACAGGTTAAACCACATATCCGAGTTTGTGTCTTCTCACTCCCTGGCACTCCCCAAGTCCACACAGAAACTGAGGCAGGATGTTGGAGATTTGAACACATAAACTTAACTTCAATGGAGTAAAACAATAAGGCTGGCGAGGAAATGGCTGCTGTACCGAAACAGGATCTACTTTGTTTCGCAGACGTGAAACAGAACAATAAATTAGGGGTATACTGCACTTACTGCGGCTGATGGGTTCTGATCTTAGTTCTACTTTATGCTTTATACTATACTGCTTACATCCTATACTCTTATACGGGTGGTATTTTAGATTTCTCATCTTATTTTTCTTTGTATCCGTGTGTGAAGCCTTAGATATAAAACTTGAGGTTGATGCAATTGCAATTTACAATAAAGCTCTTGAATTACGCAGTAGAAATGTCCGTATCGGTATTCCGATTTAAACCCAAAGCGGGCGTGGCCTCAACTGGAAGTGGCTTTTATTTTAAAACCATTATATTTCACTGACACGTCAAGCCTGATTTAATAAATCCAATGCCGTATTACACATCATCCTGCTCCAGACGGTGCGCTGCTGTGAGGACATGCCCAGTCACGGATCTGAAACCTACCACCATGAGACTATGAAAAACACTAGAATAAACCCAGAGGTGAAAAAATTGCTAGTACTTTCAGTCTGCGAATTCTCCTTAATCGGTTCTCCTGACCTCATCACTTATTCATAATTGGAGTTGTGCACAAGAATGTTTAAATTGAGATGGGCGTAGGACTGCAGTTAGTTTAGTCTATACCTTTCTGTAATATTTATGAATACATTTTAGACTTCTTCTTCCCATTATTATAATACCACGATCATATTTTCCCATACTGCCCTCCACATCACCTCAATCATCCACCTTGTGTTCATTCCTTAAGGCCTTAAAGCTGAAAAACATTAAAAAGCCAACTAGATCAAACCATGAGCTGGTCTTAAAGCTAATTCCTCATAGCATCCTCATCCACAATTTCAAATACCAGCTTTAGTAATGAGATGTCTGAGCTCAACCTGATCCAGTTAAAACTGGATACAACCCATACTCAATTTAGGCATATTTTAAGAAAACACACCTTGACCACCAGGTCCACAACACCTTTATCATCATCACTTGACACCGGAGTGTAGGGCCTCACCACCAGGCTACCGTCGATTCTTGCAGACAGGTATATGTGCTGACCTGCAGACGTAGAAGAAAATATATTGACTCGGATAAGGTTTGGTGCGTCTTCCCATTCCTACTGATGTACGTTATGCCATCTTGAATCACCCAGGTTTGGATACCCCTGAAGACTGCAATTCCCCAAAACAGCTGGGAAGTCTCTGTGCTTTGGTTGACTTATACCTAAGAGGGGCTGCGGTAATCATAAAGACAATCCTGTGTTCATCCTAGCACTCTTATTTACAGCCTGAATACACGTAATGTGTCTTTACTCTTCCACACTTTTACCGTAACGATTTATAAACACATCATTCAGTGTCCCCTAGAAGAGAATGGGTTTGAGTTTGGTTTCTTCCTCATGTGGTGTCTGGGAGTTTTTCCTTGCCAAGGTCACACATGGTTTGCTAAATCTACAACTGCATTACTATAAATCTCATACTTACTATAAAGCCTTATCCAAATAGTATTAACGGGGTTAACGGAAGCTTACCGAGTTACAAAGACAATGTCACAGAACAAGCAGAGCTCTGATATCAGTACTGTACAGAAAACAATGAGGACGTGAGTTTGTTGGGTCCTAATGAACATGTATAGTGCATGGCAAGTGGAGCATGTGTAATGAACTTAATTTCATATTAATGAAAACTATACCGAACTTACCAATAGGAAGTCCCAACACATGATCTGGAGCCCTCAGGGCAAAGCGAAACTTTCTGGTATCATGACTAACAATCTAAAAATAAAACAAATGGCAGTTGGAAGTGTTAGTCATGTTGATATTCCACAGAGGTTCATTTCAGAGGACTGAACACTGACCTCTTTATCTATGAGGCGCAGGGGATATTTCTCATTGGGGTCCTCCAGGGTGATGGCAGGTTTTCGCTTGAAACCCAGAAGCCTCATGATCAACTCAATGATGTTGTCAAAGCCGCCGCGAATGAGCTGCAGACATTAGGCCAAAGGTAAACTGTTGCAGAACAGCTGCACTAAGGCCTGCAATCTTAACATAGTTGACTGCATAATCCAGTAAAATGCGCATGAAAGCAAGGCTGCTAACAGAACCTCAACATGGCCCACTACTTTTTTTGCGCATCACTGTTTACAACATCTATATAAACTTTACACATTGTGCGGTACATATGAGATCTAGTTATGCTGTTTAATTAAACAGTAAAAAGGCAACTTAAACAGATCGCATATACAGAAACACGTGCAAAAACTTTATAACTAGCAAAAAAAAAAATGGTTAGCGAGCTAGCTAGATAACATCACATTATACTCGTTGAGTAAAATAATACATACACCAATGATGTAAGCCAACATCTTTGTCGCGTAGTTGATACGTATGATATTATGTGCTATAACAGTAATATAATATTGTTCTTGTGTTATATTAAGTCTCCAGACAGACTGACGGACTATTACAAGGCAACTAGCAAACCAAACGTCTCGTACTCCACCCTCATCTGCACTTCCGGGTTTGTCTCATAAACCACGCCCACTTCGACACAGACAGCCAATGGCAGAGCTGGGCGGGCATGCCTTATTTATTTAATTCCTACTGGCCAGAGTGTACAGTAAAAACAAAATGATGGATAGGTCAACAGACTTACTGCATAAATTGATTGTACAAAAACAGAGAGGTAAAAAAAAGCAGTGAGACAGATTAAAAAGGAGTGGACGGAGCCACTCCGTAAGGTTTGCATGGAGAGAAATGAAGCCGCATTACTTCCTTGTGAGCCTCTCGCTGACCGTTTGTCTACTGCGCAACCAAAGATTCAATTTTGATGATGTAAGGCGACGTGTAGCTGCCTCACTGTCTGCGCCCATTACCTTCTTCTGGCTCACTTTCTGACTTTGACTGCGTTTTTTCCCGGAGCGCGGCCGATTTTATTCACTGAGCTCTTTAAGGGGCACTACTAACGGCCGAATAGGTTTTTCAGATTCCCCAGAAAGCTTATTATCCAAACAATACGGTTGTGCGACTGGCAGTCACAAATTGGTGGCGTCATTTTTAGCATCACTGAAGAAAAGCGTTTATTACGCGACTATAAACTGAGTTATGAGGTTGTGGAGCCGGTCATACAGTGTTCTGTCTCTCTAGAACATAGCCACGGTCATATAAACGGACAGAACGATTCGCAAGTAAAGGTATTGGATGTCCAAAAAATCCGAAAATGAATTGAAGTCAATGTAAGGCTAAAGCTAACTGAGCCTCTCGCTCCAAAAGAGCGCACCTGTGCATTGAACACTGCATTGAAGAAGGAGGAGTAGGAGGCATGTGTCATCAACAATGGCTACACAGACATTGATGTAGTACGTTTAAACTCAGAATATAGTTGAATGGTAATTGTAATACAGGTGTGTGTGTGTGTGTGTGTGTGTGTGGGAGGTCATTCGTATATTCGGTCATTAAAATATATAGGCCTTATTGTTCTGTTATGATTTACCAATTTAAATAAATGTATACCGGATGTGATGGCTCTATCCAAAAGTTGTTTTTAATAGTATAAGATAGCTATACAGATGTTCTCAATGTGAAAGGGTTTCATGAAAAGATGTAGTGAATAGCATTTGTTAAAATATGATGCATGAATCCCCCTGCTTGGTTAACTGAAGTGATTTAGACAGACACTGGTTAGAGCTTGTGTAAATAGACAACCTGACTGAATTTATTTCCACTATTATTGGTTCCCAGAATCTTCTCCAAACATTTGTTTTTCTTTTGCAAAACTTTGCGAACAGATCTTTTAATTGCAGAAGCTTAAGACGTTATTAGAGAGCAGTTTGGGTGGAGTCTCTATACACCACACAGTATAGACAAAACGCCTCAAAGTTCAGCAGGCCAAGCTGCAACATGACATTTTGGTCCCATTGCTTTGAGAAAGGAAAAAAAGGTTAGCGAGGGAAAAGCTGTTAAAGCCGTTATATTGAATTGAAGCTGTTATATTATAAGTAAAAATATGAACTTGTTTTGTGGACTTTCCACAGGATTAAATGTAGCTTTAAATGGATAAAACGTATAGCATGTCATTCTGTAACACATAAAATTATTAGAGCCGGCAAACTACTGTGGTATAAGGATCAGGATGCGCTTTTATTGGAAATTTAGAATATTTGCAAGGTACTTAATAAACCGGCAGACCCTACATGACCCTGCAATAATCTGACACCCGACAGATCTGTAGTGGAAGAACACCGCTTGCTTAAATATTTTATGCTGATACATATTTTTCATACGTAGTTGTATGTTGTAAATTTCATATTTGATTATTTCCAGTCCTGCTGTAGATCAGAAGCTTTCATCCATCCTGAATGAGTTGTGGAAGCTGGATGTGAACTGCTTGAAACTGGCAAAAGGCTACACCATCAGTATACAGGTGAGGGTTTGGTTTGAAACGAACTTGATGTGGTAAAACTGCTACTACTATTACTAATTGTACATTAAAATGCACATTTGGCATCCCATTGATTGGGAAAGCACAAATACTGTTACCAAGTTTATTTTATAATTAGTGGCAGTTATACAGACAGGTTCAGAAAGAGAATACAAACACTTTTTCTATTTATTAATTTTTTTTAAATAAAATTACAATCTTAACATACACTATTTGACCATTTGTTACTTGTAATAATGATCATCTGTAAAGCTTTCAATTTACAGGTGAGGGGTTGTTTTGAGGTGGCACGGTGGTGTGGTGGTTAGCACTGTTGCCACACAGCAAGAAGGTCGAGACCCAGGGTGCCTTTCTGTGTGGAGTTTGCTTGTTCTCCCCGTGCATGCATGGGTTTCCTCCGGGTGCTCCGGTTTTCTCCCACAGTCCAAAGACAAGGAAAGTCCAAAGAAAGGACAACTGGCTAAATTGTCCATAGGTGTGAATGCGAGCGTGAGTGGTTGTTTGTCAGAGTTGGTCCTGTGGTGAACTGGTGACCTGCCCAGGGTCCCAGGGTCTGCCTCTCTGGGTACATGGGTACATTTGTACCCATGCTGGGATTGGCTCCAGCTTCCCCGCGACCCAGATGGATAAAGCAGAATAGATGATGAATGGGGTTGTTTTGAAACGGCACCATCTTAATATGTTAAACCTCCTCCTCCTCCTCTTCCCCCTTCCTACTACTACTACTACTAGACTACCACCAAATGTGCAGTTAAGTGCACAAGTTTAATAGTTTTTTATTTGGAATGTACACATGTATTAAACAGTGTGCATATAAATTATTAGAGTACATTAAATGACATTTACATATTAGGCGGATGATTTTATCCAAAGCAATGAAACCGAATACGGTTGTAGCTTAGAACAGTTAAAGGAGCTAACAACAGTATGTTGTGACAAAAATTACTTCTAATCCTTAAAACTGTCCACTGCAGATTCATTTTTTTTATAATTGGTTTTAAATTAGTCTCATGTTTGTTATTTCTGTCTTTAAAGCACAGCTATTTTTGCAATATTAAAAATATTAAGCTGTACACATGTCACTTTTCTAACATTTTTCTATTTCTTGTGTATTTCTTCTGCTAAACTAGTAAAACCTTTCCCACATGTGCTACACACAAAGATGGAAGCCCATTTTTATGCCATGGAGAAGAGGAAAAAGCATAAGAGTCATGCGTTGTTTTGTGTCACTAACACATTTTTGAGTTATTTCAAAATTTTGACTTTATCTCAAAGGATGACACTTTCTATTGTCTAGTCTAGTAGTTGGCAAAGCTGTGTTCCATCTTTTTTCTATGTTGAACATAATTATAATTACTATAGTATACTTATTGTGGCTTAGAAGTTTGTAAATTGCCTATTGACTGCACACGTCTAGACAGTAAGAGGATATAATGCAATATGGGTATGTAGTAAGTAGGGTTATTTGGGTTGTCACTTTGTGAGAACTCTGTAATAAGTTATAAAGGTGCCAGGGTGAAGGAGAACCTCTGAGGAACCTGTTCTTTAGGAAGAGGTAAAGTAAAATAGACTTCCTACGCCATTTTGTGGCGCAATGTAGCATCCTGAAACAGTTTTTCCCCTTTAACCCCAGCCTAGCTAGCTCGGTCAGTTCTTTGTATTACTAGCGTTGTGTGGTTGCTTGGTAACCATATTCACGTGCCGTGGACTGCGCGTGACGAGCGTGCTTACTGAGAGGAAATAAAGCTAATGAAAACACCCAGGTGATGGAAGCGGCACTAGTGACTTTATTCTTCGACTTTCAACGAGAAGTTTAGTGTACGAATCTGTGCAGAATCCTTCCTTCTTGTCAACATTCCCGTGTGTCAGTCTGCTGGGGAGTTAGCATTCAGGGAGCCAGTGTACGATATATGAGGTTATACACTTTATAAACTTTACACAGTCTGCGCTAATTAGCCTACTATCTATGCTGTTTAATTAAATAGTAAAAACGCAATTAAAACACAAAAACTGGCAAGCTAAGCTACCTAACATTTAATTATTCTCATTCATCAAGATAATATAGTACATACACCAATAATGTTAAACAGCATTATTGTATTATTATTAATTCTGTGTTAAACTTTTAAGACTAATAGACAAACTATTACATAGCGTACAACTATCAAGCCATTATCATCTATATTTCCGGGTTTGTCTAATAAACCACGCCCACCACAACTTTTATACTCGAGAAGTTCAGCCAGTCACGTGTTACCACCAGCGAACATGGGCGGGCAATTCTTGTTTTCTTAACTCCTATTGGTCAGATTTTACACTTAGTATAATTGATGGACAGGTCCACTAACTTCCTGCATAAACGGACTAAATTAAAGCAGCGAGGAGAAAAATACTATCTGTCTGCGATAATGGCTAAACGGTAAGATATAAATTTAAGAAACAGTACGTTTAACTCAGAATATAGTTGAATAGTAATTATAATACAGCTTCGTGTGTGAGTTCTCCTTAAAAAGTATAATTGTTCTGTTATACTTTACCAATTATAATAAATTCATACCAGGTGTGGTGGCTGCAGCTTGATGCAAATGCAAGCTTCGTTTTCTTAAAATAAAATAACCAGCACGTTGCTTTTATATGAAATGCTCATATGTGTATTTAGGTGCACTTATGCGTATTTATAACCCAATTTTTTTAACTTAGCTTTAAAAAGTAAAGTAACAGGTGGTTGAGGAAAAGAAAATGTATCAAAAGCTGTCCAAAATATCTGTAAAGATATTTAATGCAAAAATGTTAAAACAGATGGTTTTATTGAAATAATTTTAAGGGTTTGTCTCGAACATCCGGTTCCCTGCCTTGAGTTTGCAGAGCTGCCTGTAACAGACGCTGTTTATTTCATGTCACGTGAGAAGTTGCGTGAGAAGGAACGAGCAGGGAGAAAAGTCATGAAAACACGTTTATTCACTAAAATATGACTTATCACTGTCTTTTGTTGCATAAATGAATTGATTTTTAGACAAACACTAGTTAAACTAGTTCCAGAAATAGACAGCCTTACTGCCTCTAGGGGAAATTCAGCAGTTGCCTGAAATGATACAGACATGTCGTGCCAAAGGAGAGAGAAATTGTGATGCCTGGGGCTAGCAGCCAGAGTGCATCCTACTGTCCTAAGTGTTGCAGAACACACTGTTCCCTGTATAGCAATAATGGCTGTTGAAATACAGTATTTGATATGACCAGCCCTGAATACATTTATGTTTTTTGATCCCCATGCCTGAGGATTCTCCAACCAGCAGGTGTTCATCACACAGTGACTTAACCTGTTCTGTAGTGGTGGTGGGGTAGGTGTTTGATTTTTTAAACATCTGTGTAATATGAAGGTAGGTATAGCACAGAGTAAATTAGTCCAGTTTTGTGTTCGCTGAGCCAAGAGCGCTGACTTTTCCTATTGAAAAAGCATTTTAGTGTGGTTCAACTTTGAGTAAAACTTAGAAGGGTCATATTTGACCCAAATATTATAAGCCGATGTCGAGATACTCGGTCACTATCCTATTGTACTGAGCAGTAGGTATATGGTATACCACATTTGTAGATTTGAAAGCAGCCTAGTACCACTCCTACTTAGGATATACAATTAATTGTAAGGCTAAAAGCTCTGTTATGTTTTGAAAGGTGTGTTTAAAATACTTTATGGTTTAATAGCATAGCTATTGATGGTGTAAGAAACTCAAGGTGTGTTGAGAAACATGTGAACTGTTATTCAGAGAGCAGTTAAGGCGGAGTCCCTGTACACTGCACGATAGGAACCAGCGCAAAATATATTTATGAAATGAAATTTGCCTTGGCATTATTTATTTATATACACGTTCGAAATGTTTTTTTTTTAATAATGTTGAGGTTGTCTGATTAACAGTATAATTTCCGTCTGGATTATTTGTCAAACGGTTATACCACAGCACTATTGAATTCTTCATTGTAATTGATCAGACAGTGTTGATTAATTTTCTGTAACGGCAGCTCTGACCGTAGTGCTGACTGTAAGGCAACTCACAGGTTCGTGCTGATGTTCTAATACGTTACCCTTTCTCATTTCTATATTATCATGCTGCATACAAACAAATGTTTAGTGATCTATGTAGCCTAATTGTTTATATTGTATAAGTTCATAGAGGTTTTCTGTGAAGAGAGCATTTCTGGAAGGAGTCTCCAGTCAGGGCTTTGTAATAATCAGAGCTAAAAAGCATAATCTTTAAGGGGTTTTTTTTCTTTTCTTTTCTTTTCTTTTTGCAACACAGAGTCTTCAAGATGGAGGGCTTTGTGTGACTTCTCAGTAAGAGAGGGAAAACGAGAAGCTGGAGAGGGTTGCTACAGGAACTTGTTTTGTGGACATTCCGCAACATTAAATGTAGCTATAAATGGGGGGAAAACTATGATGTGATTCTTTTATAAATTAAAAAGTATCAGCTTTGCCAATTTTCTGTGGTATAAGAGGATTAAACAGAACAACACACTCGATCATGACTTGCACCTTTTTTTTGCCAAGCAGGAAAAACGACATTTTCTGGTCATGTTTGCTGGAAATATGAAACCTGATACAGGAGGGGTGCTGTTTATTCACTGTTCTGGTGCTATTGTGCCCTGTTCATTTGTCTTTTTTGTGCTTCAACCAGTTAAAAAAGCATAATAAGACAGCAAGTGAGACTTCTTAAAGCAAGGAACTCGCTAAACTGTGAAGGAGTAAGCACCCTAGAACTGCGACTGATGAATAACATCACTTGATTGAATATGTTGAGTGGATGCATAGTTAAAGTTACGGTTTCAAAAGATTTGATTGGTTCATTTGATTGATTGCTTGCAGTCCTGCTGTCGATCAGGAGCTTTCAGCCATCCTGAATGAGTTGTGGAAGCTGGACGTGAACCGCTTGAAGCCGGGAAAAGACTACACCATGAACCTACAGGTGAGGGTTTGGTTTGAAACGATCTTGATCCACCTCCTACTACTACTATTAACAAATGTACATTAAAAAAAAGTGCAAAAGTCGGCACCCCATTGAATTGGGGTTATACAGTTATACACGTAAAGCATTGACAGGTTTAGAAAGAGAATGCAAACATTTATAATTTTTTAAATATAAAATTACAATCGTAACATGCACTATTTGATCGTTTCTGTTGCTTGTAATAATGACCACTGTAAAGCTTAACATATGCTATCAATCAAATTCATTTGTCTTCATTAAGGTGATATAGATTTTTGCCCTCAGCTGTAAATGCTTACTGCAGAACTGTCAGTATCTCCTTTTTTGAATAAAGTGGAAGAATCCCACTTAATTAATATTAGCAATAAGTTTCCAATTACGAATTTGAATGTAAAGTGAATTGTTTAGTGAGAAATGTTTTATTCCCTATTTTCTCAGGGGAAAGCAGACTTTGTGACCCAGGGCAGTAACAGTGCTCGGGATAAAGCCAGCGCTCCTCTGTTCACGAACGTCAATGAGGATAAACTTCGAAGCATTGCGACATATGCTAGTAAGTATCAGTGTTGCACAACTGCATCCAACCTAAAAAAATCTCACGTTGTCTTTACCACTGGTGTTTCTGTATGTTCTTGGACACATTTAATTAGGTTTGTGTTACACAGATGGTTTTGTTCCCCCTTTAACCAGTGTAGCTTCCTGTTGTGTGTATGCTCACTACATGGGTATGACCTATTGGCATTATAGTAGCTATGGAGGGAATTATTTGCTTAATTAGATCACCATTTGAGACTCACCCTCAATTAAGCTCGTCTCGGACAATACCAGTGAGGCGTGAAATCAGTGTGCGTGTTTCTCCATCAAATTTGAATGACATTTCTTTCTGAAAGTTGTTATGAAAGAACCTTTATTTTGTTTTCCACGATGGAAGAAAATCGAATTACAATCCTAAACTGGAGCACATTTATTTAAAATGGCTTAAGGTCTGTTTTAAATGTGTCTAACTTTCTCACATCAGGTTTCATAAACCTCTTGGACAACTACGAGATGTCCACAGGTGTGGCAGAGAAAGTGACTAGTGAGGAGCTGGAGGAGAATAACATCTTCCTCAATGCCATCCTACAGACCCAGGTCATGAAGGTACACTTCCAACAGTTTATGTGCAAGTGTTGGAACTGACGCTGATCCTGATGTGAGCCGTTTTTCTACTCTGAAGAAGCTCATCCTTGTCCTAGTGACTGATTCTGGCTCTTTATCTTTTAGCGTGCACACGGGTATTTAGTCAGTAAAGGACAAGCTTCTTCTGATGTAACTCAGTTCAAAAAGCAACTGTTTGACATCTGGTTCAAACTCTATCACAGAGACCGAAGCGGAGGGTGAGTATTTACAGCATTTCAACACCACAAGTCAATTTCTTAAGTGTTAATCTATAGCACGGCGATGTCATCATATATTCTTAGAAAAGGTACCTCTACAGGGTTTTTATGGATAGTTAATGATTCTTATCTTTCAAAATGAGTTCTGCTTGGAACATCTCTGAACGGGACTTTCTCCGAAAATCCTCTACAGTTGTATTTTATTTAGAAACATTAAAAGTAAAGACTTTTAGTAAAATTCGGCTGACGGAAAAGTCTTTTAAGTCTGTAGCTAATGAGAGGGTATTTTGATGGCATTAGCATTAACAGTGCAGCCCCCCCTTTTTTTTTTATTTTCTTTTTTTTTATTTGCTTCAGCTAGTAAAGTTTCTTTTTTAGACTAAGTGATTGACTTTAGCTTTTAATTTTGCTCTTATTTGTAAACAATTATTTTTGGAATCCAGTTTGAGTTGCCATGAATCTGAAACGTCCACTAGATGGCAGTGTATACTCCAGATGAAAACCACAAGCAGGTCACAAGCATGTACATTAAAAGAATTGTACTTGTATTCGTTTTTTCAGTTTTGAGAAGAACCATGTTAGTCATGTTGAAGCGGCATTATGATTTCAGTTTGTCCTTCCATACTGTATTATCATTAGCGCAGTATCCGTAGAATGGGTGGTTGGATGTTTGTCAATTTCATGAAATGGTTATTGTAACCAGTAAATCAACTGATTAGATATTGGAATTGATCCACACAAGTTCACAGCGAGATCCAATGTCTGAAATGGCTTCCTCCTTGTTTGTCATATAAAGATGCTACAAACAAACATTCGTGTTCAGGAATTCAAGCCCGATTTATGGCAGCAGAGGTATCCCTGTCCTCACTGTTGCGGTCAGGTTCTACTTGTTGTAACTAGACTGATTCCTCATTGTGGCTCAGAGCAATCATCAGAATAGCATCTAATTGCTTTGACATTTCCGCCAGGTTCTAGTTCATAGCTTAATGCTAACATGTTCACAGTTGAATAAATATGTAATGTGTTCAAGACTGTTATATGTCAAGGTTATAAAGAGTCTGTTTGTTCCCTATACAGTGAAGACTCGTGTGGATTTGAACATGTGTTTGTTGGAGAGACCAAGTATGGGAAAGAGATCATGGGCCTTCATAACTGGGTTCAGTTTTACCTGCAGGAGAAGTTGAACTTTGTAGACTACAAGGGCTACAAAGCCAAAGATAAAGACATGGTATGTTGATCATTAACATGACCTTCTAATAGTACAATCTCACAGTGATGAACCTAATGGGGAATAACGTACAGTAATTGTGGTTTAAAGCAGCAGTAAAGAAGGTTCAAGGCTAAAATTGTCTTGTGGACTGAAAAGGTTCAAAAAATAGAATGAGTCTATTATGGGGTGAAATGGAGTAAACACAGGGCCATAAACATAAGTACTCTCAAAGTGATGTCATTCTTCATTAGCAAGCTAAAAATTATATATATATATATATATATATTAATTGCCCTGGCCCACTTGACATTGGGCTAAATTTAATATAGCCTGTTATCTGAAATTATTATTATTACTACTACTACTTTGTGGGTAATAATTCTAAATGTAATACTGTTCATCTGTTTATAAGAATATATTAAGGCAGTTTATAACATTACATTGATCAGTAATTATTATTGTAGAATAAAATGGGCAGCAGCACGTAACTACGATCTAACTACTACAGTCAGATGCATCATCATTAAGTTCTGTCTGACTCAACGTCTCGTCTTTTTGAGTTTCTCGTGTGTTCAATTCTTGCAGCCGGATGCGAACGATCACGTCATTAACCTGCAGTTCAGCTGGAAAGGCCTGGTGAAGCCATTGGGCAGCTCCTTCATTGGCGTCAGCCCGGAGTTTGAAGTGGCACTCTTCACCATCATCTTCCTCAAGAGTAATGAGCGTGTTACCAACACCGTTGTCAAAGTGGACGAGTACTTGATGGAGGTTGTGGTTTGTCGACATGGACGTGCTATCGGGACGTCCTACCCCAAACTGCTCAGCAGCAACAACAGGGATCTGTAGTTTCTCTACTTACCAGGCTGTAAGGGTTTTAGTTTCCTCCGTATGGCCTTATAACCCGCACCATTATTATTAGCAGTAGGTACTATTTTCATTACAAGAGTCCTTACATTGCAATTGGAATTGTTTACATGATGAGCTGTAACTGACCAGTACTATAGTGCTGTTTTTACAAGTTCTGTACCGAAGTGCCATCTGAAGAACCAAAACCATTAATCATATGATAATGTTATAGGTTTACACTATATATTATACTGTATTTACTTTATGTAAATTCCAGGATGAATGACTAATAACACTTAAAAAAAAAATACAAAATAAACAAGCACACAAATTACACTTCAAACTTAATAATGTCGACTGTAGCCCAATGTTTGCACAGTCGAGTAGTTACATTTAAATTGGTTTTATGTTTGTTGCAGCTACCTTGCTGTTTTTAAAGACATGGAAATCTACTAAATTGTCATCATCAATATCTGTTAATAGTCTATTAGAATTTGAAAAGTGCTGTCTAATGTTCTGTAATAACCTGGGAATATCTTCAGGTTCAAAGATGTTAATTGCTGTTGGATCAGCATGTAATTAATAGGAAAATGAATGTCTGTTTTCAGAATGCCCGTCCACATTTGAAAAGAATATAAACTGAATTTGTGTCTTTTAAGACACCTATTTTCCATTTCTGTTCTGTTCTGTTTTTTTTTTTTGTTTTTTTTTCAACAAGCCCAAAAAAAGATCCCACATGCTGTCTCCCATTCTCTGTCCTGTGTGTGGACGGCCACACTGTGTAGTTAGTATGCCAATTTGTGGTATATGTTGATGTTCCAATCAACCAGGTGAACAAAACAAGTTAAGGTTCTTCCAAGCATTCTTATGAGTCAGGGCCCAGAGTCTCCGATATAATCTGAAGCACATGCAGGTGAATTGTGACCTGGGCTGAATATGTTTGAGTTTTACTCCTACATTTTTATGAGTTTCGTGTTGAGTTTTAACAAAGTGTTTTTTGTATTTTTCTTAATGATCTATTTAGACATTCTGATAAGATCATTTTTTCATGACCGGACCAGTCCATTAGGTATTTAGCTAGGGAATCGACACGTTGTATTGTGGGTAATTGCATAGGAGCATAAAATTGCATAAATGCCAAAGGAGGTTAAAAATAAACAATGCGTTTAGGGAAGTTGGGGCAGCAGTAAAGGATAGAGAAGCAGGTTTGGGACTGAAAGGTTGCCGGTTCGATTCCCTGGACCAGTGGGAAGAATGTGGAGGTGGAGGTGGGGGTGAATGAACAACATGTTCCCTTCCCTCTGCATCCATGGCTGAAGCGTCCTTGAGCAAGACACCTAACGTGTGTGTGAGTGTGTGTGTGTGTGTGTGTGAGAGTTCGTGTTCCCTCTTGTCTTTTTTTGGAGCCAAAGGACCCCTTTTTTTTTTTTTAAACATTATGTTTGATCCTATACTGCTGATATTTTATAATAGCTTGGATGGATAACCTTCAAACTTTACACTATTTTAAATTCTTAGTTGCTTTGATACTGTACACACTCTTGGTATTTTTACAAGCTTCTGGGATGCTTTTCCAGTGGTCATGAAAATAATCAAATCAGAAGAAAATATATGTTTTGGAACCAATTATTACAAGGTAAATATATTTAAAATATATTAGAATAGGCAATATAAGCAGAACTCAACTAAATAAGTAAGTAAATAAATAATAAAATTCTCCTATTGAAAACCAGTTAAAACATGAAAAGATAATATCAGCTAACACACAAAAGTAATCCTAATGCAACTAGTGAAGTTGTTCTGGCAATTTGTGGTGACGCCAACACCTTACTAAAGTTTGTCCTCTAATTTATTACACGCGTGTGTGTGTAAGACGACAGCTGTCTGGTCATTTCTTAGCTTTTTCTGGAAGTGAATTAGTACCAGGTTTAGGGTTACCTAGGGTTAGGGGTAGACTAACACCAGCTTACTTGGAACCCCATTTGGAACAAAACCCTTTAACCATCCAAAATAATAATAATCTTGAGTCACCTTTTTGTGTAGTTCCTGTCCACCGCAGCTTTAACATTTTGAAATGATCTTAGTTGCTAGTTTAAGAGAATCATCATGTGTTCTGAATAAAAAAAAAGAGTCAAACATTTAATCAAAAGTGAATAAAATGGTTTATTAATGTTTAGTTGTTGCTAAAAATCATCTTAAAAGTGGTCCTTTATCGTTTCTATTGTTTCAACATTCAATTCGATATGTGCTGTCGAGTTTGGGAGAACATGGTGTCCACGCAGGCATGCCTTCCATTCCACCATGTAGATAAAGAAAATGTTCAATGGATAACACACTTAAAAATAGCACCTTACAGTGCATACCTAGATTAATGTGACAAAAGAATTTAAACCCATAGGAAACAAAACTGACAACAAAAAAAAAAATCATACAGCTGAGTGCAAAAGTTTGTATACCCTTAGGACAAAATGAAAAGGACAAAAAAAAAAAAACTCATTTATAGCAATAAAGCATTTGGTGTGTTTAGAATTCCTTATTACAAGTAAGAAAATTGTCAAATAGAACAATTATTATACAACAATTTGCATCATCTGTGCTATACTTGTTTTTAATATTCTCCACTAACTTATCTGGCCAAACTTTGCCTTTATAACTGCCTCCAGCCTTGTCCATATCCTTTGAACAACTTTTGGATGTCTTCCCCTAACAGCCCACCCACCAACACTGCCACCTAGAGGTATCTGATCTAACTCAGCCAGACAGTTCAGCAAATCTTTGCCCATTCTTCTTGATAAAGCTCTGATCTATCTATGGCAGATGTCAAACCCCACCTTCTCATATTACAGTTCTTTTGAAACTGCTGATTTTGCCTTATGTGGTGGTGTCCCAATATACCCACATTTCACATTTAACACATGTATCTTGGCAGATAGATTTCAGAATATTGATGCATTTTTCCTTCTGTTCCATTCATACACTACAGGGAATGCAAACCTTTGCCCTCAGTTGTATAAGTGATCGAGTAAACCAGGAAGACTATTAGAAACGTAATCTTTAACACATTGGCTGTCTGTCAGTCTTGCGTGTATAGTGGCAACAAACATGGTCTTGGCTGATCTTTCTTACCAAAAGAATTCACTGTAAATCAAAGATACAAGCTGATTCTTCAAAGTTAAACCAATAAAGTTAAGCTGTGATGTGACCAAGAGTCTATGCCACCACATAATATATTCCCTAATCCACACTATTTACTTCCAGGACTTTCTGGTGGTCTTGGTTGTCTTGCTGTACCTCTGATGGTCACTGACACGGTTGCGCAGCACAGTGACTTCATACTTCTGCCTCTTCAGCTTCTCACTCAGGTCAAACTTCTCAGCATGGAGCTGCTGCAGCCACTGCCACAGATCTCGCGCCTTCTCAGCCAGTTTCTCCTGGTTGAGGTGGTCGATGTTGAGTGGCTTGCGGCGCTCCATGAGAACCTTTGTCTTCTTCTCACGCTCTGTCAGCTTCTTGCCCTTTTTCTGTTCCACTTTCTGCAGATAGCCTCCATAGCCCTTATTGGTGAGAAGTTTCTTCTTCTTGGCGTCCTCTTCAGCTCGGATCTTAGCCACTTCTTCCTCACGCCGCGTCCTTTCCTCAGCCAAACGAGCCTGTCTCTCGCGCTCCTGCTCCGTTCGAATGCGCTGCTGCTCTGCACGGTCTGCACGTCTCCGCTCAATGCGGGTTTTCAGGGATACCAGCTCCTCTTCCTCTTTCTGCCTGTTGGTAAAGTGTGCCTCGATGAGGCTCTGAAGCTCATTGTAGTCCTTCTCAACACGTTTACGATGGAGGTCATCAAAGTCCACCTTCTCGCCATCGGGCAGCATGGGAGGGACAATGGTGGGGACAAACAACTTGGGCTTAGGCTTGGATTCTTCTTCTTCCTCTTCTTCCTGTACCTCATTTTCTTCCTCTGCCTCATTTTCATCATCCTCTACTTGCGGTGCCTCCTCTACGTTCTCCTCTTCCTCAACCTCTTCCTCTGCTTCCTCCTCTTCATACTCTTCCACAATCTCCTCCGTGTCGGACATTGTCGCTATGATGTGCCCTTTTTTTAGAGAACAGATGGTTGTGGAACAGCCTCAGCTCACCACTTACACCAGCTGGATATAAGAAGACTGAATGGAGTGAGGAGTAGTACATGGACTTTTATAGAGTCCTCTTGGACCATGTGACCTCTCTCGAGTAAAACCCCTCAAGCCTTGGACTGTGAAGGGAGGTTTTCAGACAGATGCACCAAGAGCTATTTTCTTCTCTAGACCTTTTTCAGTGTCTCTAGGACCCATACTCGGGCCCTGACCTTTTGTACGCGCTCCCTACCAAGTCTACGAAGTTCTTTTTTCAGTCGCAAAACAGATGTACACACTTGTGCTTAAGTTCTCATGCAATTTATTTATTTATTTTTTTAAATCAGACGAGACACCGAGCTTATCTGTGGCCTTAAGTAGTTCCAGTCCTAATAATATTTGGCACAGTTATTGCGAGTGATGTCTCGTGATAGCCTTTACTGTAAAAATGTTCATGAAAAAATTTGCAATACTGTAGAACTTGCTAGAAAAATGTTGCCATTTACAAACCAACCATTTTTTTATTCTTGTTATTAACCACTAAAACGCCCAGTGCCTTCCAGGAACCAGACATTCTTTGCTCTCTATTAACAACATACCTTTTTCTTTTAGTTCCATATACAAGGACACTTGCAAATTGTACCAAGTACAGTTACGTATATGATACCTTACACGACACGGGATATGCAACATTCCTTCCATCCAAGAAACCAGTCTAAAAGAGGAAGGACTACAAGAATAATAAGGGACTGGTTGAACTTCAGGCAATGCGGTCCACATATATTTTCCATCTATTCATTTGTTCAGTCCAAAGATATTCTGGAGTAGTTGGGGGTTAGAAACTTTGTTTAAGGGGTCAATGTAAGCAACACAACAACTTGAACAGAAAAACCAAAGGACCTAACGAGTCTGTTAAAGACAAATGTGATGTGTACAGTCAGGGGTGTTACTTAGCAGCTTGTTTTTGCTAGAATTAAATAGCTGTATAGTCTTGTATGTAATCATATTAGCATGGACCTGTCAAACAGAACAGTAAAGGTCAACTTGTTCTTAGAAAATGACTTGATGATTTGCAGACCTGATGTGTACAGTGAGGACAGTTCGATGGTCCCTGAATGCTGCTGTAGATGCCTTCGCTTCTATAATGATTTACTCCATGTATGAGCGTAAGGCTTCATTTTGGTGCTGATCTAATAAACCATATCACAATCTGTAGCTCATGTACATTTCAAACAATATTTTCTTGATGTTCCTGGTATATTCTCATTCATAGTATTAGAATTCATTCAGTGGTCATTTTATCAGGTACCCATTTATAGGTGCACATTTGCTGACCGTAGGCCATCTGTTATTCACAGTTTCTCAGCCCCACCTTTGTCCTGTCAATCAACGGAAAGGAACCAGAGTAGGACCAGATATTACTGGTGTATAAATGTCAATACAGAAGTGATCCAGACATTGCAGTGGCTTTAGGAGTGTGAATCCGGAGCAGCAGTTTTGCTACAAGACAAAAAAATTGCCACTGTGCGGACATACAATAGTTTTATTACCCTCCACAAATAGCTTCCAGTTATCATGAGAAATCCCGTCAGACTCACACCATGCCTTTGTGTCATTTGCAAGTGGCAGGTGGTGGTTGCTTTTAAATCCAGCCTCTGTCAGGACACAAGTAGTGAGGGACAGCTGTGGCTATCAATAGAAGCACTTGTGATAACAGATAACAGCCAAAATTAACCAGTCCCCAGTTCCAGTATTCATACTTCACACTATCGTCCTGTACCTTAACAAAAGGGCACTTCTATAGAACAGTGTAATGCCAGCATTTACAGTGGTGATTCTTTTAACACTAATAAATAACCCGCTAAAAGAGAAGACCTGGTTTTCCTCCGCCATGTCATGCTCTGTGGATACTACTGTATATAATGATAATACTTAACGTTCTTTATTATCGTGTCGGCATTATGCACAACGTGTTGCTCGTTGTATTGAAGGTGTATTTTACTTAAAACATTACAAGTTCTTTACAAGAGACTAAAATTGGACAGTGGGGAAAAAAAGGTGATGTGAAAAGCTCAAGTACTTACCAAAATTAACAAGTATTAACTTGTGACTATAAACTGATAAAAGCATGTCGTAATTTTATAATATAAAATGTCAGTGTTGCCAAATTGCTGTAGTATTAGAAGAAATTAATAGTTACAGGACTTTTAATGGATCATTTTCCTAAAACTGGACACCCGACCAGTTTTATTCCTTGCATACTAGCTCTTCATAAAGGTGACTACAGATTAAAACTAATCCCTATACCCAGCGCTGTGTTCTGAAGAAAAAGAGACCACTGCTATTTACATCGTATTTATTAAACAAACACGAGTAGACAATTAGCACAACGTGATGAACACCGTTTCGATTACACAGACGACGGCTACGTGAGAAAATGCAGCTTAAAAAGGTTGAACAGTGAGGATGTGCGACAGGTCAGAGGGAAAGGCAGAGGACGATAGAGTCTCACTGTGCACAGTAAATGCAATCTACAAATGTTCATTAATATTTATGCTTTCAAAAATGAATTACAGCTGATCCACAATGATACTTTATATCAAAAATATATCAGTGGGTCTAAGACTAAATGAAAGAGAAAGCACATACGATAGCAAATATACAGTCTGTATGCGAGTATTAAACAAATTCTTATATACAGCAAAGTTCTGTGCCAAGAGAAGTCCTAACACTCACTCAGATTAGAACATTGTCAGGGAGAACTGATTTTTTTTTTTTCCTTCCAGAGTTGGCTAGAGAGCCAGGGTCAGCTTGGGTGTACGTAGTCCAAGTGATAATATGAGGGAGTGCTAACATAAAGGATGACACACTCCTGAAAAATCCACCCTGATTTCCCTTAATTAGTCTGATACATGTATATATAATGAATCACTCATTTTAACA
This sequence comes from Notoglanidium macrostoma, assembly GCA_030068235.1. Taxonomy (NCBI): domain Eukaryota; kingdom Metazoa; phylum Chordata; class Actinopteri; order Siluriformes; family Auchenoglanididae; genus Notoglanidium; species Notoglanidium macrostoma. Next base: position 6,194,463 of record JAQQZR010000004.1, read on the forward strand.
CCCACACACACACACACACACACCAATCAGTGTATTTATGTCTGTGTGTATGTGATGTGTGCACGTGATCTTCTGATCTTTGATCTTTTCCCCAGGACATCATGGTCATATCTGAGAACCTGTTTAGACACACACGGACACAAAATCATTTCGGGAAACTTTCTTTTGTTGAACAGTTGCAAGCAATGAGATATTCATTATATCAAATAATAATAATAATAATAATAATAAACAATTGTATAGAAAGAGGTGTGCCTCAAAATGTTCCTATGCCACTTTCTTTTCATTTGTTTAATGCTGATAATGATCTTGATGCTAACAATGATCAGACTGATCTAAAGGAGGTAAAGATTTTAATTCCGGACATGTTAAGCCATATTTCCAACCAAGTCAAGTCAAATTGTGTTTGATTAATAAAATGATTAGCTCTAACCTAGTTCAATACCTGATGGTGAAATCTACCCTAAGCTTTGCTTTTCTGTAAATGTAAGCTAAACAGAAGCATAAACCAAGTATAAATGAATAAATAAAACAAACCTGTTGAAGGACTGTGCTGCCTCTGGACTTTTGAGCCTGTGGTATGACCGGACTCCTCGCTGTGACGTTTCCCAGAGGTCTGTGCAGTGCTGGAGTGATGTCCCCGCCCTGGAAAGGAGACAGACATTTTGGCTGTAATCTATACTCGAGTTCCCCTCAGAAAAAAAAAAATATATATACAGTACACATACAGTGATTTGATTGCTTACTTCAAAATACAAATAGTACACTATAAGAGACAATCAAATAGCTAAACTAAAATTACTGGCTGAATGAAGTCATTACCTTGCTGTAACACAGGGCCAGGAATCTGCTGAGCTTCCTGTCTGTAGCACACCATCCCACTACTGCTGCCTGAATAACCTACAAACATTAAGCATCATGAGTTACAAGCATGCTGCACAGTTTGGTGAGCTCCCAACTCCCACACAGATTGAGTATATTAGCGCTGGAAAAAAAAAACCCTCCAAAAGCACTGTGGCACTCCTGGGACTCCCAGAAACAATGCGTTTAACACCTTGTGTCATGTCAGGGAATGTGATCTCGGGGACTTAGACTGTGGCATTGGTGTTGGTGCCAGATGGGCTGGTTTGAGCATTTCACAAACTGCCAGTCTGCTGGGATTCTCACACACAACAGTCTCTAGAGTTTCCACAGAATGGTGTGGAGGAAAAAAAAAAAAAAAAAAAAAGAGAAGAAAATTCAGTGAGCCGCAGTTCTGTGGGTGCTCATGCCTTGTTGATGAGAAACATCAAAGGAGAATGGCCAGACTTGGTTTAATCTGCTGGAAAAGCCGTGGTAATTCACTTCTTACAAGTGTTGTGAGCAGAAAAGTATTTCAGAATGCACAGCCCAGTGAACCTTGTGCTGGATGAACTACAGCAGCAGAAGCCCATATCGGGTTCCGCTCCTGTCAGCCAAGAAGGGTAATATGAGGTTTGGTGAAACTGACAGAGCAGTGTTTTCCGATCTCTGACTGTCTTTTTCTTTAACTGTCCAGTTCTGATTCCTCACATTATGGCTATATTTTCCTCATTTCTTCAGTCAGAAAAAATGTGCTCGGAGTGATTTGGCATGGCATGACCATGGCATTGTTATTGGTGCCAGAATATTAACTGGAGCACTTGACATGAATCTAGATGATTTTATGCTCTGCACGGTTACCACAAGATTTACAGCATTTGGCAGACTTTCCTCAGAGCGACTTACATTTATCCCATCTATACAATTAAGCAGTTGAGCGTTAAGGGCCTTGCTCAAGTCCTAAGATTGGCTAAACTGCATCAGCAAGCAGGTGTACAGGTGCTCCTAATAAAGACGTTGGTGAATGTGTCCATACCTTGTTGTGTGCTGCAGATGGGTTGTGTGTCCCCTTGAGAATACACCATCATGCCACTGGGCCACTCCCCCTGAGACTTAGCAGGCATCTGGTACCCTAAAGTAAAGAAGCGCCAAGACTCGTCTGAGAACAAGCTGCATGTTCATATGGACTTGTTAAATGCAGGGAAACCGGAAAAAAATTAATAAATTATTTATTCCTTTAGTTATGATGAGCCATAAAAATTTTTTTTAAAAATCAGATGAGCCAGTTTATACTGCAAATTACAATTTTGCAACTGAAAAACTCCGATACAATCACAAACACACTTTGTGATGGTAACACCTGTAATGTCCCAATGCTAATATTTGTATCATACCATACTTTTATTCTTATTATTTTATTCTTTTTTTTTTTAAAGAATTTTAATAATAAAAATTAAAATCAAGCAAATTTTGAATGGATATCAATATAATGTATAATATCCATGTACAACATTGTTACAGCAAAATGTAATCACAGCTTTAGGTTCCTTGTGGTCTTAAATAACGTGTTATGCAAAAGGATTGCGAGAAGGCGTAAGGTCTTAAAATATACCGGAGGATGCAGCGGTGTCCTGGGTGGCATCTGCGGAGGGGATTCCCATCATGCCTGTGGAGTTGTCCCCATTCCCATTAGGGTTAGATGGCACCATTGCAAGCAGTCCTAAAAGAGTCAGGACTTGATTATGCCATAGTAAAGCAAGGATTTCTCTCTTTTTACCTCTGCGTTTTCATCATGTCTGACTGTAAGCAGGACTGCACAAAACCTACGCGCCCGATTTCCATGAAAATTGGTGGAAGATTATAGCATGGGCCAAGGAAAAACCCAGAAAATTTTGGTGTGGATCTGAGTCACAGCGTGGAGCCAAGAATTTAACTGAGCATTTGGGCTGAAAGTTTGTGCTCAACAATTCCATACATCCTAATACCCAGTAGATGAGAGTAAAGTTCAGTAGCGACAGAGGGTATGCACGGACATCACTTCCTCACAGGAGCATGCCCTACTCACTCGGACGGAGTGGCAAACAATAGTGCAAATGGCTACATTTAGTAGGAGAAACTGCGAAACCGAGAGTAAAACAAACAACTCTCTGCTTAAATTGATGAATATTTTTCTTTTCATTTCAGATCCAGGATGACTTTGAAACTTCAAAATAGAAAAATCAAAGTTCAAATCATTATGTGCCTATGGATCCAGACTTTTGGAACACCCTGTATACATACACACATAAGGTTCACACAAGATTTGGCTACTGCATGCAAAGTGCTGCTTATGTCTCACAGCTATACAGACGAGACGTACCCAGGCCGCGGTAACAGGACAGCTGCTGGTAGATCTGCTTCATGCGCTCTATGTTGAGGCGGCTGGCCTCTGCATGGTGCACCATGGGCTTCGGGTAGTTCACACCGATCACACACTTGGCTGACCTCTGCACACTTTCCGGGGCGTTCCATGGGTCATAGATATACTTGGCAGGAAATCCTCTCAGCACGGGTAAATACCGTCTACATGGCAACATGAAGCAGACTGATCACATAACCCCCATGTTAAGAAACAAATTATTCAAAACATTTCTTCGCAGAGACAATCAGAGCATAACCATACATATAATTCAATCCAACCCACCGTATGTAGTCCCCGTTGGGGTCGGTGCGGCGGCCGAAACCCACTGGGCAGTAGCAGTGGAAGAACTGCTGGAAGAAGGAGCTGCAGGAGAGCCACATCCAGCTGCCTGCGTTTACACTCCAGTCTGCATCCAGCAACAGCTCCTCAAACACCTGCCACCGTAAACAGTGATGAGTGCAACCTCATGTCTGCGCTGCTATACAGCAGAGACCCCTACTGTGCAAAGCATGCAACTACACCTTATAGGTTCGTGTGCATGCTACGCTGTCTTCTTTTTTTTTTTTTGTCAATTTTCTCAAATCAAGGATGTAGAAAATGATGGATCCAATACATTTCTGTTTAATCTAAGGAAATAAAGCTATCTTTGTAATTATGCCTTCGCTCGGCTCTGAAATCTTAAAACGCATGTAACTTTGGAAAAAAGGTGACACTCCAGATCAGTACAGTTCGATATTAATGACCTAATCCAAAACAAATGCATGGATTAAGGCAAATCAGACTAGCTATTCAGTTTGGACAAAAGATAGAATGGGAGGAGGCGGCTTTCTTTCTGGTGAACACATGAACATAACAGGGATGATTATTTTTAAAACTACATTTTATTCCTTTAACTTTGACTGCCTGGTACTTTGTAAAGGCATCTGCAGTCTACAGCGTTTTTCTCTAAACTAAGAAAAGATGGACAAGGAAATGAGCATGCCAGTTATAGCACCACTCCGTGCACCTGCTAATTCAGATTCTGTTAGGTTTAATCAAAGGCATGTCTGCTCTGACTGTAATAACATGGCTCATGATGATTTATGGTAATAATAATGGATGACCAGTAATTGCATAGCGCTCTGTTGCATTGATGGCTAAGATACAGCTAGAATACAGACGATGCGTGTGTGTGTGTGTGTCTCAAAGACAGTGCTCTGTGCAAATGTACTGGTGTGTTTGTGTGTTAGTTCATTAGAATTTTACGTAACTCATGTTTCAATAAGTGTAAGGTAATACACAGATTTATTATTTTGCACATTTATTGAAATGATTTATTCAAGTCAGTGTTAATAGTCTAGCCTAAAGAAGCATCCTTGGAATAGCTGTTAATTAAAGTGTGGTTTGACATTGTTTGTTGCTGTTATATCAGCAATATCCTGAATCAGTGGATTAACTACTGTATATAAAAAATTACTACTAGTTTTGAATTTCTGGCTGACTAGTAAAGAAAACCCAAAGGGCTTTGTATGTTTACTTACGTATATTGTTTGTATTGTTGACTGTACAACAGAATTATATCGTTCTATCTGACTTTTTCTGGTCAAACATGTGACAATGTTATAAAGATGTTATTTACACACCATTGAATATATGCATCTGTTCTGATGGGCTGCAGGTCGCTCTAATTTGGCCCGCCAGATTAATTTTGAATTAATTTCATGGTCTAAATTAAAATTGTCTGGTGAACCTAACTGAATTGAAATACTGCAGGGGGAAAAAAAGTCTAAGCTAGTCTCTGTTATTCCACTAGGGGGCAATAACACCACATAATAATAGCAATAAACTCAGACGTTGAAAAATTGTACTAATGAAAGTATGTAATTCTGATCTATTAAAAGATCAGAGTCGGACACTGCAGCCATGGCTATTTCCAGAAGCACCTATTTAGTGGTTTCACAGAAATGGAGGTGAATATTTATGCAATCACAACTTCTACAATTTTTTATTTGTGAACAATTTTACAAAAACTATTCATCCCCTTATAAACATGTGTTTTTCTCAGTGAGGGATCCATGGATATAGAGTAAACAAGTGTTAAGTACACAGTACCTTCATGCCCTCTTCCCAGCTGATCCACAAGTCTCCACGTGTGAGGAAGCAGGCCACAGCGTGGCGCGCCAGGTGGTGGATCCACCCTTCATGCCTCAGCTGGGTCATGATGGCGTCGATCCAGGGGAAGCCTGTCCTGCCCTCGGCCCACTTGGCCAGTGCCTCGGGGTTGCGGTCCCATGGGATCTGCACGCATATGGGGTTGCCCTCCATTTTGTCAAAGCGTGGGTTGTTGGTCGCGGCGGTGTAGAAGAACTCGCGCCACAGCAGCTGGCCGTAGAGTGAGAGAGGTGGCGAGCTGTTCTTCTTCACCTGAGTGATGCAGACAGGATATAACAGGAGAGGACAGGAAGAGCACCTGGATTAGTGTGACTTCAGAGAGTATGGGGTCAAATTCGCACCTGAGGATCTGATTACAGTCAGTTCTACCACTGTACAACGGAGATATGAGCTTTTACCTTCCTGTACAAGTCAGTGAGTTTGAAGTAGAAGAGTCGACACGAGAGGCAGCCAAACCTCAGGTAAGGACTGAGGCCAGTAGGACTAGCCAACAGTGAGTTGGCGTTCATCCTGGGACGCTCGAAGTTGGCCACCCACGCCTGAAAGCATAGGTTTGGATTAGTGACTATTAGTAAACCTGTGCCAGACTAGATCATTTTGATGATATTCCAGATATTTGAACTTGCCAAGATGTAATTTTTTTTGCAGTATATCAAAAACGGTAAAAAGGCAGAAAAATAAAATGTACATGGCTTAATTAATGTGGATTAATCATGTCTGACCTTTCTCTCCAGATGCCTCTCGAGCCGTGTAAGGGCCTCGGTCTCTCCTCCAGGCCACACAGCTGAGGACAGCCCCTCTGTGTCGAAACCTGGACACGCCGGTCAAATCAAGCCGATGAGTATTTACATTTACTTATCATGATGAAGCGTAAGATTTCAGAAAATAGCTTTAAACATATATAAACTATTTTTTTATGAAAGGAATTGTTGGAGAAAAACAGTAGATGTTTTTAACTGCCTGTTACATGCTTCAGCTCCACCGTGACCCTACACAGGATAAAGCAGTTAATGAATGAACGAGCGAACGAATCCAGGCTAGACGTTTTTTGCAACGCACTGCAATACCAGATTTGCCATTTTAGCCACCTTAATTTTTACTCTTCGTCGCAGACGTATGGATTTGACTGACAGTTCTATATTAAATATTTATGCATAATCAGTAAATAACCTCATTATGGGCTTTTGCTCCTACCTCAAGAAAGGTTCAAGAGAGAATAACAACGCATCAAAGAATCGATCCTTTTCCCCATCCTTAATAAAAAATATCTTGCTCTTGCTAACCTCACCAGCGTGTTCCTGCTTTACTGATTTATGCAAAATCTCTGGCATCTGCAGCACACTGTAGATGTTTTGCAAGCTCTAGTCTGCTCCTCAATGAACTATTTCTGCTGCTCTAAACTGCAAGCAACTCGAACACAAATGGCAAGTGACTCAGAATACGAGAAACTCACCGAGCTCCTCCAGGGAAGGAACCCCAAACTTCTCGTCGTGATCATCAGAAAGAGGAGTGGTGCAGGAGCCCATGACTTCTGCTGTGATGGCCTCGGCAGGAGTCTCCACCGCCTCCATCCTGCTGATGAGGGTCTGGAAGCGCTTGTAGGTGAGTGGAGACTGGCCACCGTTGAGCTCTATGATCCTGACCGAGCGAGAGAGAAGCGTGAAGAGCGATTGGGAAGATAGAATGCAGGAATACTGAAAAAACGGAACTGTTATAGTTCTTTAATCACGTTCCAATACAGCAGTGAGATGGGTGCGATAGTGATTGACATTACACTCGATACATACTTGTCCAGATCATAGAGCGTGTGGGAGATCCGCACCATCACCTCCACTCCAGCCTCACTGGCCAGCTTTTTAATGGCTGCATCTCGTTCCTTCCCAAACGGCTCCGAGTCATACTCGTAAGACAGCCTGGTGATGTTCCACTCCTGAGTGTGGATCAAGAGAACATTATGAGCATTAACAAGACAAACAATGCGATGAATGTGTACAGAACAGACTTCTGGGTATCGCTCTTTGTAGCAAGGCTGGAAGGTGGAATTTATATCGCAGTGGATGCCTTAAAACATCCATGTGAATTTTAATAACTGCTTAATAAGAAATATAACATCATTGGTTGGTTCAGCTTCATGAGCTGGTTCTAAGGGCAGTACGAACAGTTGAACTTGTGCTGTAGTGGACATTTCAGCATTTTCGCATTTCGTTCAGTTTGTCCAGACCAGAGCGCTTTAAACTAAATGGACCGATTGCTACACAAAATGTGTATACGCATAGAACAAAACGAAGACACTTAGTGTGTTTGCTTTCACAGATGCTCTTTCATCATCACAAATGGTCAAACAGCGTAGGTCAAGACATTAATAGTCCAAACATCAGATCTGTTCAAAAGTTTATATCTTTACATTAAGGCTCCCTGACCTGCATAAAAAAACACAAACATTAATACATCAGAAGCCAAGATACCAAAGAAATAATGCAAGCGAAAATTTGATGTTTGCTTAAATGTTAATGAAATACTAATCTACTCCGAGTACTAACGTTAAATTAAAGCTTGATTTTCAACCCAACTTTTGCCAGTAAACAATTGCAAGTGTGTTAAAGTGTTGGCTCATGTTGGTCATTGTGGGCTTGTTTGGTTTGGTAAAAAAAAAATTTTTTTTAAAAGTTAATACACGTGTTCGTTACTTTGTTAAGGTCACATGATGTATTAATGCTGAAGGTCACAGATTCATCATGTTAACTAATGCAGAACATCTTAACGTAGAGCGTTACTATATTTCATCTAATTACATGCCCAACAACCTTTTTTTTTTTTTTTTTTTTTAAACTGTTTGAGCAGCGTTTGAGTTGTAACTGCACATTCATTCGGTTATATCCGTTTCAGCCCTTGGCCGGTCTTTGCAGATTCTTCCAAATGCACCCGTTATAAATCCGCCTTCTTTGGATCGGGCCTGGAAACGCATTAAAAAATATTGACTATTCAAAAAGCATGAGGGACGCAAACTTTTGCACTCATTTGTACACGCAAACAACATTAAACATATACGTGTGTGAGAAAAGTTGTGGCACCTTGAAGAGCCTGGGGAAGACATCGGTGGGCTGGCCCCGGATTACAAACAAGCGGGAGTTGAGTTTGCGGAGGCTGGCGTCCAAGTCCTCCAGACAGTGTAGTAAAAACCTGCGGAATATACGACAATACATACGACAGTTATCCAGGAAGTCTTCTGGATACTAAACATTCAGATCTAAAAATAACTCCAAGTTCTCATGAAACAATGAAACTGGCAGAACCGGTGGTTCTGTGTTTAAGAGATACTACAGTGAGTAATACTACACCAGACACATTACAATGTCAATAACATTACTCACAATTACACATCTATCTTAACTGGAGATATGAAGCAAGACTTATGTAAGCAAACTGTTCTTATACAAGGTCGTTGGCATTTACTACAAAGACAGCTTCCTGCTTGCACTGACACGGAAGTTGTACATTTCAGAAGGAGAGGTTTTATTTTTATCAGTGCACATAAAATGAATTTGCACAAATTGGTCTTTTTGGTCAAATTGTGGCTGAAAATAGACTACAAAAATTCTGTAACATTTAGTACATGCAATTTGGTGAAAATTCTTACTTTAATTATACACTCTAATTACTACATAAAATGTACCACAGCATGGCTTAATTCTCAAATCTGATTGGTTGGAAGATTCACTTTATATAACGGCAGCTCTGACTGTAAAATAAACGACAGGTTTATACGAACGTGACGGTTCTGATACATTATTGTCTGTAGTAACAGCTGATTCACAGACCCTTGTTTGGGGGATGCGTCACATAATCCAAGACTAATAATGAATGCATATGTTGTTGTTTTTTTTTAAATAAACAATAAAAAAAACATATCATTGATGATTAACTTTTCGAACATACATGCAGGTATATTTAACACATCACTTGTCTCACAGATGTTCCATAACTTTAAATGCAACTACAAAGAGTTTAAAAAGCATGAGGTGTTCATTAATACATTCAAAACTGTAATCATTGTGGTGTTAGTGGAGTAACACGTCGGATTATATAAAACCAATCCACTTCGGGCTGCTTATTTTTGTGTCATGCGGTACTTACATAAAAGTACAACCAGATTTCAAGCCATGGTAATATTCCATGTCATGTTGACGATGTGGAAATACATTTCTAACATGTTCTTTATGCTTCTGGTTTATCAAAACAGCATTCATACATAAACATGAACACAGAAAGAAGAGGACTGATCATGGTGTTAGAACTCCTGTTGCCCACATCATCCAGAGAATATTTTCTAACCGAGTGACACCCACAGACAAGTCAGAGACATGCATTATGCCTGTTGCCAGGTAACGGACTCAGTAGTGGCCTGTATTATCCTGGTAATAACTGGGCACACTGGCAGTTTGAAAACATGGTGGGTGAGAGTAAACCAGAGAACGAAAAATAAATGTCTCACTTGTACATTTTACTCATTTTCCAAACCAATTCTGAAGCTCATCAGTGAAACATCGATTTAAAATTGTGGCACGACTTCGTGGCGTTCATTCACTTCATTCAGGAACGTTTCAATCAACCGTATCCCATATCTACATAATACTACAGAATTATTAGCACCCTACATGAAAAGGAGCAGTAATTAATCTATAAAACAGAGCTGGGTGATATATCGATAAATTATCGTATCACAATATGACCAGTCATATCGTCAGCTAACATGGTATCGTGTCATGTTTCAGCAGAAATATCAAATTTCCTCCAAATATGAACAGGTAGCTGCAGTGTATTTCATGACAGAGCCCGAACTGGCCGCAGGTGTGTACAGGAGCACGCCTGCATGTTTGCGTGTGCAGTCACGTTCTTCTGTCTCGGAATGCTATTTTTATAGACTAATATATATTGTGATAAATAATCTTCAAAATGTCAGGAAATTATTGTGATATCATTTTTAGGTCATATCACCCAGCCCTAATCAATATAAACCAAAGTTAAGCTTATGATATCTTAACATCTCACTTAGGAATAAACAGGAACCTTTAAGCTGGACAGAAATAGTGATTTGATCTGCATCAAGATCTATATATCGGTTGACATGAAAAAATGATCGTGATAACATTTTTTCCCACCTCACCCAGCTCTACTATAAAATAAGCACTACTTACTGCCTTGGACTTTCTGCACGGTCAATATTTTTTCTGGTTTTATATTTAGCACCACCTCCACAATTAGTTTATTCGAAGCTTCCCATGATGAGAATAAATGCATCGTCTTCTGCTAACGTCCAACAAGGTTTAGGAAACTCCTTCAAGTAGTCTCGAGTTCTTTTCTCTCCCATTTCCTCCTCTATCTGGTCACCTGCTTCATTTGTATCAGAGAAAGCACATAATGCCCCGCCCCCTTGCTGGGTAGAACCTGTTGCGTCCACCATCGTATAACAGCTGCCAACTGGCAAGGCGGAAAGCTAACTCATGCTTCCTCTGATGCACGTGATACCAGCAAACAAGATCTTTTCGACCTGCTGCGAACCATGTCTTAACCTTAATTGTCTTTTTCAATACTTTCACCCATTCACTTGAAGGGTGCCAATAATTCTGCTTCTGCCTCGTAACCTATTTGCTAATTACAAACTGCTAGCATCATACACAGGATGTTCAATACCAGACTGAGTGAAGCTTTCTGCCTCATTATGGTGCAGATTAAGAAGAGATCGCTAGCACACTCCGGAAGAAAGGAATACTCGCATATAGAACATACATTTGCTTTCATTTGATTCAGTTTTAAGGAGATTTTTAAAAATAAATTGTATTATACATAATGATTTTATGTCTGTCAACATCATTGACAGATGACATTATCTGCCTTATGAGTTTTGCATCTACACCGAATAATACAGACTGGGCATTAGTGGTGCATAAATTGCTTAGTCACTAAATATACAAAGAAGAAGAAGAAAAATTCTTAGTACATTTCTTAGAATTTCTTAGGATGTTACAGAAACATTCCCGGTCCTGTTAAACGAGGTAGGCTCGGTCAGTGGATGCTGAACAATAAGTAGGTCAACAGGGGAATCAGCTACTAGTATGCCGTATACGGCTGCCATTACTATTGGCCCTTCATCTCACACTGACCCACTTCAGCAGCTTTTATAACAGACACAAGAGGACACAAAGTGACACGATGTGACCAAACATGATGTTACATCACAGAGGATACATAACAAGAGTCATCAACCACACCCATGCTCACACACGGCCTAACAAAATCTCTGGAAGCTTCTTGATAAGCCAGCTTTAAAAACACAGACAACTGGTTTATTCTGTACAGCGCTAACCGAAATAAAGGAACCACTGTAAAATGAACAATGAAACTCTCTTTATATGGTTCGCAATATGAATATATTGAAACGGCATGTTTGGAAATTTGTCTTAATCATCACATTATAAAATTATAGTCACACTTGTTGGGGCGTGGTACCGTCAGAGCTGACCTATTTCAAGGACCCAGACAGTGAGTGTTATTTTTGCTGAATTAAAAATCATAGTTAGAATTTTTACATACAGCCAGATGCTCAGCGTTGCCATCTTAAAGATTTTTTTTGTTTTTGCTAGACTTGGCGATTTTATTTCAATAACGTACTAGCAACAAATCCACTAACTTTTCAAAGGGATATCAGCAACTGTTGAGTCGAGTGAGCACGATCTGTCGACTCGCCACCAGTTGTGTAAAGTTTGACTGAGTTGTGCTTGTGCGAGCTGTGGTTCCCACAATTAATCACATTGTTTGCCAATAACCAAAAAGTGACCACCACTGTTTAATGACCAATGACTGATCATCATTGCTCTCAACAACCAATCACTAACCACCATTATTCCAAAGGACCAAGGAACTATTAATCCTAGTTTGTCTATCCACACAAACTCTCATCTTGGCTATATTTAGAAGTAAAAAATGTTTGTATTTTCTCGCCTAGTATGACAACTCCTGCTATGTCTTCCTTGATCTTCCTTCTGTAGCCTCGACCCTCCTCCCAGACGACACACAAGGACATGAACAATGATCGGTCAAACTTGTAGCGTTTCCAGTCTCCTGTCCAAGAATTTAAGGCACTGTGACTGCCTAATCTGACATGGTGACCATCCCGAAGGACGAAACTATCGTGCATTCCGATCCCATCAGAACACATTTTGATATGCAAATGATTATGACGATTCAATGAATATGCAAATTAGTTTATGACGCCATCTGATGACTTATGGTGAACTTTTGAGTGCATTATCTACCTTCCCCTGAAAACAATTAGCAGACAGCTACAGTACTCTCAAACTTGTCTTGCACCCTGACAAACTTCTAGTGAAAAATCTCCACATCCCTACGGCCCATGTGAGCACGCGGGTGTTTACAGTCAGAAGGTGCATGTAGCTCCCTTACCTCCACCTGCTGATTCCGACGTTGGACGATCCCGCAAACCAGGGGTCGAGGATGTACACACAGCGCACAGTATCCGCTCCTCGGATCGACTCCTGTAGGGAAGGATTGTCGTGGAGCCGCAAGCCCTTCCTGAACCAGTGGATTGTATTTACGACCATTACTTCACCGGACAAACCCTTTAAAATGCAATATTTCGGGTGTCGGGCTTGTCACAAAACTAATGCAGCACTGTGCAGTCCCAAAAAAATGTGCTGGAATCAAAAAGCCGTTTGCTCAGTTAAGGTCTATGCAAATAAAAGTCGAAAAGCAATGCGAAATTCTTTAACCCAATGAACTTATCCTTGCTCTAACAAAACGCTTTCCATACTGACAAAGCTTTTAAACACCAGCCACAGTGGAACCATTTGGCTGCAAGTGCGTTGGACGAGCGTGCAGCTGTATACCCGACGGGCTTTAGGACCGTGCTGTGCACTGTACTCCCCTGTTGTATAACTTGTTTTTTCTGAATCGCAAAAATGAGGAGAAAATGTGAATAAACACGATAACGGATACTCGATAGGTGATCCTAAACCAAATGATGTATTGAATGTGTTTAGTTTCTCGAAATCCTCACGCTCTCTCCCTGTCTCTCTCTCTTCTCGCTAGCACGCGCACCAAAACGGTAACGGTTATGTAAATATTAACATTCGCGAAACACTCAGTACCGACGATCAGTTGAGCTAGGTTTCCAACACACCACGCAAAGAATAAATATCCGTCTGACCAATTTCAGCGCGTATTCCTATACCGAGTCCAATTGTAAAACGTTTTTTTTCCGTAACACGTAGAAGCTCGAGCGCACTTTCGCCCACGTAACTCACTCGCTCCACCCAGACTACCGCGCACGTGGACCGAACCGCTTATGATTGGCTATTGCCCTGCCTGACGTAACACATCCCAAAGTCACGTTCTTCTAGTGTGTTTGCTGGGTTTATTGTATTTTCCTAGATAAATTATCCACACACACATCTAAAACAATTAATAAAATTACAAAAATGAATTAATACATATTACTACAAATATTACAAATTATACATGTATATATTCTGATGCTTCATCAATAACAGCGACGTAAATGGTGACGCTCGCTCTCTCGATTCTGATAGGCTGTAGCTAAAGTACCCGGATGAGCACATGCTATCGGGCGTGAACGAAAACGGAAGCACTACTATGCGCGTGCGTGCGACTAATACGTCTTGTCATGTGAAGTTATCTTTGTTGAGTTTAACTTTCCTGAGTATCAAGTTTCATCACAGAGCATAATTATATCCTTATGTTGTTGTGCTGAAAACATTGCAATTCAATACATAACACTATTTTTACCACAATGAATCTCAGCACACAGCTGTCAAACTTTTCTTTAAGGAATAGCTGTTCATATCTAGCACTGCAATGTAAAGTATAGGTGAAAGTAAATGTTATTTCTCAAAATCTCATTTGTGCAAATGAGTTAACATTTGTGTATATGTGTGTCTCTTCCAGTTTGTTTTATTTTTTTGTTTTGTTTTTGTTTTTGTTTTACATAGATTTCAGTTTGTTGAGTTAGTGAATTCATTTGCATACCTGATAGTGTTTTCTTTTTTTCACTGTGGTTCTTAAGTGGGGTCTGGAGTCTATGGGTCCATAAAATGTGTTTGTTTGTTTGGTTGGTTGTTTTTGCTAAAGTGGTGGAAACTACAAGTAGAAAGTAAAGTACAGAGTAGAAAACTTAATTGTCATTCTTGCCATATATGAGTATACAGCAGAAAGAAACAGCAGGCTCCAAGGCATCAATATAGTATGTTGTATGTGAAGTGACAACCGTAAATCATCAGACAACACACTATTACTTTTATTAGTATTGCATTTTCATTATATCCATAAATATTATCAACTGGAATCTGATGTCAGTTTTATTCAAAAAATAAAATAGGGTTCTACGGGTGGAAAGTTCAGAAATTAATTAAACTCTCTTGTTCCAATAAATAGCCAAATTATCTGTGTACACATGTAACTATGTGCCTAATTTTTGATTGGTTTGTATGTAATATGTAAATAGTAAATAAGTAAACAGTTAATAGGGTCCCTGACTGTAAAAGTTAGAGAACTCATGCACTAGTGTGTAATTGGTGGTCAGTGCTGCCCGTGTACTTTGTTGATACTGAGAAAAAATTAACAAAAAAAAAAAAATTATAGAATATATAACAGATATGTATGTTAAGATGATGTTCTGGAGAGTGTTGGGGATTGGGAATACACGCGTGCATTACTGCTGTTGGCCACTAGTGGGAAGCAAGCTTATATTAAAAGTACTGTACTTCCTGACTCCATATATGCAGTAACTATTTTAGGGTTATTAGGGTTAGGGTTATTCTATTTTTGATTGAATGTACATTAACCATCTTCAGTCCAATGATAAAAGAGGACTAGATTAGGGCAAGATTTGTGTTGAAACTTGGTTATGTCCAACTAACAAATCAACTTTTGACCTATTTTGAAGATAAGCTAATCGGATAAACGTATAGATTTTCTGTATTTGCACAAAGTAAGGAGTAAAACATGATGCGGATTGCAGTAATAGGAAACTAATCAGTACCGCTAGGTTACACCCTGATGTGAACCAGAGTCACTTCTACCATCCTGAGGTTGATTATTTTCAATAACAGTGTGTTTTAGTCCACTTATACCTCAATATTTTGAATTCATTAAAGAAGAAATAATTATACTTTTTATGCTGTTATAATTTCATTTAACACTGTGGAATGTCCATGTAACAAGTTAGTTTCCATTGTCACTTATGTTATGGCAGCTATAAACAGTACAGTATTTTCATCCCCAAGCATCTTTTTTCTGTCTCTTGAAATTAATGAGATAAAAGAAAAATACTGCTTGTCATGTTACCAAGAACCCACAAAGCACAAAACCTTCTGTCATTTACTGTATGTATTTGTTACATAACATGTTTATTATTATTTATTTATTTATTTATTTTTTGTTGTTGTTGTTGTTGTTAATATAAACCTGTGATTTATTATTACAGGTGGAAAGTGGTATGGTATAAATTGGTGTAAAATATGGCTTTTTGACAACATACGATGTGCAAGTGTTCAATACAATCAAGCATTTACAAGTCATCATCTGAGACGAGACAGAATCCAAGCATACAGGTGAGCAATTGAAGGTAAAACACCATGCAAACATCCAACTGTGTGTCTTAACCACTGGGCCTCTAATACAGCCCAGTCTGTTTTTATTACTGAACTTAAGATACACATTAAAACAAATCAATGAACGTCTGTTATTCTCATTAAAGTGCCAGATATGTGTACTTTATGTTCGTTTATATGACATCCCATGACTGCTCACTCAGACACTCACTCTCAAAGCATCATTATGTAATTCTCTTAAAATGTTTTTAATTGTTCATAATGACTGGATTGTTAATTAGTAAATCTAGATGTACCATTACATTAGCATAATGATGCTTTGTATCTTGCTAGAACAAAAAGTATGTGTCTCACAACCATAACTACATGCCATAAGACATTCTAATGTTTCCAGGCAACCAGAAGTCATGGAATAACATGCAGCAGTAACTCAATTAAAAGGCAGGATGTCTGCAGCCCAGCTAGCTACTGCTCTCTGTGGGCACTACATGCACTCAGTAAATCACAAATTAAATAGTAAGCAATAGAGCACACAATTGAAATATTTATGCAGTGCAGCCACCTTGCTGCTTTCTAATAAGCACTTTCAGTCAGCTCAGGAAATTGGCTATATGATTAAAAAATATATATAAAATCAACACAAACAAATAGACACATTGTCACCCAATTGTGATTTCAATTATGGACACAAACATTAATAATAAATCATTGCATGGAATGAATGACATATGAATAATTACTTATGAATAAGATCATTAATCAGTTTCTGGTCAGGGTTTGCTTTCTATAAGAGTGATGACTTCATTTAATATCAGAGTGATATATAAAATAAAAACTACACCAAGATTTAACAAATGAAAATCGTTGAATTAAAAATAAATCAAGGCTAATAAAGACATCAACAGCTACAACAGCTACTATCTAAAACAGCAATGATGACAGTTTATAGGGAAGTTTGTATTGGGGTCTGTGCGTTCTCATCCAAATTCATAATTTTAATGAATGAAATTAAATTACAAATTTAATGAGACTTAATGTTATTTAATGAGATTAAATGTGCAGGGCCCACATACTGGTGCCCCTGTGTGAGGAGATGACCAGTAGTATCATTAGGATATTCTTAACTCAAGTTTGCTCTCTGTTTGCACACGGACAGTCTCTCTTACCCACAGCACGCTCGCTCTCAGATGGATGTATGTACTTCCACATGCAGAATGCACTTGCAAGGCATCTGACATTTACTAAAGCTGTAGCTTGTCACACCAATTACGGCTGTTAAATGCACTCTGTCTTAAGAGTATATTGCGGTTTAAAAGCCAATGTGAAGTGGTGCAAATGGTTCATCACAGACATGTCAAAAAGCTTGAGGGTAAAGAGGAATTGCAAGTTCAATACCAAAGAAGACGTGTCAATAAACGCAGCTCATATTAAATAAATACTCCAGCATCTGAAAAAATGAATGTCGTGGAGAGCAATATGCCATTTTATTAGTAATTGGATTTAATGAAAAGATGGCTGTGTACAGAATAAGCCAAATATAAAAGTGTATATTTAAACTGTGTTTCATTTTAGTGTGTGCATGCGTTCACCAGTGTATGTTTAAAAAGTGGTGAGTTTCTTTGTTAGAGGTTAATGGTATATCGATTGATATATGCGTTTCAATTTGTGATTCAATATGTGATTTTCCCAATTGAAAATCAGTACTGAAAAAATTGTTCCTTAATAGGTCTTTTACCAAGATAAAATGGCCTCGTATTGTCACACAATAATAATAACACTAACAATGCCATAAACAAAAATAAAATCTATGAAAATGAATAAAATTTGCATGGTCGGTTTAAATGTAGCCCAGTTATATGGTTCAGTGCAACATGAATGACACTAATTAACACTTAATAACTGGCTAATAACTAATTAATAACTGGTTTTTGGAGGGAGTTAACTAGTGGCTGGTAACTACGTAGAGTTTTGATCAAGTTGAATGTTAGTAGTTGAATGCACTTTCCATTTGATCACCCACATTTTCCATTTCCACCCATTTCGCGTGCGACTGGTTATCAGTAAAACTGGATTATAAGTCCATCTGAATCAAATTAGCGTTATTAAATTATACTAAGAATTCTAGTGTAGTTCTGTTCTAACAATCTGACAATTTAACACCATGTAGACTAACATACAGCATTAACAACCGTTCTGAATTTGATTATAGTTTATTGGACTCCAAGCTTGGCTTAGTTGTTGTGCATGTCATCCATACATTAAGCCCTGCAGCATTCCCAGTTCTTCTGGCAAATTGGTAGCTGGGTGAACCTGTTTCTGTTATATTACTTGCAAAATCCATTGAATACACAAACTCACAAAGCAATCCTATATACTGAGAGATTAGGCTAGTATAAGGGATTGCTGTTAAAGTTCTTTGCTAGGAGGCTACAGTAGCCTATAACAAACATACAAAATATGCATGTAATCAAATTTCACACAAACAGTGTGATTTGTTTTTTTATCACAAGAGCTGGCATCTTAAATTCATTAACACTTATCAAACGTGCTTTGGCTTATTGCTTTGCCATGGATACTATACAACAAAAAAGGTAAGAATGCTTTTTAGTAATGGGTTAGCTTGGAAAATTAACAACAAATCCCTTAAACCTGTGGTTTATATTGTAAATGTAACAAATGCACACAGGCTACTGTACAAGCTTACGCATGCATACTTAGACTAGACTTGTGGCATAATTTGGAGGTTTTATATTCTTCAGGCCGAAACCAAACCAAATTCATTGTATTTGATTAATTTGATTAAAACAGATGGTTCAAAAGATTCAAACTGAATTTAACTTGCAATCACTATTCAAAGTATAGAAAGATAAATTATATGCATGGTATCTTCTGATAATGTAAATCTCTTCTTCATTTATCTTTAGTACTTTCATTTATTCATCATCGGTGACTGCTTTGCTCTGGTCAGGGGCTCAGTGGATTTGGAGACTATTCCAGAAAGCCCTGGATTGTACACAAGTCCATTGTAGGGCACCATTATCACACATCCAACACACCTATTCACAGTAAAAGATGAAACAAGTAAAAGGCGTAGCCTCTACTTGGATGGAGAAAAAGCTGCAGCCACACCAGCATTTTGTGGATTAGATTGAAGATGTAGCCAATCCACCTACCAGCATATTTTTGGGAGTTTGGAGGAAACCTGAGAACCTGCAGGAACCCCACATGGATATGGGGAGAATAGGAAAAGCTCCACATGGACAGTAACCTGTGCTCAAAATTGACACAGGAATCCTGGAGCTGTGAGGCAGCATCTTCAGCCACCATCCTGCCTGTTTACGACCTTGCTCCTATAAATTTAATATGAATAAAATTGCTGCTAAGGGACCATGAGACCATTACTGTTTCATGTTTATGTACATTTATGCATGATCTCTCACTTACCATCATTACTGCCTCTAAGCACCCTCACAGGGTGACACGGAAAGAGATACTATATCCATTTGGTACCTTGGGAGCTTAGTGAACTTAATTAAGACTCCAATCCACAGTCCACGACTGCCGCTTGATTAGGTCTTGAAAATGAAATTGGACCCGGCCATTTATGACACAATTACAAATTGTATTATATTAATCATGCAAATCTTTAATTACTTGATTACTGTATACCCAACAGCTTCCCCCTAATGCTCTGTGGGGGTCATATCATTTGTTGATTAAATAAACAACTTGAGCTTTTTTTTTTTAAATTAGTATTATTTATTAGCAGTATGGAGTAGTATGTTTGTACTCACAATCCCTGATGTGAAATTGGCAACATAAACTCCTCTCATTTTTCAAGAACTAAACTATAAGAATAATGCACACCTGGCTAGTGAATAATTGATATCCAATGATTAATAAGATGCTGGGAGGATGATTAAGTAGCGACAGGGATATGCTCTTACCTTCAGCATTAATAACATCCAGAAAGGTCACCAAACAATGATTATATGTCAAAAAATTTACTTATTAATTATTCATAGAAAGGAAACAATTAAAAGAAAGACACTTGACAGGATAATAATAATAATAATAATAATAATAATAATAATAATAATAATAATAATAATAATATGAAGAAGAGGAAGGCATATTAAGTTGTTTTTTTTGTTGTTTATACATGTTGTTTTACATGTGCGTGGAAGATGCAGTGTGTGTGTGTGTGTGTGTGTGTGTGTGTGTGTGTGTGTGCGTGCGTGTGTGTTAGAAGTAGCGTTCTTTTCCAGCATCATCAGCCTGAACAGCCTCTGCAGGCAGCGTGTGATGATGAGCCATGACGAGTGAAAAATGATGCAGAACCGATCAGCTGTTATACCGCAGTAAGTGACAGGAAGCATCGCTGCCCCCGTCATCGTGACTTCTGCCTGGAACATGTTGCTTAAAGACTATTACCTTTGCTCTTCTCATTAGCCTATTTCAACAATTGTCCAAAACACATTAAGTCTTTGGACAGGACAGATCACTTTCATCCTCCTCTATGGATTTTTTTGTTCTTTTCTTCCTCTAACCGATTTGTTCGCCATCAACACCTCACCAGCAAAGCGCAGTGATAGGAATCTCGGCTTAAGCCCGACCCGTGCTGTCACTCAACCGTATCCGAGGCTGCTGATTGGACTTATCTCAAGACGGGATTTGCATATCTCCGCCCATCGAGTGGTTCCGCAGTGGTTGGAGAAGGTTTCCGCGAGCGAGCTCCCAAATTGCGCGCACTAAGTTGGAGAGGCGCTGAGACTCCGGAGGAAGAGTCGCCTGTTGACTGTCGGACGAGTGAAAGGCGCTGCTGCATCACACCTGCGCGCACATCTGCTCCAACGTTTTCTCGGTAAAAATTGAGTAAGACTTTCTTTGTGCGCGCGAATGTAGGCGATTTTTGTGTTTCATTCCGTTAAACGCAAGGCACAGCCCACAATTATGAGGTGCAGCCATGGCAGGCAAGGGTAAGGCAGCCGCGAGGACGCTGGAGGATTTGACGCTCGATTCCGGTTATGGTGGAGCGGCGGACTCGTTTAGATCGTCCAGCGTGTCGCTCTGCTGCTCCGACACGCACCCGTCGCTCCCGCATGGGGGAAACTGCTGGCATCTGACCGAATCCATGCATAGCAGACACAACAGTCTGGACACGGTGAACACCGTGCTGGCGGAAGACACGGAGATCCTCGAGTGCTCGGGCCAATGTGCCAAGCTGCCCGAGCTCGAGGAGGTGCCGTGGAGCGTGGCCGAGGTGGAGGGCGCGCTGAGGAAGGACGACGAGGTGGTGTGCGCAGCCGGCGCGTCCCGCGAGATCGTGGCCAAGCTGTCAGCGCTGCTGAGCCGCGCGCTAGTCAGGATCGCCCGCGAGGCACAGCGCCTGAGCCTGCGCTACGCCAAGTGCACCAAGCACGAGGTCCAGAGCGCCATCAAGGTGGTGTTGTCATGGACCATCTCCGCCAACTGCGTGACTGCGGCGCTCGGCGCGCTCTCGCTGTACAACATGAGCACGGGCGATCGCTTCAGCCGAGGCAAGTCGGCGCGCTGCGGTCTCGTCTTCTCCGTCGGGAAGTTCTTCCGGTGGATGGTGGACAGTCGTGTGGCTTTGAGGATCCACGAGCACGCCGCCATCTACCTGACCGCTTGCATGGAGACCCTGTTCCGCGAGGTGTTCGAACGCGTACAGAGCAGCGCACTCGTGGAGAAGGAGGACGGAGTTCCCAAGCTCACAGTCGAGTCCCTGGAACAAGCGATCAACAACGACTCGGAGCTCTGGGGTCTGCTGCAACCCTACCAGCATCTCATCTGTGGCAAGAACGCAAGCGGTAAGCGCCTGAAAGTCAACTTTATACTGTTATACTGTTGCTCCCCGGCTTCACCTGCGCGCGCTGACCCACTCACCTTATTAACACAGACTCAAAGCCGTTGCTTGACTTGTGCCATGAACGCCGTTCTTCAGCTTACTCTGGATTGACCTTAATGTCAAGCTAGATTGACTTGAGTCGGTAGCTGTGACTAGTAAAGTAGTAGCTTCTCATGATTGCCTACTTTCCAGTGGGAAGTTGGATACAGGGTGAAAAGGTGGCGATTTCATTGCTAGTGAAGGCTGTAACGAGCACAAAGCTGCACAGCTGACCAGTGTTCAGGAGAAGCCTTATATGCCTTTATCCTCTGACATTAACCTAGCTGATCCTAAGCGAGAGATAATGAACTTTAGTTGTTCATTAGCCCAATTGTTAGTGATAACCCTCGCTTTTAAAATTAATTTTAGGTACCAGAATCAGTAGTCTGAGAATCAGCTGGTACTTAATAAAAATGTGAAACATCAGAGGGTTGACAGTTTGTGGCCAGTGTTCGATGAAACGATATATGTCGTCGAAATCAGACATGTTAATGCCATTACATGCATCAGTGGGTCAGATCCGATCCAAGGAGGTTCTTACCTGCCGGCCGACTGCGGCCTTTCTGCGCAGTCCTGGTTTCTTCCCACAGTCCAAAGACGTGAATTAGATCAACTCCCTGCTCTAAATTGCCCATAGGTGTGAATGTGAGTGTGAATGTTTGTTTGTCTCTGTCTTAGCCCTGCAATAGATTGGCAATCTTCCCAGGGTGTACTCCACCTCTCACCCGATATCAGCTGGGATTGACTCCAGCTCCACTTCCTCTGTGACTGTGACGGATAAGTGATGTAGATAATGGATGGATGGATTCTGATTAACAATACAGATCACAGTAGTAGTAAAGAGAAGCTAAAGAAATCAGCATTTTAAATATTTTTTAAAAATCTGCATTCTGCATGTTAAAATTGATCTAAGCAGTGAAGCCTGGACTACTCAGCTGTCAGCCTGAGGCGTTCACCAACAGCAACAGCTACGCTACAGTAAGCAAGAGTTGCATAACGGAGGACACCCTGATGTTGATTATTCTCAAATAACATCATCTTGCGAGTGTTTTATTTCTCTTATCTGTGCCAGTATGTGCACACATCATACTGTTTATACGTTTATAGTTACGTGCAATGTTGTGAGACATCCTCAAAACAAGTTCGTTCCTGCTATCACTTATGTAATAGCAAACTATAAACAGTCCTTCATTCACTTCACCAGCATCTCTTTTTCTTTCTGTTGAAGATAATGAGACCAAAAAAAAAAGGTCCATGTTATTTAGAAACTGCATAGCTGTCTATCCTGATGACTTTCCCATGTCGGAAAGCATAAAGGCCCTGTTTACACTTCGTTTTAAAATCGGTCTCGGGTAATCGGATCACAAATGGACAGCCAAGACACATCGCTGTTTACACCTGTGTCTATCATGAGTATCTGATGTGTCCAGCTGCCAGTTGTGTTCATATTTCGTTACTGCCTACATCACGTTTCCTGTTACGTCCTTGCCGGGGGACGCATCAGGGCTCAATAACTGTAATACTACAAAAGATATGTGGTTGAATGCATCTCAGACCACCTCGGCAAGTGGTTTGAATGATTGAGGCTTGGATGCACCATGGTGGTCGTTTGCACTTTTATTTAGCGCTGTCCACTTGTTATATAATTGCTCAAGACATCTTTAAAAAACATGTGTAGACAGGGTAAATGTTGCAGTTTTTTACAATGCACTGACACCGGAAACCCCTTCCAAAAAGTCCACATAGAAATCTGTCTATGTTGAGCATCTGTCATACAAGTACCTGCGCAAGATGTTACTATAGAAACAAGAATATATTAGAACGAGTGTATTAATATAAACCATGCCTGTGGTAGTACTGTTAGCTGTGGGTATAGGAAATCATTCAACACCTTCTGACCAATCAGCGTCATCAGTGGTATAAAAACTGAGGCACATGATAGTTAAACTGTAACAATAGTAATTTGGACATGTATTGTTTTGAAAAATGTGTTGATAATATACAGTACTGTGCAAAAGTCTTGAAAAGAAATGCTGTGAGGTAAACAACGAAAATGAAATTAAATCTTTCTACTTAGTAAGTTAAGCAAACAAGTAAGTAACAATATGAGTAAGTAAGCAAAGTCAATATCTGGTGTGACGACCCTTTGCATTTTTTTCTTAAATAGCAGTCCCAGGTATTTCTATGCAGTTTGATAAAGAAATGAGGTGGTAAGTTGTACTGGGCATTTTGGAGAATCTGCCACAATTCTTCTGGAGACTTTGACTGTCGCATTGCTTCTTCTTTTTTTGCAGCAAATCCCAGGAGCCTTAATTATGACTTGTCTGAAACATGGTCTCTTACATAACATGTTGCTTTCTTTACTTGACATGCAAACATTTTTCAAATACAAATTATTGTTTGGAAAATTAATGTTTGGAAATCTAAAATGTTTTCCTACTGACTCAATGCAGAATTCATCAAATAAATAAATATAACAAAATTTGTGCTAAAAAATATATAGGGTGTCTGAGACTTTTGCACGATCCTGTATTTTATACAGCTTTTAGTTCCTAATTTCCTGATTGCCTGATTTTCTGATGCATCAAAACTTGATAACTTGGACCAAATCATAATCCTCCTACTTCCACCCTTTGGTATTTACAACCTTGATGGCATGCTGTATTTAAAGCTTCATCTCAGAGCAATGTTATTTCACAGGTTTCTAATGAACCTGAATAATTTTGAACGCTGGATTTTACTAGCATTGTTATCATCAACAATCTTATCAGGTCTCATTGAACTCTTTTCTGATGATTTCGATAAACCAAAAATATGTTCTTGATTTAAAAAAAAAATTAAAAATAGGTTTATTTGCGTATTTATTCATTGAATTTATAGGAAGTGTGCTATAGTGTGATATGTATCATTATCTGCATTTGAAACGACCTATATCTGTACATGAGTTTTTGCTCATATTGCACAGTTCTGGACGGTGTCATGTGCTTCTTTCATCTGGTAGCATAACTATGACTTTTTCTTGGAGGACATACAGTGTTGCTTTGCTGAAGTGAGAAACATTCACAGCAGGCTTTTTGTTTCCAGCCTTGTTATTTATTTGGACAGTAGAACAGGTGCGAGCGTGCCACTTGCTCTGCTGCATGGTGTGCTGCACAACTGCTTCTTACACCTGTTGAACCAGCCATGCTTCTAGGTCATGCAATAACGGGAACGTGTTTCGACACCACGCTTTATGGCATCGGAGGTCGCTGTGCTGAATTTCTTGCATTTCTTATGCCCTGTGTTACGTCAGTGATTACAAAAAAGTGACAAGGATTTAGAGGAGTCTTACTTACCAGGAAGTGAAATTTCATCATTTCAGCTATTGTTTAAAACACTGTGACTGAGCATTGTAAGCAAAAAAACAAACTTCTTCTTCCTTAAACATTCAATATTGCTGAATATGTCATCTCCTCTTTAGCAGGGATCCATTTCAATTATTCAGTAATTCAGTAGTTCAGTAGGGACTGGTACTTGGACACATTTCAAATAAACACTCAGCTGCGTAGGCACCTCCTACATCAGTGATTTATTCTAACCTGCTGATAGTGATCTACATGCCATTCAGTCACATATATAAACAGTACTGATATTCGCTTTGCTATCTAGATAACAGATAACAGTAGCAACACCAGAAGTGCTTTATAGCGGCTGCTCTGATGCATCTGAAGTATTTAACCTATGGTCATAAACTGGATTTAGAAAGACCTAATTTACTGAAAAAGAAAAAAAAAGGTCAAAACATTTCCCAGAAAAACATTCTGCTGGTGTGTTGGTTGTCTTTGTCTGAGAGCACCACTTGACCTGATTTTAAAAAACAAAACACAATTATCAATGATGAATCCATCTTGAAACAATTTGCTATTTGTTCTTTAATACAGCTTGCATGCTTAACTAAAACTGCAAATTTTACCAAAAATGATCTGGCTATCCCATTCCCCAGTGAGTAATAATAATAATAATAATAATAATAATAATAATAATAATAATTATTATTATTATTATTATTACTATTATTACATGAGATCTGTGTAACTGAAGAAGAAAAAGGTACCCCTAAAAAGGCAAAAAGCCTACTCCTCTGTGTTGAAGAAAATCAAACCTTTAATGTTCACATTTAAATTACTGTCATTGTTATTCATGACATTCATTCATTGTCATTCAGTGTAAGATTTGTATAAAAAAATTAGATAGAGGACAGACTTGTCAACTAATGGTTAAATCAGTGTTGGACCAATTGTTTCTTTTTTCTTGTTAAATTTGTAATATGAATGAACTATTCTGTCTGTTATCTATTAGCAAAACATCAGCAAAACTGAATGTTGTGTAACATTAAAAGATGTTACAGTGAAATAATTGAACAATTTAGCCACCTTAACTGTTCAGAAAGGTATTAATGAAACTCCATCACCACTATTGAATTCTTTATAGTTCTTTTCTCCACCATCTTCCTATCTGTCTTCCTTAAGACATATTTTTCTTGGCTTGACCACCAGTAACATACAGTTGCACGGAATACTGCGGACTAGCATTTTAGGGTATCTTTTGTGTTCATTGTTTTCTTTAATAATGCTGTCTATAGGCAAGTAACAATTTACCCAATTCACAGTTAGATTCATTTCCTGATATTGGGTTCAAGATTTGATTTTCCGACGATATAAAAAAAAAAAGTTTTATTACCAAAAAAATACAACATTTATTTTCCTAATCTTTATCAACTTAAATATTCCTTTTATTAATTAAAAATATATAATTTTAATGTTCTTAATAACCAACAATAATTATTTACAAACATTTGTAAAGGTTGGAGTAAAACATTATAGCCTTTTAACTGAAATATGCATTTTATTGAAAATGAAATTAATAACAAATAAACCTTTTCTTAATAAACATTTATAAACATATGTTAGCTTAAACGTAAAACAACCTCCATTAGCTTCTCTTTTTGTTTTTTTGCTTTTGGCAGTTTGTAATAAGATAGCTCTGTTGAATCTGTTTGTAAAGTCAATCGCACAAAAGCTCATTCCCATTCTAGATCAGTTTTTTTCACATCATTAGATGTTTTAATTTTCTGCCATGCGTTCCCTCTACTGTATGTTATTCTGCCCTCTGCTGCCTATACAATGCAATTAATTACATTCTGTCTGTGGGTCTGTGGTAGCTCAGTGGTTAAGACAGTGATCGTAAGGTCGTGAGTTCAAATCCCAGCACCGCCAAGCTGCCACTGCTGTGCCCTTGAGCAAGGCCCTTAACCTTCACTGCTGACTTGTATAAAATAAGATGTATGTAAGTTGCTCTGGATAAGGGTGTCTGCCTTAATGTAAATGTAATTACAGCTAGGAAAAACTAAGATGACAGCCTGATAATTATTGTGGTTCATTTTTTATTAACTTGATTTGAATCGTCACAAATTTGTACCGTGATTTATCGTTGTACGATATATTGTTACATTCCTAGCTCTCGAAATGTGTTTTGTGCTACAGGCTCTGAACAGATGAGACACATCTGTTTTGAAGTGGGGAAAATAAACACACAGTTCTCTGTCCTTCCATCTCTAAACTTTGTGTTTTCATCGTCACCCTTTTATTTTAAACAAGCTACCTTGTTTAAGAAATCTGAGACAACTTGGCCATTTCTGATCCTGTTGCTCTAGCCCTGTAGCTAGTCGTGCATTCAATGAGCTGCCTTCAGCTCAATCATTTACATAAAGGCATGTGCCAGTGTTTTTTTCGTAAGTTTTCCAGACCTTCTTTTGAGCCTAAGCTTATGACAGTAAACAGATCATACACATTCATACATATGAATCTAAAAACAAATAACTCTGACTTAAAATGAACATTTTAGCCTGGTACTTTTTTCTCTACTGACTATAAGTTTTTTAATCTGCAATGCAGCTTAGATATTACAACTGGACCAGTGGCTTGATATTATTAAGTAGAAATGCAGCTCTGTTTGTGTGCAAAATGTCTATTACACATTCTGAACTTCAGTAATACTTATGCTCTGTTAAAAATAAGATCGGTATCAAATAATCTCTATGAATGTAACTGTAGGGACACTCAATAATTGACTTTAGCACCTCTTGAGTAGGCGGAGAGTCAGTATCACTCCCACTCTGGAGACCTTGCACCTGCAAATCCACTTGCTTACTTTATCCGGTGTGTTATCTAAGAGAGGGGATTTATAGATGGATCATTCTGGAACTTTCTTTCTGTTATTTTATTCTTTTGGTTTTGCCCCCTGGAGAATTCACAGATGACTCGACAGATTGCCATCTTTACAGAGTTGAGATGCAAAGCACCCTTTTTTTGCCAAGCTGGCTTTGATGCATTTTTATTGCACTGTGACTTTGGAGCGTGTGAGGTGAAAATTTTGAAGCCATTTCACAGCTCTTTTGAGTGCAAAAAAAAAAACCTGGCCGAATGTCCCACTTCATTCAGTGGGTGAGTAATTCTTACTGCTCACAGGTATAGTGCGCATCTTCACCTCATTTCTAAAAAGTGTTGAATGTCCTTCCCATGTGGTTTGGGTGCTTTTCTATGGAATGGTGAAGCATTGTCATCTGAGACATCAGTCATTAGCCCACTTTCACTTCCTCTAAGCAGGAAATGCCTCAAAACGTAATGGACAAAGGGGTAGAGGGGTGTGTGTGTGTGTGATCATAGATGAAAGGACAGAATGTCGAAGAGCATCATGAAGTGAGATAAATGTTTGGCTAAGATAAAGACGGAAGAGAGTTATAGAGATGAGGAATGAGGAGCTTAAGAGATAAGAAAATGGAGGGCAGAAATAATAGGAGATTAAAAGAAGCTTTATGTTTAAGATTGCAAAACAAATCAATCTTATGATCAATGATGCAGTGTGTTAACACTGACTTCATTGTCTGATGCAAATGTAGTGGGATTTGTGAGGGATTTATGACAACATAATTACTGAAAATCTGCTGATATAGTGGTAATAACAGTATACGGGTGTCCTCCATCCATCCATCCATCCGTTATCTATAGCGCTTTATCCGTCTGGGTGGCGGGGAAGCTGGAGCCAATCCCAGCATCTTGGGGTGAGAGGCGGGGT